>NW_022257947.1:542895-574417 GCF_009602425.1 Actinia tenebrosa | reverse complement strand
TCCATCCATCCATCCATCCATTTTACCATCCATCCGTCCGTCCGTCCGTCCATCCATCCATCCATCTACTTAATGTCCATACATGCTTCATTATTCAATATCATACTAATTATTGATGTCTTCAATATTCCTTCAGTTGCTCACAAGTCATTTAAAGTAATCAAGTATGATGTCTCCAAGCAGCCAGTTTCAATCCATTTACCAGTCTCCAGATTCTTGGCAGGTTAGTTTTATGCTCAACTGATACTAGTCGTTACTACTTTGGTGTGTTGAGTACAACAAGTGAGTTTTGAGCGAAGTACAATTCAAGTCAAACATCAAACTTCACATGAGGTTTTTTTTTATTTGACTCATTTGAAGTTCAATGTTTGTATTCACACTTAAACTCCATGTCAAAAAGTTTGGAAACTGTACTGAAATTTTGGATGTTAGAGTGAATTTAGAATTTTTTGTTGAACAATTGCTGTCACCTTAATTAGATAAGTTATTCTTCACTCATTCTCTGGTAAAGTAAACCCCCAGAATTGCATGGCATTRTATTACTTTGGCACATATTTACTATTTTAGGTGACGTCAACTGCATAATTATCTAATGTAGATGAATTAATCTAACTATTCAACAGTGTGACTAATTGTCAAAGCAAAATCTAGAACTTGATAAAAAGGTCATTATTATTCGTTTCATCGATAAGAATTTGTAACATTTACAATGTGAATAATGATATTATATATATACATTACTGCTGTGGTGATAGGTCTTTTACTGGGATGTCATAAACATGATGGCAAATTTGATGAACTCTTTAGTTTTGAGTCTAAGGTAGGTGATAAATTCAAAAACATTTTCAAATGGCTCACCACCATGATTGGGAAAGATCAAAGCTTACAGCTATTATCAATGATAAAGATCATTTCAACTTCTATGAGCCTAATAATGCATTTAAAACTGCTGGGTGGATGTCGTAAGGCCTAACAGGTTTTGGTAACCCAATCCAAAAGACTGCCAAGATCGAATTAGGAATTAGAAGTTGGTTTTAGCGAAGGGAAGAAAAATACGACCCCAGAGAAAAAACCCTCGAAGCACAGGAGAGAACCAATAGTATACCCATCGCTAGGACCTTGAAAAGGGAGGTTCGTTTTTCTACCAATCTTAGTTATACCATTTCTTGAAAAACTAAAATAGTGTTAAACTTGAAGGTGAAGAAGGGGGGGTTTGTTCGAACCACCCCTAGCGATGGGCCTGAACAACACTGAGACCAGCGGGACTTGAACCGGGGTTGCATTGATGAGAGGCACTGCGTAAGCAGACCATGCCACCCATAAAACCCCACCCTTGCTTCCCGTAAACCTGTGCATCAACGTACCTGTAAACTGCATTTTAATAAAATAATATGTAACTGAATACATTATTGTTAGGATGATGGACTTAAACTTTTCCTCATGGAGTATTCATTACGTGCACTTGTTATGGTGGCCCAGGTGCATGCTGGGACGTGGAGAAGAAATGGATATGCAATTATGAACCAGGTTAGTCGTCATGGTTACTAATATCATTTCTTTTTGCACTGGGCATAAACAGACCTCTTTACCTTGTTCATAATTGGTCTCCCACCCATCACTTATCATCTAGAGAGTCTTGTTCTGATTGGTTGCTACTTACATATATTGCAGGTGTTCCATTATCAGAATATCAAGTGTCGAACAGAGATGTATGACAAAGATATAATCATGATGCAGGTAGGGAATACAACACAGAGTTTTACTCAAAGAAATTTAAGAAAACACACAGAGTGCCATAAATCTCCAGGATACACATGGACTTGGGAAACTTTACCCACTAACCCCTTGTTTAAAAACAGTGTAACTTTGGAATACTCAGATAGTGAAATGTAGGCTGGGGGCTTCCCCTGCTGTAAATCCAACAGGTCGGGTCGTTGGTTCGAGCACTGCCATCGCCACTTGTGAATTGAGTTTGTTTGATGTGTTGTTCTCTTCTGTACCATGGGGTTTTCTCTGAGTTCTCCTGTTCTACTCCCTACATGAAAATCAACATGTGAGTTGACAGCTGTGTGAATAGCAACATTATTTATTTGAGGGTAAAATGGTATATATAATACTAATAAACTTGTGGCCCATTCTAGACCTCTGCTGCATACATGGACAGCGATCACTTCCTGGTCAATCTGATGGATAAGTTTGGTGTTCTAGAATGGGCGCAGTAAGTTACAACATATTTTAACAACAACATACGATGATCAATATTTTTTATTCTAGACATTTCACAGGATTGATTGATTGATTGAGTGAGTGAGTGAGTGAGTGAGTGAGTGAGTGAGTGATTGTCTTTTTTGATCTTTAGTGTCATATTTTTTCACCATAGTAATAGTAATAAATGCATTTTCTCCTTTCTTGATTATTTGCTCGTATATTTAGGTTTAAAATTATTTCTCCTTTGTTATGAAGAATCTTGATAAAAATGGTATCATTGCTTCTTGCAGGCCAACATTTGACGAATCAAAAGTTGATGGGGTAAGAGCTTTATAGAGTTCCCTTCTTGAAATCACAATTAAATTATCTTCTCTCTCTTCAATTCTTTAATTAATCAATTAATCACAGTTAATTCAGTTCAAAAGATGATTTTTTTCAATTGTATCACTTCATAGGATAAAATAAATCACAAGCTTGTAGTTGCAGAAGAGTGGCTTTCTCTCATAATTGCAATCATAGGTAAATAATGTCACCTGCCCACTAAAAGATACTTAAGAATATTTATAAAGTAATAATAAAAAGGTAAATTATACTGACATTTTGAACGCTAGTCCTTCGCTGACGGTGTATTTTACCTTTTTATCATTACTGTTTCATTAGAAACACAGACACCACTCACACTAGTTTTTAGCTAGTTATCTCTTAATATTTATAAAGTCACGGGGAAGGAAGCGATGCATAGTTACGTCACAGGAACTATTACCTTCATGTGATATGGTAATTTTTATTTGTAGCCAAAATTGGTTTTCTGTTATGATTAAGATTAATTTTCTGCTGTTCCATATTTTCACCCAGGTGAACGATATATCCCAGGTATTGGTAAAGTGACCTCAGATGATTTCTTCCGCCGAGAGATTATCCATAATTTGTGCATTAAACCTATGGCGCACAGTGAACTGGTCAAAGCCCTGCCACTGCCGGATTTTGTGGTTGAGAATGAACATAGTGTTGATCACATCATATCATCTGTAGCCACTTTCAAGTGAGTTTCCAAGTTTCCATACCAAAAAATACTCCAATTTTGAACTGTCAGTTGCTTTGGGTTAGCCTTAATTTTGTGTAGAATATTTATGTGGTCCAGTGAAGGTCTGTGGATTGTCAAAAGGGTTTGTGTTGTTGAAATTGTGATGATGAAATGAGGCTTATGCTGAGTAAATGAATCTGGAATCAAGGAAGTTGAAAAGGGTCTATTTCTATATCAAGTATAGAGCTATGAGATAAATATTGAATATTTATGATTAAGTGAATGAATGTCTGGGTGGGTGTCTTAGTGGTGGGTTGGCAAGTGAGTATAAAGAAGTGAATGGATGGATGGGTGGAGGAAGGAAGGGAGGGAGGAAGGGAGGGAGGGGTGGAGGGATGGGTGGATGAGTGGATGGTACCATGGGTGGCGGTGCTGGTTTAGGTGCCTTAGGATCATAGCCTCGCCGAATCTGTGCTGATGATCCAGAAAGGGAGGGAGGGAGGGGTGGAGGGATGGGGGGATTAAAAAGCTATGTATCAGTAGATTTGAAATTTAGTATTAATAATCGATGTAATAGGACGTTTGCACGATGGCGTCATTGACCTCTACTACCAGACTCCCTTGCACGCTTTCTTTTGTTCAGTTAATTAGCACCAATTGTCTTANTGGATGGATGGATGGTTGGATGGATGGTTGGATGGATAGGATCGATGGATGCATGAATGAATAGTATGGGAGAGTAGTCAGTCTCAATATAGCAATACACTAGAATGTAAACAAATAATAAGACACTTAACCTTCCATTCTTTCATCCAAGAAAACCGGGTGTGACTGGGCGTGGTCTGTACGAGTTAAAGGAGGAATACTACAAGGAGTACAACCCATTCTTCTATCACTACAGTAGGATTGAGCAATCCAAGGTTTCCAAGCACAAGTTATCTAATTAAAAGTTATTCTCCATAATGCATTTTATCTTATCTACTTAAACTTAAAAATAATTTCAATTTTAAAGATTATTTATTTATTTTTAGGCAGAAGAACAGCACAGAAAGAGAATGAAGAAGAACAAGAATCTTGGTGGTAAATATTTCTAGCTTCAAAAAACTTTTAAATTTAATTTCAATTTTATTTTTTATAAAAACTTAGATTTCTATATTTTATAACAAGTCTACAGACAGCATGTTTGATCTTTTCTATTTCCAATTTAATGTGAGAGTTGAGGCTCCAGGAATAACATCAGTGTCCACCTGTTGCCTGACCTCAAGAAGTAGAACTTGTTTCTACTTCTGTGATGTAATTGGCAATATCGCACTCAACAGTGGCATGGTTGGACACTGTTGAAAATTCTCCATTGCAAGCGATGTCACACTATGTACTTTAATGTGGTCCTGTTTAATTTGTTTCAGCATGCTCCCACTTCTGCCGACAGAGTTTTGTCATCCATTTGATAACATGTCGCACCACGTGTCTTAATGTGGCCCTGTTTTTTTTGTTTTAGCATGCCCTCCACTTCTGCCGCCAGAGTTTTGTCATACATTTGCTAACATTCTTAACCTGCTGAGCTCCAAGGTGTTGATCAGGACTTTAGGTACCATCATAACTAGAGCAGCTACAGGAACATCAAAAACAGTCAATCATACCCATATACAACAGGTAAGAGTCAGTCAGTGTAAATTGTTTCATTTTTTGGCAATAACAGCAGCTGTAAAACCTCAGCAGCCCAATGGTTTGGATGTTTTTAATACCTTTTACAGGGCTTTCAGAATAATTTCTCATCTACCAGATATACTGCTGTTTCAAAGTTAACCACAGGCTACTTTTCATTTTGTATAAATTACCTTCTGTTCCTTGTATCAGATCACAGTCAGCTTTCTTATTATGACCATCTACTCCAAAACATTCTGATGGTGCTGCTTTTAGTGTTTTTTCTTTTTAATGGTTTGACGTGCACTTCTTGATTTTCCTGTTGTTTTATCACAGGCACTTCATCTGATATGCTTAGGACTCCTGGAAGCTCAAAGACACAGGGAAAGTGGACAGCAATCTACCAAATTTGGCTTTATTGAATTAGCAACAACAAAAATTAAATATGGTAAATAAATGATGAATGAATGATAAATCAGTATTGTGACTTTTATTTAGACTTTATTTATTTTTGTACATGAATTAACAAGTTTACATCATGATTTATGGAAAATCACTCTTAAAAATCACAGGAGAAAGAAAGAAAACAAATATGATGATTACAAAGTAACATGAATGAATTAAGTGTGCAGTGGTGGTCAAAGTAGTATAAACGTTAGAGTTAACCATGTTAACCACAATGCAGCATTTCCTTCGTATTCCCATACAGCCTCACATTCAAGACAATTTTGAGAAGGGTCCATTATTTCAGTCATGAATACTTATTTCGTTTGTGTTTTCATCAGGACCGCAAGAAACCCTTTTGAAGCTGTTAGAAGGTCTCCATGACAACCCGCATTTACAGGAGCATGCGTCTTTGGTTGAGTGGATCTTGAAGGTGAGACATGATGATGATGATGATGATGTTCATGATGATGGTATTGATGATGATATTGATGGTAATGTTAATCATGATGGTGATGATGTTGATGTTGATGATGATGGTGACGATGATGATGGTGATGATGATAATGATGATGGTGATGATGATAATGATGTTGATGATGTTGATGAAGTTGATCATGATGTTGATCATGATGTTGATGAAGTTGATCATGATGTTGATCATGATGTTGATCATGATGATGAGCACAGGTTGGGTCGAAGATGATAATAATATTAGTGTTACTTTCGTTAAGATGACAATAATAAACTTCTTGATTGTTCTACAGAAATTCCATACTGAGCTAGATGCACTAGAAGAGAGAGATTCAGAGCAGAGGCTGTCGGCGAGACTATCCAAGAAAGAATCCACCACTCTAGTAGAAGATGAAAAGGCAAGGAAAGCTCGTCTGGCACAAGAAAAGCGTAACAAAATCATGGCTCAGATGTCTGCATTACAAAAAGCCTTCATTAGGGAGAACGCTGAGTTACTGGCATCAATGGAAACTGATCGGTGAGACTACATTTATTTCTTACTACAGATAGTCRTACCTCTAAGAAGACACCTTTGGTACCTTGCTGGTGTCTGCTGAGTAGAGGTGTCCTCTGAATAGAGAATCATTTACCATAAGGCTGCATTCATAATGTATGGCAGAGGGGAAGGGGGGGGGCAGGTGAAAATTTGAAATGTTCAAAATAATTCTTAACACCCCCCCCCTTAAAGTCATGCAAAAAATATGATCCCCCCTAAGCAAGGCTTGTAGTTTCTTCCAAAAWTTSTGCATCCCCCCCATTTTTCTGATAAAAATTTKCCCATCCCCCCTTTTTTCCTACCAAAATTTTCCTGATCCCCCCTCAATCACCTGCCCCCCCCCCCCCCCTGCCATACATTATGAACGCAGCCTAACTATATAGGAAGGACATTTTGAGACCCAATCCACTATCAATTTAATAAAGGGACATTTTTACACCCCCTACCAGAGAAAGTTCCACAGAGAATAAGCAGAATGCTCTTCCACGCCTTGGAAATTCCTATCCTGCTCTGTAAGGGATATTTTTTGAACTAAAAAAATGCAAAGAATATTGTTTTTAATCCTTTCTTTAGGCAAAGTCCATGAGGAAACAAGGGGAACCAGGGCCCATTTGAAGTCCCCCCCCCCCCCCCCCCCCCCCCCCCCCCCCCCATCTCCCACACACACACATATACTACATTCATACTTCGTTCAACTCACATCTTAATTTTTATGGAGGAAGGAAAACCTGGAAAAAACCCTCTTGGCAAAGGCGATTAAACAACTGCAGGGCTTGAACAGGGGTGAAAGGAGATGGATTAGCAACATACGCCACCCATGCCACCCAAAAATAATAGAATAAATGTTTCTTTTGCAGTTCAATAGATAATAACACTACTCACACTGATAGTGCATCATCATCCAGCACAAGTTTTCCAGTAGTACTGGGACATCACCGTAACTACAAAGATCCCAAAGCCAATCGTTTCCCATTAGAACCTTGTATTCTCTGCCAAGAACAACAGGAAGTCAGCACAGAGGGCCGAGCGATTGTCATGGCTGCATTTGTACAACGCTCAACTGTGCTCTCCAAGGCACGAGGCAAGATGTTTGAAAATGGAGAAGAGTTTGATCCTCTTTACCCCCCAGCGGACATGTTCTGGGGTCTTCATACTAGTAGTTGTGGTCATATAATGCACAGTGATTGCTGGCAAGGGTTCTTTGATTCGGTGATTGCTAAGGAAAGGAGAGCTCTAAGACTAAGGCAGTTCATCAGTGTTGATGTGAACCGAAGAGAGTTTCTCTGTCCTCTGTGTGGATGTATCTGTAACACAGTACTTCCTATTATTCCTTCATTGGCATCTGAAAAACATGAAAGGTAGATCACTAAGTAAAAATGCTTGCCTCTGTGAATAAAAATTAACTGTCTAACCTGACTACCTGCTATCAATTTTTCCTTCCTTCCTTCCATCCATCCATCCCTTCCATCTGACATCTATCCCTTCCATCCATCCCTTCCATCCATCCCTTCCATCCATCCCTTCCATCCATCCCTTCCATCCATCCCTTTCATCCATCCCTTCCATCCATCCATCCATTTATCCATCCATTTATCCATCTGTAACTGCTTCCCAGTAGTTTTGGGCTTCCTTTGGTATGTCATTATGGGCTGTCGAGATATGTGCTCTTCAGTCCAGGAGCGAGTTTTGACGAGAAGACATTTGGAAGAATAAAGGAGTTGTTTTTTGTTGTTTTTTCTCACCTTTGTCATCCCTGTCGGGGCCTCCTGGCCTCAGTTCTGGTTGGGTTCACACCCTGAATGACTCGGGAGCAGTCATACCATCCATCCATCCATCCATCCATCCCTTCCATCCATCCATCCATTCCTTCCATCCATCCATTTATCCATTCCACCCTATCCCACTTATGATTACATCCATCCCTTACCACCCATAGCTGTATTCTTCCTATCCAATCCAATCCATTCTAACTTATCCCATGATCTCATTTACATCTGCATCCATTCTTTCCCATCCCAATCATCCTATCCATACATCTCATCATCCCAACTTAAGTACAGYTTCTTTGCTTTCGGTCTGAGTTATTGATTTTCCCATTCCCATTCTCATTTTTCATGTTTTCATTTCTTTTCATCCAGCCCCGTAGATGAGGTAACACTACAGGAATACCTCAGTAGCATGCAGGATGTTGTCATGTCAAACCTTGCTACCTTCACAACTCAGCCAGAGGAAGAAGTGAAAAAAGGTTTTTTGTTTTCCTAAAATTATGATCTTTTCTTCTTCTGTCTAATTGGCGACTCTTAAGTGCATGCAGGCTTAGCCTTGAATCCAGGAGCTGCTCGTTTTGTTTTCTAATTTCTGCTTTTGTTTACCGACATCAGAAGTGATGCTAAGCCTGCATACACTGGAGTTTTGAGAATCTTCAATAAATTATAGTTAGGGCAAGGAGCCATTCACATATGGTCAGGGGCTTCTACTGATGGAATTTTTTTTTTGATATTGTAGAACAAGTCAACCCACCATCTTTTACAGAAAAATTTCAAGCTTTTATTCAAGCTTTCACTCGACCTGGGTAAGTTTTTTATTTTCTAAGATGCTCTACTTGTAAGATTAGAAACTTTATAAAATGTTTAATAAACTGCTTTGACTACATTTATGGCGAAGAGAGTGATACACCTATTTCAAAACATTTTTCGGCCTGAATTCTGAAATCTGAAATCTGAGACATATCGCCAGCTCAAGTCCTCATTCAAACAAAGAATCGTATTCTCAAGAGATTGCCACTTGGTCAGAAATGGGAAAACATTACGCCCAATGTAAGGAGGTAAGGTAAGGGCATTTGTTTTGGTTCCAGATTTCAGATCTCAGATCTCCAACTGGCAAAGTTGTTTGAAACAGGTATAGTCATAAACCATTTTCTTTTCAGCTCCAAGTTTTCTGCCACACTTAAAGACATGATGAAAGTCTTTTCTGAGGCTGCATTTACTGTAAGTACCATTCTTAACAGAACTGTAAAATAGTGACACAAACTTTCTAGATATATTAATTAGTTTTTCCATAATGGAAATCGTTCTCAGCTAAACACCATTGAACAATTTTTAGGTTGGTTTAGGGGTTGATCCAAATGAAGAAGATGTGCGTGTTCCTGTCATGATGTGGACTGCCTGTGCCTATACCATACAAAGCGGAGGTGAGATATTAATTGAGGACTTCTTATCAGCCTCTGGCATAATGTTTGTAATGGCAAGGAGACTGGTAGAGAGATTTCACTTGTGGCCTATAAAAATATTAGTAACTTTGCATTAAACATGTTATTAAACATATTTCGTTTCAAAATCTTGTTTTTTTTGTAGAAAGTGCTATGAGAGCAGAGAACAAGCCTCTTTTTCATGGTTTAACGTCAAGGCAGGTGAGTACTCAGTCCAGGTCACGACTGCTTGAAAATGTTTGCAACGTCAAGTTGAATAACAGGGTAATTGTGCACTAAAGCATTTGAACTTATGTCAGTTGACATTCAGCCTACTATTGTCCAATTATCAATAGTGATCACTGATTGGCTGAACGTCAGCCAAGTGTCTATCGATGTGTTTCACACATTGATTTGCAAAGATATAGACATGCCAAATGATTGATTGCCTTTCTGTCTGTCTGTCTGATTGATTGATTGATTGATTGATTGATTGATTGATTAAATGACTGATGGATTGATTGACTGACTGATTGATTGTCTGATTGATTGTCTGATTGATTTCCAGTCACAATGCATAGGAGCTTTAACAAGACTTGCTGCTGTTACTACAGGAACATCTGATTCAAAGACAATAAAGAAACACTGTCTAAAATTGTTAGCAGGTACATTAATAAAGACAACTTGTTTGTTTGTTTGTTTGTCTGTTTGTTTGTTTGTTTTTTGTTAAATAAAAGATCAAAGTAAAATTTATGACAACTTTGAGAGCTTGGTGGGACATTTGAATTATAGCAAATGAACAAGAATAATGATGATAACAATGATGTTGATGATGATGATGTTATTTGAGGATAATGATGATGTTAATGATGATGACAATGATGATGTTATTTGAGGATGATGACAATGATGATGATGATAATGATGATGATGTTATTTGAGAATGATGATGATGATGATGATGTTATTTGAGAATGATGATGATGATGATGATCATAATGATGATGATGTTATTTGAGAATGATGATGATGATGATGATGTTATTTGAGAATGATGATGATGATGATGATGTTATTTGAGAATGATGATGATGATGATGAAGTCATTTGAGGATGATGATGATGTTGATGATGATGCAGTTTCAAGCAAGTTGGCATATGAACACAAGGCTCCAATTCTTTCTTTCTCTTTCTTTCCATGTTCTAGTTTTGACACCAGATACAATACCAAATGAAGAAAGCCCATCTTTATTGGATTTGGATATCTTCAGTCTCATGGTAAGCAGAAATCTCAGGCTCGGTGCTTATTGGTAAATAATTGTTAAATATCAGATCAATATTTGAATTTATTTGAATTATGTTTATTATTTTCTTGTTTGTGCTTACAGATCAAATTACGTTTGTCCATGCCGAGTCTACAGTACCAGGAAAGTCAGAAAGGGAAGCCCCAACAGGCTGGCAACACCTCACCGGGATCTTCCATGAACACAGTGCTTGGCCTTGAAAACTCTTCATCAATGGATATCTGTTCTTTCCAGATGTGTTTTGCTGCTCATCTTGTGAAGACCTTACTTACTACTTCTCCAGAGCTGGACTCTAACGGTAGGAAATAATGATAAGTCATTGTTTCTACCACCTGCCATCTCTGAATATTTCCAATTGTATCTCTTGGGAAAGCTTGCAAACTTTAGTTCAGAGTTATTTGCAAAATAGACCATTCTTGATGAGTGCTCAGCTGCTAACTCTTACTCTCAATGACTGAACTGAAATTTTTGGTGATGATGATGATGGTGGTGAGGATGTTGATGATGATGATGATACATGGCAATGATGATGATGATGAGGGTGAGAGGGATAATCTTGATCCTAATGGTGGTGGTTCTAGTGAGTTTTTACAAGTCATTGATTGCCATATTGTTTACAGAACAAGAAGAAGGTAGTTCTACTGAGCAAACAAGAGACAATGATGAAGCGATGAAGATGGCTTGGCTGTGGGGTAAACTGAGACACTGGGCAGGGTACGTTCTTCAATGCCACCTATTTTCATAATCACCCAACCTAGACAACATCTGAGTTTTTGGCTTCCGTCAATTAAAAAAACTAATTCCGACTTTTGGAAATACACTGACCCTGCATTTATTGTTCTACCATCCTAGTTACTGTTGCTATGTCGGACTACCTAAATGCGTTTTTTAATATACAGCATGGAATAGACACTGATTGCTGAAAATGTTAAATATCTGTCTTAGAATCAATACATTCTAGAGGTACATTACGAAAAAAATCAATAACTACTAAAATGTCTTGTGAAATCGAGTTTGTTGGTCAGACATTCTGTATTCCACTGGGAAAACTACCCATTGTTTGGGTGGACAGTCAAGAATGGCCAGAATCCATCTATTTGATGGAAGTCAAAAGCCCATTTGTTATAATACATGCGGTCTAAGCTGCATAATTATTAAAATGGATGTAAATATGATATGGAAACCATTTTGAGTTGTAAAGCATCCTTTTTTCATTTATTACAGCCTACAGTCTTCTGCACCTCATGTTGCTCCATTAAAGCTACAGCATCACGTTAAAACAATGCTCCTACCATTTCTTCGATGTTCTGCATTGTTTTTCCACTTTCTCACAGAAATCCAAGGACCTTCTTGCTTGAAAGGTAACATTTGCAGAATAGAGCAGCTGGAATGATGGTGGAGGTGATGGGGGTGGTGGAGAAGGTAATTGTAGTGATGATGACCATGGTTAGGGATGATGATGATGATGAATAAGAGGTTGGTGCTAATGATGACAGTGATGGTGAAGGTCATGATGGGTGCTAATTACCATGCCCAGGGATGATGATCGATATCATTGCCATATATGAGAATGATGATGGTGGTGGTGGTGGTGATGATGGCAATGATGGTGATGATGGTTATGACATTCTATGCATTGTTATTCTATAAAACAGAGCCTTGTACCAGCCAAGAAGAGTGGGATGCACTCTGTCACTATCTATCAGTTCCAAAGTGTCTAGTAGATATCTTACAGTGGAATCAAGATGCCCATAATATTAGCTCATCTGTGATATCCCTGGCTGCCAAAAGGTACTCAAGCAAACTATGACAACCTACCAACACCCAACTGACAACGTACCAACTACTTGCTGACTTCCTAATAACGACAATTTACTGACTTATTGACAACCTAAAAACACCCTACTAACAACATACCAACACCCTACTGACCACCTACAAACACCCTACTGACAGCCTACCAACACCCTACTGACCACCTACAAACACCCTACTGACAACCTACAAGCACCCTACTGACAACCTACCAACACCCTACTGACAGCCTACCAACACCCTACTGACCACCTACCAACACYCTACTGACACCCTACCAACACCCTAATGACAACCTACCAACACGCTACTGACACCCTACCAACATCCTACTGACAACCTACCAACATCCTTCTACACCCAACTGACAATCTACCAACACTCTACTGACTCCCTACCAACACCCTGCCCACACCCTGCCCACATATTTTAGGGTCACATTAAATTTTATTATCTTTGATATTTAGATGGTGCAGCCATGATTTTGTCAAGAAAACCCTGGCACATGCTGGTGTTGAACCATTGGGGTAGGTGCAAATTTTTAAATATATGCTACTCTCAACCTCCCATCCTCTGGAATGATCTAGATATGTTATCTTATAGGCAGATGTCACCTTGTAATAACGATGGCTGTCGTAATTAATAATATATTCTTTTGTAAGGTATTCTATTACTCCAAACCACCTGTTGAATCTCCCAAGAGACTACAGTGAGCTGATCAACAGAGCTTCATTATTCACGTAAGTATGATCCCTAACAATAAGCCTGACTCAAGGTCAAATTGTCGTTATTGTTGGATTGGGTACCCTGATAAGGGATTTTGCTTTCTGGCCCATGGACTACTAGTTTAACCTTATTTGACAGGGGCGGCGAAACCGTGGGGGGGGGGGGGGGGGGGGGGGGAGGGCACGAAATTTGTGATGAAATATAAATGCATAGATTCGATAGTTTTACGGCGCATGCGTCTGCAATCAAACAAAACAGCGGTCATTATCACCTAGCGTTAAATATAATATTTCAGTGCCCCCCAAAGATTTTCCAAAATTTGAAAAAACCCACTAAACGGCCTCAAATCGCGCTGAAACTTCGCCAGAAGACTGAACAAAGTAAAAGCAACAACTGCAGCAGGTTTTGAGGCAAATTGTTGAATGAAACATTTTATTTTCGTAACTTTATTATAACTCCTATACATTCCCTTATAAACCATACACAGGAACCTTGTTTGTGCTACCTGCGGGTTCTATAGTCAAATTCCTATTCAATCTGGAGTCAAATGTTTTAGTCATTAGCCACTAGCTCAGTAGACTAACCAATCTCTCTTGGCTTTGTTTTTTAATGCCATAGTTGTCCGAACTCTGAGGGTGATGAAAGCCGTGCCCCTGTCTTGTGTTTGGTCTGTGGTGAGATGCTGTGTTCCCAGAGTTACTGCTGTCAAACTGAAGTCAGCGGAGATAAAGTTGGTGCATGCGCAGCACATGCCCAGCTCTGTGGTGCAGGGATTGGCATATTCCTGCGCGTTCGTGAATGTCAAATGCTACTAATGGCTAGTCGTACTAAAGGTAGCTTTTATCCTGCTCCTTATTTGGATACATATGGAGAAACAGATCACGGACTAAGGTAAGGAACTGTCTTAACTTGACTTTAGCAATTAAATAATAGTTTGAACGGTATAGGCTACAATAGAGACAAAGAGACGTGGTGACCTAGTGTGTTGAAAAGGTCACGAGTTACAGGTGTAATATGAATGGTACTCGCAGTTAATTGGCTAACTTGTCAAAATGTTGTGGTAACTTCCAGGGACTCACGCTCTTGATTTGCAGACGTCACCTTTACTTTCCCACACTCCATTTTTGCCCATGGGTGGAAAAAAACTGCCCTTCCCATCCCGCCTCATGAATATGTATTTCAGGGTTCGTGCTACTCCTTAAACTCCTTGAAAACTCCTTGAATTTAATTCACATTTTCAAGGGCACTTGAAAAGCTCTTGAATTATACGATGTTAGCGAAACTCCTTGAAAACTTGCATGGTTCTGAAATAGATCTAGTCAGAAATATTGGAAAATCTGAAAGTTGGCCATGTGGAACCACCGTGTAAAACCTTGGCATAGTTAGCTGAACATACTCCTTGAAAATTGAAAACTGAATTTTGGGTCCTTGTGTACTTCTTGAATAGTCCTTGAATTTTAAGTGGTTACCTCAGCACGAACCCTGGTATTTCCTAGACTAGTTATGAACCTTTTTCTTTTGTTTAGGAGAGGAAACCCGCTTTATTTGTGTCCTGAACGATACAACAAGCTGCAAAAGCTGTGGTTGAATCATGGGATTGCTGAAGAAGTTGCACACTCGTTGGAATCCAATAGAAACCTTCTCTCCATTGATTGGACGATTCTGTAGCCTGTCTTTTGATTGGACAGTTCTGTAACTTGATGTTCATTGGACAATTTTGTAATCTACGATCCCTTTGCATTCAAAATGGAATCTTCCGTATTTGCATGGGTGTAGTAGTTTCAGGAACCATCTAGGACTCCCCTAGAGAAAAACGTGAATTTGCATAGTTACAGATATATTGCATACTTCCAGAAATTATCCATACCTCCCACACAAAGAAGAGCTAAAATTTCCAAGAGGTGTAGATGGTCAAAGGAGGATATATTGCATATTTCTAGTTCTTTCACAGTTTTATCCATATCTCCTAAAAGCGGAGTGGAATTGCCATGAAATTCAGAAAGTCTAAGTTCCAATATCCTGTTACTTTCTTTATGAATCTCCTCGGTACTGGCATGGATCATTTCTGGGACTACTAGCCTGAAATCAAAAACGATATATAAAAGCCAAATGGTAAAGCATGAAATATGCAAGAAAGCGATCACAGTTCGTCTAAGGAAAGGTGGCGTGCTGGTGTGATGTAATGCAATTCTTGTGAAAAAATAAAGGTCAAGTTAAGCAAATAATGGGCAATTTAATTAACATGGGCACCTCATATTGACACTCGGTGTTCCGTTATCTCCCACATCCCTCTCAACTAGATTATTTACTTAAGAAATAAAACAGCTTTTTTCCGTGCTCCATTCAGTACACGAAAGAAGTGTAAGGAGAAGCACGAGCTGTAGGCGCCTGTTTTATTATATAGTTACTAATTATATTTCGGTATTGAATTTATTTACGCAAAACGAAACGAGAAAGTTGCAGGATCTTGCAAAACTTCGCGCGCGCGGATGGCGTCAGCACTGTACTCCGTTCACAAACAAACTCACAGTTTTCGACCAATCAGCGCGCGTGTACTATCCTAAATATGTTCAAAACCATTCATCACTGTCACTATCATCATCTTGTTCATCTTCACTAAGCGCTAGCCCAAGATCCCCTACTAAAGCATGACTCTCCTCTACAAAGTGTTCCTGTTTTGGAAAGCTATTGACGTTAGCTGCAGCAATGTCTGATGCAGTAGCCTTTGGAAGCTCTTGGATGAAGTACTTCTTTACCTGTAGGCAACAAAGCCTGTAACCTGCAATGTTGAAATTTAAACGAAAATTCTGTACTTTCTCCCAGACGTTGGCATGGCTGTTGTACCATGCCGCTTTGCAGTAGATCTCAGGAGATCCTGTGATCGCTATGATTTCATTGTTAAGTGTCACTACTGATTGATTAGTGTGTAGTAAATCTGGAAGTGGTGGAATGGTACTCCACTCCTTAGTAGAAGGATCATAAGACTCGCAATTCGAAATGCGATCAAATGCGTTGTCATACCCACCCAAGACATACACCTTGTCGTGCACAAAAATGACATTTCCAAATAGCCTGCGAGTTTTCATTGGTGGGAGGAAGCTCCAAGAGTTTGTACTTGGGTCGTACTGTTCAACAGTGGTAGTCCCGACAACCTGATCCGTGCTTCCACCAATAGCAAGTATGCAATTTGTAGTTGAGATTGCAGCTAATTGCGACCTTGGAATGCATAACGGAGCAACGAGACTCCACGTGGAAGAAACTGAATCATAACATTCCACACTTCCTACTGCTCCACTCATCCAACCACCAACCACATATATCTTCTGATCATGTGCAACTACGGCTATGTCCCTACGAACTTCCCTAAACGATGGTTTCCGTACCCACCCTGCATGCAATCCCGAATCTGTCCTTTCAACCTCGAATGGAAAAACCCTTAAGCTATTCACGGGATCGTAATTAATATTTCTCTGACTTTCCCCTCCCAGGATATACAGCTTTTTGTCGACCACAACTGTGTTGGGAAAGGCTTGTATCGTAGGTAGATTGGGTAAAATGTAAGTGTCGCCATCCTCTGTGTCGTAACAAAATGCTCTGTAACATTTCCCGGTACCGATGCCAACCAGAACGTTGTGTACCTTGGTTGATGGTCTCTCACGGTATAAACTAATAGTCAAGTCATTTTGTTTTTCCTTGTCATTGCACTTGTTAAAGATAATGCTCCTGTACACCCCATCATGAAGAAGAGGTTCGTTCTCAAGCTCTTCATTCCAGAAATCCGATGATATGGCCTTCAAATTCAGCCGCTTAATCAAAACTGGCAATTGCTTAGACCTGGAATTAACGTCATGCTTGACCCATTTGATTGCAGCATAATATACTTGTATTTCTTCTAGAACACGAATATCTTGATTGCTCATAAGTTCACACAACTCCTTCAGTGAAAGTTCCAAAAACTCCTTACTTTTCTTGACAATACGTAGAAAGTTTTTCTTCATAAAATCCTCTACCCTTTCTAAGAGCTCCTCTGTGTTGTACTCCATAGCTAAACGTTTAGTGCTAAAACAGTTTTCGAGTGAAATCTTTGATAAAAGTATCTCAATGCAAGTCTTCTTCAAAGGTTCAAGTAAAAGGAAGCTTGAAGCTTCGAGTATGTCCACAATTATATCGTCTGTCAGGCGAATTTCCTGGGTATAAAAGAAGTCTAGGATGTTTTCCATAGCTACACATGATAAAGATGGAAGTCTTAGGATCTTTTCTTTGGATTCTCTCATTCCACTATTCAACATCGTGTAAAAAAACTGACTATTTGCAGCCAAAACACAACGATGCACCCAAAAATGTCTCCCTTCTGTCTCCAAAACAACGTCACAAAAACCACTCTCTCCTTCATTCCTAAACTTATTTAAGGTTGGAAGTAGATTCAAAGAGCGTTTGTATTCGCAAGCTCCCATATTTAACAACATTTCGTTGTCCAAATCGTCAAAGAAGCTTCGTTCAAGTTCGTCCGCCATTTTGGATGAAGCAATTGATAGTATAAAACCCAACCTATGATTGGCTAAGAGATTATCCAATTACGACTAAGCTTATATTCTAAAAAAATGGCGGTCAAAACAAATCAACTCGAAAAACAGCGGAATTTTTTTTACGGCTAAATTTTCCTCAATTTTCAAAAAATCTGCCTTTTTTCGATTTTAGCGTGTATATYTTATTTATATTTTATTATAATGTATAAATTTGTAAATAGAGATGAAGGCAGTTCAGTTTATACAGCTGTTGGTGAAATATTGCTTGGTCGTCATGGAGGCCAGTGGGCTCGTGTTGCCAAGGACAGCGAAAGATTCAACCTTATTCTCGCGGAAAGAAATCGTCCGCCATATACAAGACTTGGTAATTAAACATTATCATAGCTTATACTGTTGATTTTTATATTTATATTGTTATGTTGCATGATGTCGATGAAATTTGATGGTGATTTGCATGGATAAAACAGCACCCTCTTTGATCTTGAATGAACTGTCTTTGTTCTTTGTTCTTTCGTCTGTGTTCAAGGGCATCACCCTGGCCTTACCCAAGCTATTAACTATTACAGAGGTTCTTCGAAGTTACTTTGTCGAAAAGCTTCCTTAGTTCGGTAAGTGTTTTTCTATGTACGGTCGATGTTGTCGTATGAAAGGATTGGAATGGAATGGAATCAAGAACCATGCTGGATTGCACGGAATCTGACTTCAAGGTTTTCAGATTCCTGATTCTGAACTCGGGATTCAGGAGTCCAACTACATAGGTTCCCCTCTAGTTTTGGAGCAAAGACTAAGCTCTTTTCATAAAATTTGGTTTAAATTATTTTTTACTGTGTTTTTTGAACTATATTCATGATTAGAATTTATCAAAACATTGTCCATATTTTTGTTGTCTTCCTATTCAGTACAGTAAGATCAATAAGCGAAGCAAACGGCTTGTCCCCATACAGATGGATGCCATTAACCTTCATTATAGTACCAACCAATATGACTAAATCAATGGAGAATGAGAAGACGAAGCGATCAACATCTTGTAAGGACGAAAGAGAACTTTTCCTGGAGACCTTCAAATCGTGGGAACCCTGTGGAAAAAATATATGGATCGGGAAATCAACGGCAGGCGCGAAGGGTATGTTGTCATGACAACTGAGAATTTTCTAGAGTTTTTAACCCAAATAGGTTTTGTTTCACTTCGTTTGTTTCAGTCCTAGTTTGTAAATCATGTAACATCAGTGCTGTTATATTTTGAATATCTTTCGATAGGAGAAAATATTTTTCTAACTTCCGAAGCAAACGAAATGTTAAAGTTGATTGATGGAGAAAGACAAGCTTATGTTGTACAAAAATACATCGAGGATCCTTTACTTCTGGACGGTGGAAGAAAGTTTGACGTCAGGTAGTTAAGGTTATCACATATTGACGTCAATCGTGTGTGACGTCACGTCTAATAGCCCTCAAGGTAGATGCGAGTGGGTGGTCGGCAGTTTATGCAGGTTAGGCACTTGTTTGTCGCATAGGGACCCGGGCTGTCGTTTTTTCTAAAAGTCCAAGTGTATAAAAATGTTTTCCCCACCGTGTCATGAATATTTTCATATTTGAAAAGATGTACGTACGCCTCTTTTAACAAGTTGTGAAAATTTTACCCCCTCCCCCGTCAAAAACACCAGACCCCCTGCGACGTAAATATTTTGCTTCCATTATAATGAATCAGTTTTCATTTTTTCCTCGAGGGTCTGGGTGTTGTTGGATCACCTGTACAGTATTCATGTGTTCAGTGAAGGAATACTAAGGACTTCCTCTGAGCCTTACGATGTAGAGAACTTGGCTAACATGACCAGTTATTTGACCAATCACTGTGTGCAGGTAATCCAAACTCGCTCTCTTATTGGCTATCAAGTTTATAAGGGAACCAATCATTGTCACGTATGAGAAAACAGCACCAATTTGGTCAGATACCCTTTGGCGGGAAAGTCACTTGTAAAAATTGTTGGGGGAAAATCACGATCTAGATGTTTAATTCCAAAAAAATATATTACTAGACATATTTAAACGTTCACTTTTTTTCCATGTTAGGAATCTCAATCTCGTAACTTTGGTAAATTCGAAAAAGGAAACGAAATGTTTTTCAGTGAATTTTCAAGGTGAGGAGAATTTTTTTAAAGAAATTTGTTGAATTTTGTTTCAAAAACTGATTCATCTTTATTTTGTGATATTTTATGGGACATTTTGTTCTTTTTCAGTTTTCTTAAAAAACGGTACGATGTAGATTTCAAAGAAAAGATTTTAACTCAGTTTTACGCAATTATCAAGGAGTGTCTTCTGGGAATAAAAGAGGTAGGTCTGCACGAGTCCTCTACGTACATGACGTCACTGGTTGCAACCTCAGACCCAAGATTTCCTCCGCCTAAGAAAATAATTATTTCGGAGTAAATAATTTTTGTTGTTGGAATTCTTAGTATGGAATTCAAAATACAGCTTATTAGAATCCGGAGTCCGTCAATTATCCATTCCAGATTTGTGCCAGAAAGGGTGCGCTACACGACTCTTTCTCAGTTTGCGTCCTTATATTATGAGTGTTTTTGTTTCTTAGGAAATAAGCACTGTTGGATTGTCTTACGACAGTTTCCAGCTGTTTGGCTTTGATTTCATGATTGACAGACAGTTCAAAGTTTGGTTACTGGAAATCAACGGCGCTCCTGCCTCAGCAAGGTATGTTATGCCAAAAGCATATTTTATATCAGGGTCGCACGATGTCACCTGGTGAGCCAATCATGGTGCGCCAACACGCGATTTGTTCCACTTTGTTGCGCGACTAACTCGGCAACGTCACAACTACGGACACCGCCTTTTCCTTATTCCGGTTGGATTATTTCGGTTGACTTTTTTAATTGCCGTTTTAGCGCAACGCAGTAGTTCAATAAGCGCAGAGCCTCTTTACGCTCTACCTCTAATGCAGAGATCTTTATCAGGATCAAGAGAGCGTGAATATTTATGCTCTCTTGTAAGGATATATTTTGAGGTATGGGGAGGAAAGGGAGTTGGGGGGTTTGTGTGTGTGGGAGGGGAGAGAGGAGGGAAACAGTGTCTCCCCAAGGGGGAGGGGATAGAAACGCCCACATGTAGCCTACTCGTACACAGACAAGAACATTAAACCTATGTGTTTTTATCGTTATAGTGATCTGCTCCAATCAATGGCCATTGAGATCGTTGCTACTGCTATTGATCCGATTTTCCCGCCCTCGAGGATCAACAAAGACCAATCAACAGAAACTAATAGTTATATGAATGGCTTTTTTATTAATATAAGTGACGATTAGTTTATAGTTATATATTGTCTTAATTTTTAACACCTGACCAAACTAATTCTAAATTAAACAAACTAAAAAACTAAGCAAAATAAACATTTTTAGAAATTTTAAAATCCTATTTTTTTCTTATCTGTAAGTTGCGGCATACTGTCGTGCCGTTATTATAATGAGCGTTTCTGTTGAATTCCATTCCATTTTACTCGTAGTTATGGCTGCGGAATCCCGTCCCTTTTACTCATCTTGCATCCGTTGAGCCTTCAGACCTGTGGTTGTTCCATGTGACATATATCCTTTCTTCATATTATCAAGACACTTGACTGACTTGGACTCTCTTCTATCTTCTTTTTCATTTCTTACTACCCGCTCAGTTTCTCTCTTTCCTTCTCTTTTCTCTCCTTTCCTGTCTTTACAGAATTTTTTCCTTTAAATTATTCAATCATCGAAAAAAATTCGAATGATTACAGTCAAACCACCTCAAGCGTGAACACGTAGAGGTCATTAATGATTTTATTTTTGGATTCTTGATTTCATTATATATTCGATTCGAACACTCATTACTAAAAACGAATCTTCAAAGCCTAGCATATACAAAAGCCAAGCATATACGCAGCTGAAATCTCAGAGCAATGTACTTTTCACGCCTTCAACACGAAACTCAATATTTGAAAGTGGTAGCTATTTTTCTACTTAAGACTATATTATGAATAAAAATAACTAGTTGTTTACACCTGTTTATTTATAAGCTGTTTCAGTAGCATATTTATTTTGTTTTTTGGTCGTTTTTTTTTTTTTTAAGTTTCTTTCGGTTTCAGGCGCAAAAGATCAACCGTTTTTGGCCCAATTTAGTCCATTTTACAGTATTTGTAAATCGATATTTCATTATCATATCAGCATCACACCTAATCTAATCCAAAACATAGCTAATTAAATGTTTTCTTACTAACGTTTAGATTTGCATTTCTTTCACATATGTGCATTGTCTTATTTTTATTTTTATTTTCCGATTTCACCCAAAGAAATTGCGTGGTCATTAAACCTCATCAGAAGATAACAGCCTCGTTAATAACGAGTGTCGCTCTAAAATACCTCTTGAAATGGCTCGTTTCCAAGCAATCTTCAAACCAGAAAGAATGTGAATCATATTTGATCAGCCATATGGTGCTTTTTTTTCCTCAGATGATCTTTAACTTTAATGGCACTTCCGGTATGCGAGAGGACTTCCTGCCTATCGTGCTTGAATGTGATTGGTAGAGATGTGAGCCACGTGCCAATCAGAGCCCAGGACTTGCTCCCTGTAATATTGAATAAGAAACAGGATCTGGTCTTGTGAGCCCGTCTGCGAAACTTTCTCATATTTCCTTATTTTCGCCGTCTTTTTAGGGGAATATTTCTTCCTTGTAGCATTAAAAACCCTGCTTGCTGGGAGCAATGGATCCTTTAGCAGCTGCTGGAATAGCTGTCGCGTCGACAATTTGTATTTCTGTTATTCTAATTGGATTTTTCTTGTTCCGTGAAGAGAAGTTTGAGGACCACGTCGCTCAGCAAACTGAACAAGAAGCTGCTATTTTCAGTCGCTCGACGTCTGGCAAGGCCACGAAGGGTAAGAAAAAACCTGTGAATAGAAAAAAGAAGCATTCAGAAACTGAAGGAGAGGCGCATCAAAGTGGCCATGATTCAACTCGAAACGCTGAAGTCGGGAAACCACCAGGAGACGAGTCAACTGAAGACAGCAGAACGGAAGAAGGAGGTGAAAAACCGAAGTCCATACTCAAAGAAAAGACAAAAAAAGCAAAAAAGCAAGCTTTAGCTAAAGCAGAAGCTCTAGCTGCTAAGGAAAGGCATACTCGCTTTGAAGACGAGCCTCGAGCAGTAGCCGAAGAGACAGTGTTAGTGGAAGAATCTGTTAAGGTTGAAGCCGCTTTACCAGAGCTGCAAACAGAACCTCCAATTCAGCCAGTCGTAGAAGAAAAACCCCTACAAACCCAACAAGAAGCAGAACTAAATGCCGAGCCTCAACCACCAAAGAAAACTAAAAACAAGAACAAGGGAAATAAAGAAAAGCCCCAAACCTCTACCATTACTGGTACGTGCATTGAGTAAAAATAAATCTAGTATTTTAGTGTACAAAATCACACCGTTATTCACAGAGGTAGTTTCTAGGCTTGGCTGGGTTTTTTCTACTTTTTTTTCGTTTTATTGGTAATTATTCATCCAATTGTTCGTTATGTATTTACCTGTGGTTTTAAATTTCCCCCGAGATTCGGTATTCGTTAATGATAATGAAAGAGTATGCTGTTAGATACGCGCAACGTGGCAGAGTAAAATGATCTTCCAGCGACTTTGGATTCAAAATATCTAGAAAAAAATCAAAACCTCTCATACTACACCCGGCATTTTTTGAAAAATTCCAGCGATTCAATGAAAACTTGGATGAATTTTTACCGCAGAAAAATTTCTAAAACAAAAGATTTTCGTAGTAAAATTATTGTTAGCAATATTTCTATTGATATCAATTATTTATCTAAAATGTAGTATAAATCTCGGGAATATGGGGGCATTTATGTTCATTAATTTTGATCAAGATTTAAAATTTCTGATTTAATCGAAGAAGATCCCCATTTTGAATTTTGTGGTTGGATTATAAAAATTATTTAAAGTACATATATTGGTACATGTGAATTCGAAATTCTATATTGTTTTATATTTGATTACATTACTACTGTTGTCTTTTTTTTATGGAAATATGATTTGCATTTTTATTTTTTCTGGAATTATTGAGATTTTAAAAACCCACACACGTCATTCGTTGCCTATAGCAACATTCTTTCATTGTCACYTTTTGAATTATAGTTGTCATTTGTGATGAGTATATAAATGTTAATTACTTAGAAATGTGTACTAAGTCACTACTTATGCTTTTTTTTTATCCTTTGTTTTTTTTGTTGTTTTTTTTTGTAAATACCATTGGTTAGAACAAAAAATATGATCTAAGGAATTCTCAAAAACTATTAGAGTAGAAGCCAATCTAGGTATTAACCAACAGATAAGATTGCTATACAACCAATCACTAGCCAAAGATAAAATCTTGCTACAGTTCTGGAGCCATGGTCAAGTGCTACTTAATGCATAAGTGCTTAGAATAATTTAACTAGCAGTCTAAAGTTTAGACAAATGACAGCTATCCAAGCACTCATCTCAAATGCGAGATTTACCATGTGTAAATCATTTTTAACTCGTGGATACTTGAGCATAGAAACGAGTTATTTCTGGTTAATATGGACATTGTTAGGTAATAAACATTCTTATATTAATAAGTTAGCAACATTGTCATACCTATTTTTTGACCTTTAGGTGAAGTAAATGGGAAGAATGTACTGAATATTGTGAAAACAGCAAACCTTAACTCCACTGAAGTGCAAGATCTTATTGATATTCTTCTTAACAAACAAGGAGAAAATGATCAATGGAAGGTAATTAATGATTAGAAAACACTTCACTTCTCATTATGTAGTTACTCCACCTATTAGACCCAATCTTAGTACAGGCAGTACACCATAAAGGGACTCTAACGCTAACTTGGGATACACCTATTTCAAAAACGATCTAAAATCTGTGACATGAAATGAATTGGGTCTGCGAGCTGTAAATTTAGACATAAAGGAAAGGAATAGTTGTTTTGTCTTTTAATATGAGTATGCCACCACCTTTGAGTGATGACCTCTGCTGGAAAATTGTGGTAGATTTCAGATCTCCAAATGAAATATGTGTATACTACATAGTTAAATGATTATTTAAAGTTATTTATTCATTTTGCATTTCAGTCCACTTCAAAGAATGACATGACTGAGACATTGAAGAAACAACTGCAAGAAAAAGAACAGCAGATCTTGGAAGGTAAATACAAAAGTCAAATGTGTTTTCTATACTTCAATTTTATGTTAGTAATACCCCATACGTCCAGCCAGAATTTATTCAGCCTCTTCATTGACTTTAAGTTAATCATCCTTATTATCTACTCTTTTCACAAATCTAGCACCCTAGAATTCTAATTTGATCTATGAGTTAGTAGTAACTATGACTGATTGATTTCAAGGTTAATATCAAGGTTCATTAAAATACTTAGAGGCAGTAGTATTAAAAATCAATATTTAATTGGAATTCAATTGTATTATAGAAAAGCAACAGTCCACAAATGCTGCCAACAAGTTGAAGGAGTTAAGGTAGGAGAAAGATAAGACTAAATTGTAGTTAGAAAGAACAGAGATAATTGATTATAGAAATGGAATTTTTCTTTGAATTCACAAATGATATTATATACACTGAATAAGATTTGGCAACTGATTTGAATAATTATTGTTCTGGACTGACTAGCATCTCATACATGTGAAAATGCTAAAAAATTATGTTTCCACGTGAACATGAGGCTAGTTATTCCAGAACAATAGTTATTCAAGTTGGTTGCCATATTTCGATTCAGTGTATATAAACCTTGAATGATGATGGTGGTTACAATGACGGCTATGGTTATGATCAACATGATTGTTAATGATGTGATGATAATGATGATGATGATGAAATATGATGATGATGATAGTGGTTATGATGATGACAATGGTTATGAACATCATGATTGTTGATGATGTGATGAAGATTATTATGATGATGATGTATGAAGATGATGATGGTGGTGGTGATGACTGTAATGGTTATGATCATCATGATTGTTGATGATGTAATGATGATTATTATGATGATGATGTATGACGATGATGATGGTGGTGGTGATGACTGTAATGGTTATGATCATGATTGATGATGATATGATGATGATTATTATTCTGGTGATGATATATGATGATGTTGATGATGATGTTGATGATGGTGATGGTGATGTGATAAAGACAATGGTGATGATTTGTGATGATGATAGTTGAGAAGTACATCAAATCAAGAAAAGCACTTTATAGACACCAATATTATTATTGCTCCTAGAGAGGAGATGCAGCAAGAACGACTGAAGCAGAAAGCTCAATTCACTGCTTCAAACAACAAGATCACAACCCAGGTAACAGAAATCATGTCTGTCAATAATTGACTCAATAAAGCAGATCAAAAACACTGATATTTTATTCCATATAACAGACAAAAGAGCTGCAGGCAATGCAGTCAAGAATGAAAGCTACTCATGACAGCCATACCCAGGAAGTCCAGACATTACAGGCACAGCTGCTGCACTTACAGGAAATGGTCAACTCTTCATCAATGAACAATCTACAGAGACTTCAGGAGGTAGAGCAGCTCTAGTAGTATCAAAATTATAGAAAAATTTGTTGGCCTTAAATTATAATAAATATAACAGGGTTGGAACTCCTCCAGGATACCTGGTAAACTCCTGGAATTTCAAAATTTTCTTTCAGGACCCTGGAAAACTCTTTGAAAATTTTATTTTTGACACCAACTCCTGGAAAACTCCTTGATATTTCTATTAGTATTAGGTTAAATATTGGACAAATAAAATTAAAAATGAAAGTGTTTTCTTTCAACACTTAGTAAAAATCTGTTTCACTATTTCTGACGTGAAATTTCAAAGTTAAAGGTCCTGGTATTCTTATATTCATATTTCTGGAAAAATCCTGAAATGGTATAATCTCTTAGTAGTATGAACCCTGATATAAAGAGAAAGGGAGTTAAAATRCTGGGGCCAGGAGGGTGCATATAATAGGTGGGTGTAAAGTAAATTTTTTATCAGGGCTTCTGTAGTACTGGTGATTCCAATTTAATAGYCTAATTTCAATGGGAGGAGATGTGGAAGAATGTGTTTCATTTCTTACTTGACTGATCCAAAAATAATAAAATAATGATACGTTTGTATATCAGGAAAATGTACAGCTAAAGAATGCTTCCATGAGAGCCTCACAACTGTAAGTATCTGATCATTCTTGAAACTAGATTATATTATTACTAGGTTATAGAGTTGGCCTTTATTTAACCAAGTCAAGTGGTTTGTTTTATCAAAATTGTTAGACTACACTCCTTAAGGGAATAACACATGAAAAAACATTACACCACAGTTAACTGGGTTTATTTTGGCTACCTGGAAATTTTGGTTTCATCATCTCGAAGAATAACATGTCTAGACCACCAAGAATTTAACGTGTGTGATATTCTTCAAAACTTATTTAGATTCTGTATGTGTCCTTCCATCCATTCATTCAGCAATGAATCAGTCCACCCATCCATCTTCCTATTCCTTTCATCCATCCATCCATCCATCGTTCATTCTTTCACTTTTTACTTTTCCATTCACAGCACTGCTGACAAGGAGTCCCTAACTGCCGAGCTACATAAACTCCAACAGAGTCATCGTCAGGTCAAGACTGATTTAAATGCTAGAATTCATCAACTACAGCAGTTTGAGGCCCAGCGTCAAGTCTTTGAGAAACAGATTCATGACAGTAAGGTGCAACACGCGGCACAGGTAAACTATTGGTTGTCTAAGTTATTTGATATTGGCTCAGTTGGTTAAAGTGCCTATCACCCTTTCAACATTATGCTTAGTATTGATTCTACATGCCAGGATAAGATGATGAATGAACCAAAACCATTTCAGGCAGAGATATATTAAATTTGAAACACATCATTGTTTTACCCATTGCTCTAATAGAAATTATTGCAAGTAAATATTCACATACAAGCCGCTGTTTTGGATTACAAGGAGCAACAAATAAAAAATAAATGCCTCCTTATCTGTCACAGGATTAGCAAATGGCATGTAAAAACCTTTATAACTTAATGAAGCCACACTCGTACTATGCAATTGTTTTTTATCATTGACATCTTGCATTGTTGAATCAATTTTGAGAATATTTTCTGAAGGGTGATATGCACTTTAAGCATTTCTTCATTAGTACCATGGCCTACATCAAAATCTTTTTATTTTTAGCAAGAAGCTGAGAAGGTTATTTCTAAGCGCCTTGGAGAAGTCACTGAGGAGCTTAAGAAATCAGAGGCCAGAGAAGCCAAGGTCACTAAAGCTATGGAGGAGCAAGAAAAGAAATATCAATCCCTTAAGGATCAGCTGAATAAAATAGAAAGTAGCAAGGCAAATGAAACCGACTCCATGAATACTTTAACCAGTAAATTGACCGAAGCGAACACTAGAGTGTCAGAACTGGAGAAGATGTTCACCTCTGTGGAATTCCAGCTAAAGGAATCTCAGGAAACTCAATCCCTCAAAGACAAGGAAATCCAGGTGAGTATTGATTTACTTTAGACCATTTCCTGATTCTGGTGAAAAGTATTTTGTGTTCTAAAAGATTCTTTAGTTCTTGTTGCTATAAGACCCCTTGCATGTCAATCTGGAGGCAAAACAAATGAGTTTCAATCTCCTGAGAAATGGAAGCCTAATGTTATGTCCTCCAAATTGAGCTGCATTCTGGCATGCTACAAGGACATTTTAATCGCTAACCAGAAATCTGTTGCATAATCCTCATAGAGCAAAGTGATGAATTCTAACGTTAAAATGGTTAACACATCAACATCTCAGTAACAATGTTTATAAACATGTCCAACTATTGTTTCTGTTGACAGTGGTGATACAGCTATTGTCATTGCTATTTCTGTTGATAATAGTGGTGTTGGTAATGCTCTTGCTGATGGTGGCATGGTGGTGGTGGTGGTATTAATAATAATACCAGTGTTATTACTTGAATTCTGTCAAACGTTAATACATGCTTCAATGTACATTTCTTCGTAGGAGCTTCAGAATCAACTTAAAGTTGCCCAAGAGAAGCCTGTAGAAAATAGTGCACCATTATCAAATCATGTTGATAAGGTAACTGTCATTCATATGCTAATYATATAATTACCTAAACCCTTTATTAAATACAATGAAAAAATGCCAGATTTTATATTCAAACTGTAGTAGTTCATATTGTTTAGCTCTCAGGGTTTTCAAATTCTTCCACATTTATCCTGCTCAGGTTATACTCCTACCATAACAAAATGCTGACAGTGTTGTTGTTGCTTGTCGTTGTCATGCTTGTTATACACAAGCTTTGAGAATGAGTATATGAATAATTTGTGTGTGGTTCAAGTAGAAAAGCAATATATATATTAATTTATATTTGTCAAATGTTTGTTTCCATAGGAGGATACAGTGAAAACTCCTACAGTATCCATGGATACTCACAATGAATTGTAAGCATTTTCTATTACTTCTTCTCCTTTCTTCTCTACCTAAATCCCCCTCTTGTTTTCTCATTCATCCCTTCTTACCTCCTTTCCCTTCTCCCTCCTTTCCCTTCTCCCTCCTTTCCCTTCTCCCTCCTTTCCCTTCTCCCTCCTTTCCCTTCTCCCTCCNCCTCCTTTCCCTTCTCCCTCCTTTCCCTTCTCCCTCCTTTCCCTTCTCCCTCCTTTCCCTTCTCCCTCCTTTCCCTTCTCCCTCCATTCCCTTCTCCCTCCTCTCCATCCTCTTTCTCTCTCCCTCACTGATTCCTCTGCCCTCTCACCTGTGCCTATGTATTTAATTATGGTTTCTACACTATTTTGAATCCATTTTCATGGCTTGTAATTCATATCTTATATTATTATTATTTAACATTCTTTCTTAGACTTCAAGAAAAGGATTCTCAAATTTCAAAATTGAATGAGGAACTCAACTCTAGAAAAGAAGAGATTGAGAAAATGAAAGAATCTATTGAACAGGAAAAGAAGAAAAATAATGTAAGTAAGAAGCACATTTTTTCTTTTTTCATCTACTTCAAGTGGATGGCAAATGTGAAATTGAAAAAACTGAAAAAAAGTTTAAAAATGAATACTTTCATCTGATTGGTATTTAGTCCAAAAATAACTGTATACTTATTTGATTCTGTATTTTGTACTTCTGTACAAGTCTATCCTTTAATCCTACTTTCCATTTCCCATTATTGCATTTTTCTCATTTCTATTTCCATCCTAAAGATCCATCATTTATTTTTTTAGTTCTTTTATTTGAATTATCCTTTAATCAACCATTTCCCATTCATTTCTATTAACCACTGTCATCATTTTTATTGTGTTGTTTTTTTCATTCATTTCTTTGAACCTTAGCTCATTAACCAACCATTAATTTTTCTCTTTTAATTTTCATATTTTTAATTTTATATTTTTCTATTAACCATTTTTTATTTTTTGAATTAATCTTCAAAACCTGAAGTCACTTGTCAAAAAAATATTTCCCTTTCATTTTCCTGTGTCCCAGTTTTCATATTTTTTCAAAGCCCCAAAACACTTAACAATAGGTGTTCTCTCACTCAGGAACTGCGTGTAAAGAACTGGAAGGCCATGGAGGCCTTATCAGCAACAGAACAATCTGTAAAAACACAAATAACCAAAGCTGTTGAGGCAGCCAAGGTACTTCACCTTTCTGCCACTTTTTTGCCAGAAATTGCACTCATTTTTAATATATTTACTATATAAAACAAACGTAAAGCTGAATTTTGAATTTTGGAATAATGTTTTCAAATGCAAAGTGTAGAGGAAAAACTGTGGAAAAAACGTTGAAATTTTTTTGAGGTGTTAACCATTATTTTTGCTTGTAAACTACTAATGCTAAAACCTTAGTATCTCTTCTCACAATTTCTTCTTTCAATAATAACGCTAGTTCTATAAATTCTTTTATAAGCTATGCCTTTTGTCTTGTAATAACTATTATTGTTGATTATTGTTCTACCTTATTGCTGTAAAAATATATATCACTTATTATCAGGGATTGATTGCATGTTCTTACATTCTTTTGGATGTMTATACAACCATCTGTCACATTCCATTGATTTAATATGAATTTACCTTGCATGATCTGTGGCTTAACATTTTGTGCACATGCTCAACCTGTTTCAAGTAGATTTTTTCATGCCAAATGTGTAACTTCCTTGCTTTACCTAAAGTAAATCTAAGGTCTAAATAAATTAACTGGCATATGATTGTCCCAGTTGATTGTCCTTGTTATCCTATGGTTAATATCTACTTGTACATTTGTCTTCTAGGCTGAAGCATTGACGGAGGCAAATAAGAAAGGGTAAGACCTTATTTTTAGTAACACAAGAGTGTGTACCCTATGATTTGGGTCAAGGGTTCTATTCCTGTGGATGCAAGATGAGAATAAAGTTTCTTTGACGTGTTGTTCTCTCCCTTGCTGTGAAATTGCCCTCATAGTTATACTCCCTCGGCAAAGACTCCCTGTATTTGAGCATCATATAAAACATTGAAACATCTCATCTCAATCTGTGTTTCATTTTTGTTTTAAAGTGCAAATGAACCCTTCGACAATACTTTCAGTACTGATTCTACATGA
>NW_022257947.1:516224-541971 GCF_009602425.1 Actinia tenebrosa | reverse complement strand
TGGATGGATGGATGGATGGATGGGTGAATGGATGGATGGGATGGTGGATGGATGGATTAATTAGTCGATGGATGGATATAGATGGGTGGGTAGGTGTATGGACAGGTGCACAGATGGATGGAAAGACAAATAAATAGACATTCAGAGGGCAAAAACGATTCAAATGAGAATGAAGAAATTAAATAAGTGCTTGAATGATAACAAGAAAATAAGAATTAATGAAAATGAAGTAGACTGGAAGAGAAAATAACAGATATACAAATTTGTAGCTTGTGCAATTTCAAGAACTTTCAAAATATTACTCGTGTCTGTTAATTTCCAAATTGTACTCGAGATCGTGCAATTTTTTGTTTATAGTTCACTCAACAAAATTTCAGTAAAAAATGCAAAGCAATGCTGTTCATCTTTGGCTATTTGACAGCTGATTTTCAGTCCATCGCGCAACTGAAATGCAAAAAAAGATTAGTTCTTATTAGTTTTTACGGCTTTTTTTTGCCGCCGTTGACATTTTTTGGCCATGTTTCCATAGCAACTTAATTTGGTACTCCTACAGAGTACAATTAATGCTATAATTGTACTCCTCTCGACCAATCAGAGTCAAGTAATTTTGTTGAGTGTACTATAAGGAAATAAATGGATGAATAAATAAGATAATTGAATTAATGCAAAGCAAAAATAAGAACAAATGATTGTTCAATCAAAAAAGTGTCTCAAATAGAAATTTATTCTCTTCATGTTGCACTTCTTTTTTCTGTAGAGAACCAATCAAAAGAATCTTGACAGTGAGAGAACAAACATACAGGTATGTTTGCGAAGTCTTCTCAAAATATAGTTAGGAAACAATTTTTAAATTTCATTAAAAGTTTTGTGGATGTGAGACTAATATGATAATACAAAAGAAATCACACTTTTTCACGATGGAATTTGTGGCATTTCTTTTTTAATTTCATGTTAGCATGAAATTACATTCCAGAAACTTTTAAGAAGGGTGTGGGTGGCATGGGTGGCGAAGTGGTTTACCACTCGCCTCTCACCACTGTGGTCCAGGTTTGAGCCCTGGCTCAGACTGGATCATATGTGAGTTGAGTTTGTTTGAAGTGTTGTTCCCCCCCCTTGCCACGAGGGTTTTCTCCAGGATCTCCAGTTTCCTCCCTCCTTAAAAACCAACATGTGAGTTGAGTGTTGTATGCTGTAAATATAGAATGTAGTGGTAGTGCGTGTGGAGGGAACCTCACAGAAGAGCCCCACATGGGGAGTGGTGGTTGTAAAATATAATTTTTAAAGTTTTAAAGGGTGCATTACATTGTGATCTTCAAATATTGATGTTCCCTTTTCCTTCAGAATATCCTGACTGGTCTTTACCCAGACATCCAAATAGAATCATCACTGGTGAGTATTATCTGTCATTGGGTTGTTATACAAGTCAACAATATGGATTTGATGTATTTCTTTATTATAGTCTTTTGAGAAGTGGTTGGAAGAATTCCAGAAGAGGGCAGCCGAGGTGAAACCAGCTGTTGTAGAGGTCTGTGCAAGAATAATCATAGTGTTTATACAGGGGTGGATCCAGGCAACCCCACTGGTTTGACTTTTTGCCCCTACTTCGAAGTAACCAGTAACCATACTGGTTTTTCCTTTTCATTCTAAGGGGTGCACACCCCCCCCCCCCGAGTTAACTTTGTGCGCAGAACCCCCCTGAACAAAGTCCTGGATCCGCCCCTGCAATTAATTTATATGATGTTAGTCTGAATAAAAGTATAAGAAAGTTGGTATGAGTAGGATTGATTGTGATTGTCTCCTCCTGTAGAGGCTGCTATATACAGTCAACCTCAATCAAAATAGAATTCTACAGTCATGACAAAATAGGGTTTTGGTGGACATAAATCAAAGTATTTAGGCTATTAACTATTCAGAAAACATGAAGTCCTCAAGGTCATGTGCCTTAATTGACATCACCAAAACTTACATCATCATGACAACAATTCTACCCAGGTGTCCAGGAACACACTAACTGACCAATCACATCGCCCTTCGACACTTAGCCAAGCAGCGCTAGCTCCCATACTCTTCTTAATTCAAAAACACACRCGTTATGACAAGAATTTGGAGAGAAAATTTGAAATACATGATTAAAGCAAATCTTTGCCATAATCTCTCCATTTTTGATTCGCATCTTGAATTCTAAATGCTTTCATTACTTTTAAAACTGAGGCAAGAACTGCTAAAACTGCAACAATAATCCTTTTAGCTCTCAGATTTTTATACACCTGGACACAATGCTTTTGAGAACAACTGTAATCTGTAAGGTTGTACATCTGTATTCCTCTGCAAATGTCATTGACAGTTTATCCATTTTAACACCAGGACGTTTTTTTATTCTATTTTAGAATGGAGACATTTCAATTGAGCTAGAAGAATCCAGGAGAGAAATGGAAAATTTGAAAGCAGAATGTAGTCACTATAAAAATGGACTAGAGGATACTGTAAGTTGATTGGTGTTCTCATACCGCATGTGGTTTCATGACCTTCAGCCATTGGCTGTCTTGTCAGTAACTAATGATTTTTTAATTTAACTATTAAACAGGAATCGATGCTTAGAAAACTAGAAAGTCACATTGAAACTGAAATCGGGAGCTGGGAAAAGAAACTAGAAGTAGCGCAGCAAGAAGTAACAACAGTGAGTACTTGTTTTTGTTATCCTGGTCGGCACTGTAAATATGCTTCTTTCACACCTGCAGTTCCTTGAATAGTCCATGAATTTTAAGCTGTTACCTCAGCACAAACCCTATTAAATTATACTAAATCTATATCCTCTTATTTTGATGTTTTGTAGGCAAATGTAAGAGTATCAAGTCTAGAGAAAGATCTCACAGAAGCAAAGTCTTCATCCAAGTCTCATCTAGACAAAATCAATTCCTTAGAAAAAGAAATTTCACAGGCTAAAAAGAGAGATTCAGATGCCAAAACAAAGATCTCTTCTCTTGAAAAGGAGCTCTTGAATTCCAAAAGTCAATTAGAAAAAATTAGTCAATTAGAAAAAGAACTCACTAAATACAAAGAAAATGAATCTAAGCTAGGCGAAACCATGAAATCAGTAGAATCTGCACAAGAAGAGTTGAACAGGACAGTTCAAGAGCTGAGTGAGGTCAAAGGGCAGTTAACGACACGTGAAAGTGAGGTCAAGTCATTACGAGAAGAAATGAAAAGAAATCAAGAAGGCTGTGAAGATCTGAAGAAAAAGATTGCATCGCTAGAAGAAGCTTTGTCCAAGGCAAACGAAGTTGGACGATCTCAGGTAGAGTGGTAAATCAAAGTATATTATCATACTTGTGTCATATTTCTGTGTGCATGACATTGAGTGTGACCTCTACAAGCACTTACGAGGAAAACCATATCTACTCAGTTTCTAATGATGATGTATAATTTCTGATCAACTAAAAAAGTCTTGGACCACTTTATATGCTGCATTAGCAGTTGGCTATGATAGAGAAAGGTTATGTACTGTGAAATGGGACAACACTAAAGTGGATGGATGAAAGAAATCTTTCCATAATCATAATATGAGAAGCACAAACGAGAAAACATCAAAGTGGTACAACACTTGTCAAGTGCTTGTGGAGTTTTCACTGATGTACTGTTGACTTATGATTATTGTATTATTATTATTATTATTATTATTACAAAAGATATTTATCTGGCATGTTGCATGGACCCAGATGCTGCTTGAGCACAGACATCAACTATATCTACCATCTGATATGTTCAACACTCTCATTTACATCAAACACTGTCTTGCATGTTGTTTTGTGGTGTTTTACTTTTTTATCTCTTTTTTAAAGCTTTCTTTTTACATTTTTAAAGCTTTCTTTCTTATTGAAAACCTAAAGATTGCACCTAACCTTTAATGGGTAATAATTAATACTACTAACATGCTCTAATATTTTAGCCATTAATAATCTAATGGATTTGATCATGTGATTTGACCTCTTTATAATAACTCCCCTTAACACATGGGTGTGGCTTCCCACCACAAGAGCCCGATGAGTACCCATTAGTTTAGTTTTATTGCTCTTCTTTTATCCTGTCCTTGGAGTAAGATAGAATCTCACACATTTATGGCTTTTTAATGCCCAACAAATACATAAAAATGGAAACCACAGGCTTTATATGGAGGTCATAGTTAACATGATAATTTGTCACAAAATACCTTACTGGTATGTAAAATAACTTTAAACAATAAGGGGAAAAATACTTTTTAAGGTGAAGGGTTAGTGATATTCATAAAAATTATACTATTATAAACTTAATTAAAATTAACCCATATGGTGTTGGTATATAACTATTTCTTATTCTCAATACATAAATTATAACTATTCTATAATTCTTTGAAATTAAACTTCAATTCCGGTCTCAATGTAGCTCAATGATAAATCTCACAACTCAATCAAATGAGGTTTTCTAAAACTTTTCTCAGTTACCTGTGACGTAACCTATTCCTGATTCTCATTTCCACTGGCAACTACTAATTAACAATTAGTTCCAAATGGTATAAGTCAATAGCCTATAAGGCAGAAGGCAGCATGGGATAATGACTTGTAGACCATGAGAGCAAGAGGTCTAATTGTTTTAGTATGAACCTACTAATTGGTCTAATAAATGAATACAAACAATGTTTGATGGTTTTCAACCATTCCCAAGAGAATTAAATAACAAAAGACACGGCGGCCATGTTGGAGGATATAACAAACGAATTCATTGACAATTCTTTTGTTAAGTTCCTCCAACATGGCCGCCATGAAAACCATCAATTAGCTCCTTTTGCTACTAGTGGTGGATCAATAATAGATAACCAGTAGCTCAACAAATCAGAGCACAGGATTTGTGACAATTAGTAGGTTTATACTAGATCATGAGAGCAGTCACCTGTGATTGGCTGACGTTTTAGAGCATTGTAGAATCAGCCAATCAAGAGATCTCATGATGAAACCTGTTCAAACATTCATACTATAGCACAAAGAAATCTTTTTCCTTATCTATTTTCTTGGGGCATTTCTGAGAATTCCTGTCTCCTTCTCAAATACTTTTTTAATCTTATTCCATTCAAGAAAAGAGATCTTTTTAACTTTACAACTAGTTGTGAGTTGTTTTTAAACCTGTGCAGTTACTAATCTGGAGTATGTGTATTGACCCTAACATTCAAGTAACCAAATAACGACTGCACTCTCTAAATGCACTGTCAGTAGTGGTTGAAAGATATGTTGGCCTAAGGAATGACAGCTGTCAATCACAATAGTACAACCAGTTAACAAGCACTTTTATTTCTTTGACCTTGGAACGCTAGTCCCAGATTTACTTCTGGATAGAATTGTTTCATCTATTGCATCCTTTATTCRTCAAGATCAAAGAAGATTTTAAGATTCCAACTTCTCAATAAACAAAATTGGCCATTAATCATACATGGTTAAGATTTTCGACATCCTTAAGTTAAAGGTTGGAGTTGCACTTAACGTTGAGGACAATGTGTTCCTATTTCATTAGAATGTCTAATGGTACTTAGGCACTTGGCACAAGGGTACCCTTATCTTTTAGTTACTCACTACTAAGGGTGCTTTAAGCATAAGGAGATCAAAGTGTAATAGAACTCTTTACCTTGGATTTAATGTTTTCCCATTAGAAGACCATTCTCTTGAGAACAAAATTCTTTCTGTGATTTGTATCTATATTCATGTGTCTTCTGGTGCGTAACCGTTAAACAAAGAAATGATACTCTCGAGAATGACACCTGGTCTGGAATGGGAAAAACTATTCCCAAGGTAAAGAGATCTACTGGTTGTTTTTATTGTGGTTTATGTCAAGCATGCTGCACAAGATAAATGTTACATTACATGATTAAAAGAGTGCATATAAACACCATTAATGACACCTTTGAATCATAAACAAACCTAGGAATCACTAAACAGCGAAAACAACTTATCCAGTAGCCCTGACAAGAAAAAGAAAGGCATCAAAGGGGCTTTTAGCAAACTTGCCGGTGGTTCAAAGGTTGGTAAGACGACACACATACTTTCTGCTCTATTGCTGGGATCTGGGATCTGAGTTTATAAATGAGTTTAAACTATCTCTATTCTCTCGTACTTAACAATAGTTTTTCATATTACCACTTGTGTACTAATTTATCAATTAAAATTAAATCTAGCATTACATACATAATTATATAGGGTTCATATTGAATGAGAACTTTGTGTTTCTGACATCTGAGTTTTTATTTTTATTTTTGCAAGCTTGGATGAATAATTTTTTTTAACATACCTAGATGGATCACAAAGTTCTTGTTCAAAAATTTAATACTTCTACAATAATAAAACCTAAATAATTGTACAAACTGGTCATGATTTGACAAAGACAGTCTTATGTAATATTATTGAACATAGATGGTTCAATTGATCTCTCCAAATAAAGTTTACATTTTTTCCCCTTGTACAAAAAGTTTGATAAAAGTTAAAAACCAAAAACATTTTAAAACCATTGCTAATCAAAATTATAAATACCAAATTGCTATAATTACATTATTTTAATGAGACTTTTAAAACATAAAATACACAAGCTTCATGGAAAGCTGTTGAATTATAAGCTTGTGATATGCGATTCTGATTTTATATGGCCTTTAGTACTGTTAAATATTAAATAATCAGGAATATTATAAAACAGTTAGAGGAGCACATAGCAATAATAACAATAAATAGAGGATATTACATGGGCGCACGGAGATACRGATTTTATCTTCGAGTGTTGAAAAGATCTCTCACAAGTGAGCGCAGCGAACGAGTGAGAGATTTTCAACACGAGAAGATAAAATTTGTATCTCCAAGCGGCTATGAAATATTCTGTTTATTATATAATTATCAATGAAGCATGTTTTGGCTTTTTCAGGCAATTCTATCCGTGTATTTTTGAATAGCCATCACAATGGTGTTATCTTCACACGTGAAAATAACATGTTATTTTCACATGTGAAGATATCAATTTTTCGAAATAGAAAAAAATAGATATTTCATTGGTAATTATATAATAGTAGGTCATATTTTTCAAGCAATGTTTTATGTTACTCATCAAGTATATATATATATATTAAATTATTTATTGATTATATTCAAGGTCCAGACAATTTAAATAACCCAGCCCAGTAAAAACGTTATAGTATTTGGCTGATGTTAATATTAATTTGTTTGCAGTAACTTGCTAAAACTGAATTCATTATTTTCAATGAATTGTTTTGTTTTGTTTTAGTTTTTGTCAGACTCATTTGTGTCCTTACCATAAAATCTCAATTTTTTTTCTATTATCATATATTTGTTGTTGTTTTTTTACTCACTGTTATTGCCATTATCATTGTCATTTATGATCACCTATCTTGTCATTCTCATATTTCATCATTACTCATCGATTGGGGCAGTTGTTCAGATTGTTACTGAGTGAATTAAAAAATGAAGAATTGAAAAATGGGTATTGACAAACATCGACCCTCACTTCCCCTGGGTCCACCTCTAACAGCAAAGAATTTTGGGAAAGTAAACCTCTGTACCGTGGGCGTAAAGTTTTTTCATTTCATACCAAGTTTCATTCCCTTGAGAATGATATTCTTTGTTTGAGTTGTATCCATGTTCATGTGTCTTCTAATTACGCCCAAGCTAACAGGGTGTATTCTAACATTGGATTTCCTTGTACTAACGCTACAGTCAATCCATTTGCATGATGGAAATGAAATACTAAGTCGTTTATTTACCTATTATTGTCCACTATAGAAAGATAAGGATAAGGAGAGCAAGAATGTCGAGAAGGAAGAGGTACTGTATAATAGACAATAATACTCCAGTTTATATTCTCTTCTGTTGCTCAGGGTTAGCCTACACTTTATGTAGAATATTCATGTGTTCCAGTGAAGATCTGTGGATTATTTCAACATGTTTGTATGGTTCAGATTGTCAGTGGCAGTGGAACAAAATGAAAAGTAAATGAGGGTGGGGTACTAAATTGATATTTTTTTTGTTGTCTTTCACTTGTTGTTAAGAGCTGCTGTCATAAAAAAATCCCTTCAAAACTTTGGTACTTTACTGTTGGTATTAAAATGAGGCTTACCCTGAGTAAATAAGTTCTGTAATCAAGGAAAAGCTGCAGTATTTTACAAAGGATATCAGTTTTTAAGGTTTTAGTGATTCTTCATTTCACTAACAGTTATTCTATTCCCTCGTTCCAACTAGACTCAAAAGCAACTAGCAGCATACAAGGCTGAAATAGAGGTAAACCATTACAACATGTAGTATAGAGTGTTTTCACATGACGTCACAGCGGCCATTATGGGGTACCAAAACAATACATTTTCTATCCTCCGAGAATTGAACTCTATTTTTATGCAAATACTGTGCAGAAAGTTTCTATTGTTTATGGTTACCTTCTCACGTGAGTGAAAACGCTCTATAATCCTTTGCGCAAGCACAGGCAGCCCAATAAGGACAGAGCAGTCAAAGGAGGGGCCAGCGTCTAGACTAGGGGGTGGCCTGACTAGATATGACATATTTAATGGAGGCATGGTTATCATATTAATGTTTATTTTTTGAGTGGTATTTTCATAACAGGCATGTTTAAGGGCAGACAAGAAGCACAACCCCGTCCACCCTCCACCAAATCAGGTTATTGCACTGACAGTGAGACTGGGCAGTCTGTGGTCTAAATAGATTTTTATTCTATTACCCTAAACATCTCTGCCACAAAAACAATCTATTAGAGTGAAGACATTTAACCCGTGAAATAAAAAATACTAGTCAACGTGTGATAGTCAAATAGACACAAAAGAAAACAATGGAGTTAGGGTCTACTAATGTGTATTAGTCTAATATTTATTTCACAGGTTTAATGACTCCACTCTAAGAGATCTTTGAGAACTGTGCTGTATTAGTGAATGGAGAATTATTTAAAATCATACTAGATCAAAACTCATTAAATGTTCATAATCGTTTTATAGGAATTAAAAGCACAAGTTAAAAAGATGAAAGATACAGTGAGTATTGTTAAGTCAGAGTTTTACTCATCGTTACAAATAGTCTTTCTATCAGAAGGGATGTAGTGACTAAGTCTTATCTCCCTATCACTTTCATTGTCTATTATTTTGTAAATAAAAGAATGAATGAAATGAGGGAGGGAGGGAGGATGGGATCAATGAATGAATAAACGAATGGATGAATGAATGAATGAATAAACGAATGGATGAATGAATGAATGAATGAATGAGAAAAATTGTTGAATTTTTTTACCAGCTGAATGAATCTCATCAATTTCATTACCAGCTTACGATGACAGGCAAACACTGGCTGTCGTGTGCTTTCAGCAATTTACATTTCCATAGAAAACTTGCCATTCAGCTGATAAAACTTCCACATGAGACTGGAAATAATGCCTATTGATAGAGCGCTTTCCATTAAGTCAAACTAACCAATCCAAGCAGCCAATTCTCAAATGGTACTCATCGCTTCTCATTAGTTTTGAGACCTTAGCTAAACAGTTCAAAAGAACTGACGCATATCATTTGACAACTGGCCGCTCAGACTGGTAGGTTAGACCTAATGGAAAGAATACATAGTGACCTATTGAAAACTTGCAATTAAGGTTATTTAGCATTGCAGACGAAACAGGAAATGACGTTGAGTGAAATCGAGCAATTGTTTGAAGTATCCAAAGTGATGAAAGAAATGATTCAAGGAATGATATGTCTGGAAGTATTTTGACCAAGTTGTAAAAAACCACTTTATCATATGACCCGTACGGCCCTGCTCGCGCGCTCTAATAAAACCATTGGAAAAAGTCACGTGATGGGGGCCGGACGGGTTGACGTAAGCGGGCCGGAAAAATCCGTCCGGCCCTGCTCAAATCCGCGCGCTTTCTTTTTCTTAATTATTTTTATTTTCGAGAGGCTCATATGATAAAATGCTTATTGACTGAGTTAGGTCGGGCCGTACGGGRAAATATTTGGCTCTCGGTCATTTGTACGGACCTCGCTGCGCTCAGTCCGTACGGCATCACCTCRAGCCAAATATTTTCCCGTACGGCCCTCCCACTCAGTCAATAAGTACATAGTATTTGTTTTAAATAACAGGCGATGACAAGGTCTCAGCAGATTGAAAAAGATGTTGCTGAAGCCATCGCAGACGTAAGTACAGATCATTCCTGAGAATTATAACCTTAGAATAAAGATTATTCAGTTACCAGTATGGTCTTTAACATATTAGTAACCTCATTACAATTCTTAACCCCATGAATGGGAAAATTTTCTAATAATGTACAAGTTTTGAAATTTATAGATATGAAACATCTTGTGACTTATCGATAATTATAAATTATTTCATATTATATTCTTAAAAATCATATAAATCTCAACCTGGAATTTTTGGAGGGCATTTTACAAAGGTTTTTAATCTTTAAAAAAGTTGGTTATAAAATATGAAAATAATGTCTGTTGAGAGATGTTGGCACTTGAAAGTTACATCTAAAGCATTAATTACTAAAAAAATTCAATGTATAGTTAGAACAAAAGTTAAACTTCGCAATATATTGAGTTAAACCAGAATTGAAACTTGGTGAAGTGCTGACTGATGACTGGCCGACAGTTGGTCAAGTGTCAATTGACATGTGTCCACTAGTCATGAAGTACATAATCACGCTAGCACTTTGTATTAAACATCACCACCCAAGCTATTTCTATGCTCATTCATAAATGGCTTTGCTCTTATTTATCTTTATTTTTTTGTCATCCATCAATCCATCCATCTGTCCATCCATCCATCCATCCATCCATCCACCCACCCATCCACCCATAGATTCATCTTCACTCCTTTTTGTAACATTTTTTCAAAGTTGACCTTTTGCTAAAATAAGTTAAATTTTTGACTCCTTTTACTGCAGTTAACAAGATAATTAAGAGTTTTCATAAAAGTAGGAATTTCAGGTGTAAAGCTTTTTTTGTCTTGGAATATTAAGAAAAAGTAAGCAAAAATGTTACGAAAAGGAACATGCCTCTGGTTTCTGTTAGGAAAATGCCCTAAAATTCGAAAATATGCAGAAGCATGGGGATAGATCAAGAATATAGCAATGCACCATGGCCCTCTTGTTACCAGATAAGTTTTGAAAACAGTTTAAATTTGAAACTTTTGAATCAAGTGTAGGTATATGAAATTCATATCGCACTAGGRTTTCAGAAAATTTCAAAACATGCAAAAAGCGAGTGGAGTTACAAATACTGGTATAACTTTGTATTGCTTTCAGCTATTGCGTTTCTTTCGACGGAGCATTTACATTAAGAGTTGAACTAAGTATTGTGTGAACTTGAAGAAATTTTGAAAAGATGTTAAAAAGTTACAGCGATTTTTGGGATAAATTGTCTGTTTTGATAAGATCATAAAAATCAGGGTTTTTGGACGAATCTATCGCATCCGTGCAAACTGAAATTCTGGCTTCGATATATCAGGGCTAGTTAAAAACTATGGTGCTTTAGATTGCAGCATTATATGTTAATAACATATGACAGTATGACAAAAANATTTATTTATTCATTTATTTATTTATTTATTGAAGCTTTAAATATTATTTCATATTGCATTATTGCTGAATTCCTACATGCTTTGTGTTAACAGACTGCAAATAGCCCTGTCAAGTCCAACTCTGCTATTAAACATTAACACACAACATAAACCACTACAGTAAGTACATTCATACCATACACAGGTCTATCTACCATTACCTCAGACAGACAGACCATTATTTGACTGGCCTGTCAATCATTTCTATGTTATTATGCACTATACTTTTCTCTTTAAGAATTTTTACATTTTATTTATTTTATTCTATATTCTATTTTTGGTCCAGCAAAATTATAATATTAAAATGAGCCTTACTATTTTGCTCTAAAGTCTGGTAATAACCTTCTCTCTCCCCTACCCCATATTTTCCCTTATTTTATACCTGTGGAATGGAGAGAGAGGGGGGTTGGAATTAGTGAAGAGTAGGGGAGAGAATGATAACATCTATAGATTAGGAACTGTTTAAAAATCAATGTAAATTGATGCCTGTCTTGCAGATTTTAACCTCTAAAAATTACTTTAATTTATGAAACAGTGTCAACCATTTTTAAACCCTAATATCAAGTTTCTAGGTTTATTTTTAATACTCTAAAAGATACCAAATCACTAATTTCAATCCATAAAAGACCCATGATCTGTTTAAAATTAAGTCGCCTCCCAACCCCAACCCACCCCCCTCCCTACCCCCAACCATCCCTGATGAAATATTTTCTATTCAAAAAACAGTGGTAGTTGGATTGCACAGACCCTCCCTTTCTGAGTTTAGAACAAAAAGAATACCTWTGTTTGAGGGTCCATCCAAACAATGGGTAGTTTTCCCAGTGGAATACAGAATGTCTGACCAACAAACACTCATTCATAAGGTTTTTCAGTAGTTATTGATTTTTTTCTTCATATACCTTAAGAATGCATTGATTCTAAGACACACATTTACAATGTTCATCAATTGGTGTCTATTCCATACTGTATATCAAAACACATTTTACCTTGTCCGACAAAGCAAAAGTAACTAGGGAGGTAGAACAATGAATGTGGGATCAATGTATTGAGATAAGATAGCATTCAAAAAACGTTTTTAAAATCTCAATTGGGCTCCCTGTGGCTTTAAGAAGAAAGATGATATACCATAATATATGCATTATTTTTTCTCGCTGCCATGTAATTTAACCCAATGCCCTTTCACTCATCTTGCAGTGAAAATAAAATTGATACTAAAATGTCATGTTTGTCATTTATATTCCAGCCAGCTGCAAAAGACGCAGCAGAAAACATAGTGTCGTCCGTCTAAAGCAAAGAAATGTTGGAATGTTTAATGTTATTTTAAATTCACACAATGATAAAAATATTATATAAGGTACACAGATATGAATAGATTAAAATGATGATATATTAAGGTGTGACGGGGGAAGAATACAGATCAATACCAGATATAGACAGATGCCAGCACAATCAGTTAGTATACACACATGTTCTTTATACAAGGGAGTGGCTCGTGTACCTGCTTCAAAAAGGTTGCTTTGATAACACTGAGGAAAATGCTTGTTCGTATACCTCGTAATGGAGGGCTAGTAGTGGTGCACCACTGGGGAGGGGTGAGCAATAGGTTGTCTACCTACACCAGAGGGGTGAGCAGTGGATGTTTCAACACTGAGGAGGGGTGAGTGAGTATTAGAATGTCTGCCTACACTGAGGGGCGAGCAGTGGATGTTTCACCATAGGGGGAGGGGTTGTGCAGTTTTTCTTGTGAGAAGAAGTGTGCTAGTAATTTTGTCAGAGCCTAAGGGTTCTCGAGATAAATTATAATTTTTAATCTAACTTTACTTTTATGGAGACAACCTTTTTGAAACAAAAACATGCAAACACATGCAACTTTTTGACCACGCCCTACCCCAGCTCTTATTCAAGACTGAATAATCCAGGGGTTGAAAAAGAATTTATATTGCTCTTCAGTTAGTCGTAATTTAGTTCATGTTATTTAATATTAACGCATAGAACGTCACCGGTCTTTACTAGTAATACTTGATTCGAGTTTTTTAACTCGTAAAAATACAGTTTGTTTTTCAAATCCAAAAATTTTATCTAAGTTTGAAGTTTTATTTCAAACAAATCTCTTATATACCACGTTAAACTGCATGAAATTCACCCAGTAGTACTATATCTGTTGTATGGTTCTACTTTCTAGTTGTCTAAATAAAAATGTGATACCAACGGTTTTTGTAATCTCTGCGTCTTATGCGAGTAGAGTTGCTTGTTGTTCTCTCCTACGCTTGAGGATTTTTCTCCGGCTTGTCCTCCCTCCGTAAAAATCAACTTCTAAATTCCAATTGGAATCCAGGGGAAGAAGAGCCACTCTGTGCAATCGACTGTTGATTCTCATTTGTTAATTCCCATTCCCTGTTTACTCCCATTTGTTTATTCCCATTTCATCACGACTCTCTAGAAGAGCATATCGTATGATGAGACTGTGTTGAAATGACGGTTATATTTGTTTTATTTTATCCGCTTTCTCGTTAGAAATTCTTTACATCATGCTTATCATTTGTTATTCAAATCTTTGTTTTACCTTTCGATTAAAGCTGCCTTTTCAATTTTTTWAAAAATCTAAATTGGATGATGAAAATATAGTATCTTTTTGCGTTTGTAGTATCCACCGTACATAGCTAGAAAGAAGACCAGTTGCAACGCCAGTTACATGCGATTCACAGCCATCTGTTGAAAAGATTTTAAAACCCCGCTTAATAAGTAATAACTTAAACCTTTGATAAATTTTTTCTAGTTTTTTTTTTTCGTTTAAATTTCACGGGAAGTACAGATGGTGCGCATTGCTAATCCGCCGCCTCACAATACTAGTAAGTGGATACAATACTTTCAGTATTGATTCTACATGAAGTGAATGGTGAAATATTTCTTCATTTGAATGTCGCGTCTTTAAGTTATAAAGGTTTATRCTTCCAATATGTGAATGACTGTAACGTCATTCCAGGCTTCATGAATTATACTGGTTCACACAAACAGTTAAAAAAAGCATCATTATACTCGAGGTTTCCACAACGTGTGTTATATAAATTAAAGACGCGACATTCAAATGAAGAAATATTTGACCATTAAACATTTAACTTTATGTAGAATCAATACTGAAAGTATTGTATCAGGGGCTGGGTGCACTTTAATGCTCATTTGCCGCTTGCGTCGCTATTAAAAACCAAGATGTAGAATCTTAAAAAAATTATATTGCGCGCTCGGAACGCACCAGTTTATGCGGACAAGACTTTATTGTGCTTGAAAAATTCATAAATTGTCTACACAAACCTGCTAGTTTTTTCGCTGTCCTTTTTCGCATTCTGTTCGTTTTGCTTTCATGAAATAATTTCCCAAAGCAACCATTTGGTCTTTGTAGCTTTACTAGTTTAGCAAGTCTCTCCATGGATAGAAAGTCACTGTAGCCTAAAAGGCCTCCACAGATCACAGCCTGTTCTAAGTATAGATCTGTCTGGGCGGGCGTTTTTGTCTTGACATTCTCGAGGATCAGCATTTGATTGTACATGGAGGTACAGATTTCTTTAAATAGTCCTTCGTATCCCCCTTGGATGTTTGATTGCTTTAGTTTAGCGGAGAGTACTGATGAGCAACCTGATAAAAAGATAGCATACAATCCTGTTATAGTCAACCCCTTCCGACCACACCCACTCGAGACTGTGAATTGGCGCCTGTAATAGTGGTGTGTGATACCATATATCCATGAAAATGTTAATTAACAAAATCGTAGAAATTAGTGCCACCGAGTTTCACATAGGTCTATGGTCTACTGCATGAGCTTACTAATTGGTGCAGATTTGTGCAATTTCTTAGGAAGTTTTTCACGAATATGTTTTTGGTATGGCTGCTAGCATGGGCTATCTAAAATTGAGTAAGATGGTGTAGAGAGAAGTGGAATGAGTTTGTCGCGTGTGGGGTGGTGTTAGAGGTAGGGGATCGTTAAAGCTGTGGTTGGTTAAGATGCTGTGGCGTAAAAAAAAGAAAAGTGGGATTTATGTAGGGTGGGGTGGTGGTATAAAATGGGTGGGGCCGCATCAATCGGCGCTTTAGTGGAGGGGGAATGGGGAGTTACTTGGGGTGGGAGGATGGATGTTAATTGGGGTAGGGTAGGGAAGGGTGTTACTGGGGTGTGTGTGGGAGGGGGGGGGGGGGGGGGGGGGGGGGGGGTTGGTAGAAGAAGTCTAATGGGGCAGCTCCTCTACAAATTATGTTCAAACAACTGATACGAAATGCACTTCATACTTTACCTCTTTCCTTTCCAAACATAAAATACAAGGCCTGATGTGTCAGCGTGTATCCTACATTATCCTTTCTCGTCATAACCTGCCAACACCGATCGGTCACATTACAAGGTTCATACCCAGGTCCTCCGCTGCCAAACAGCGCCACCATACATGGTTGATAGGGTCGACCAATATTCGTCGTCACTTCTCTATCAATCTCGCGCGTATTTCCCTTGGGATTCAATCTCTTAAACGGCTTCACAAATCTCCACTTATTTTTCACCACAAAACCTACTTTCTTAAAGTAATCTTCGTCTGATATTCTGAGGCTTGTGAGGGATTTTAAGATGATTGTTGTAGCCCGGTTTCTTAGGTTAGTTATGAAAAAGGATACAGAGAGTGGGATGGAGTTTCGTGCGGAGAGATCTTTTTTCATTGACGTAAGGACGTTTTCTAACACAGCTGTTTTAAAGGAAAAAGACGAGAAACTCATTAATCAATCAAAAAGCTTGAATACTCAAGAAAAAAATGTGTTTTTATACCGTGTAATATGATGTAGATATCGGAAGCACTTACAACATTTGGGTTAGTTATTGTGACATTGAATTAACTTCATCGCGAGTTAGGCGGCTAGTTCTTAAATGATCTTTCTGTGGCTTACCGAATTAAGTGCGCCGAAGACAGAGCCCTTCTTCTATAAATAACTTAACTGTAAAACTTTTTACATAATAATATATTTCTTACATTTTTTGATTATTTTTTATTTCTGTTCCAATTCTCATTTCATTATTTATTTTGCCTCTTTTTAGTTTCTGCAATTTTTTCAATTCTCATTTTAAATCATGCCATTTATACTATTCCATTTTCTCATTTGTCCAGCATTTTGTTTTTATATTCTTATTTTAACAAATTGTCAGTCGGTGAAATAAAAATCCTTGGCTTATAAAAAAACAAGTGAAAGGAAAAAAAATGGAATCAGAACAAATCATTATTCAAAACTAAAAATTTAAGTTTTTGCCTCGAATTATGCACTCACCTTCTGATAACCGTAGACCAAAGATAGCATCCAAGTTGACTTGTTCATATTCTTTCTCAAAATACTTAAAGGCTTTATCTAAAGAATTGAAGAACTTTGGTATAAGATCTGCATTTGCTTCTTCATCGTACGAGTCTAAGGTGACCCGCTTCGAAGCGTCACCCATGGCGAAAATAGCCACGAGAAAAACCACGTTTGTCGATACCATTCCGGCGTTTCCCCTGCAAAAGCTTCCAGATAACTCTAGAATCTAAACTCTAACCTCCTTCTTTGGGATATTTACTTTAAGAGAAATGAAACTAAAAGTGCAAAAACTACACGAACTATATATAGGGCTTTGGGGTTTGAGTTGAACATGCCCTGGTCGATTAGTTGACCACGAAAGGGTGCCTCTAATCACGATAAACAAGGGCAAATACACTCTAAGAGTTTGACTGAATATATGTTGTTTTAGCACGATACCAATTTAGGGTTTATAAACCTTTATATAGAGCTAACTAATGGAAAGGGCTTAAGGAGAACCTATGTTTGACGACATAATTTACGAGTGTGTGATTGGCTCAGCAGGGAGAGGGTTAATTTGAGATATTATTAGGCTGGTGAAAAACATCAGACTCCACATTTTAGAAAAATAATAAATAGAGCAATAGAAATTATAACTCTGAATTAAAAATAGAAAATTGACTAGTCAAAATTGCCCTAATGTTTGGATGCTAATTTCAAGTTTAAAATAGGCAAGTGACATTCCCTTGAGTATTATTTCTTTCTCCTGTTGTGTCAGACATAATTTAGGATTTTCCAATAAACATTAGTAAAGTATAAAGTATTCTCAGGTAATTCTGGCATAAAATAGAAGTGACCTTTGTATAGTGTCATTATTTTGTATATTATTTCTTTCTTTTTCCAAAAAATGTTTTACAGATTGTAAAGCCTTGATTCGGTCGCTTCAAAATGGTAAAAGTCAAGGTTTTTTTTTAAATCTCTGCCTATTTAGTTGACCTTGAAGTATTCTAACTAAATAAGAGTACTGGATAAAAAAATATAACAAAGAATTTTTGTATATACAGCAATTTTACCGAGGTTTAAATATTTGGAACGCCTGTTTTTTCTCTACACAGGACAAACTCGCTATAGGTTTCCTGAACACACTCGGATACGTTCTTTTAAATGCCAAAATATCCCAGTTATTAGTTGTTTGTTAAAATGCATGCATTACAGTCAAGCCACCTCAAGCTTGAACACGTCACAGAGGTTATTAACGACTTTCTCATTGGATTCTTGATTTCATTATTCGATTTAAACATTCATTATTGAAAATGAAGTCTTCAATATTAAAAAAACATAATAGTGTGAAATTTCGATTAACTTGGATCGTGGGCTATTAATTGTTTATAGCGGAAACAGAAGGTAAGTCATTAATATTACATATTCCTTGCAAAAAAAGAAGTCCTTGCATTGGTAGGCCTTTGGCGGTGAAGATTCAAGGCCACCTTACGCAAATTAGCCAATCACGATCGAGTATTTAAACAATAGAATCTGTACAAATTTTCATCTTTTTTCCTTTGAAAACATATATTTTACTTTATACGAATTTGTGTATGATCAGGAGTAAACAAAAAGAAAAAAACGGTTCAAAATCCATGTTTCATCAATTCATCTGTTATTCGACATGAAAACTGTGATATGTAAATTTGAATTAAAATTTATTTGGCTGGCCTTGGTTGGTTAATGTAGTCGCAGTGTAATTAAACCAGCTTCCCTTTAATTTGCTCATCGCCCAAAAAAATAAAAGCGTTTTAAGGCGCGCGCTTCGGGCTACCTTGTTACCTTCGAGCACATGGCTCTCAATGAAAGACTTCCGAGATCTAAGCACCCGAGAGGTTTTTTTCCTTTTAAGTTAGAAACCAAGGCAGAATACTATTTGGATCTATTTTCGATGCGAAATAAATCCGTATTAACAGAACTTTATAGCTTTTATTTAAAGCGCATTTTGTAGGAAGGATTACGAGGCGGAAAATTTAAGGAACATGTGCTACTGAAAATGGCAGAGTGAAATCCGAAATCGAGGAAACCGAGGAAACCAAGGAAAACGAATATGAAAGATCATGTTTTCAATAATATATATAAAACCGTTCTTTTTAGGTAATTGATAACACCTTAGACATATTTTACGTCCCATTTTACGTCCATTAGGCTTTATCTGATAAACCGTGACTCGAGTTCGAGTRCTGGACTTACAGATAGCTTTGCAAACTTGCAATAAGGAAGCCTATGCTTTCGGAGCTGGTGGAAATGACATTTTTCTCTTTTGTAGTCACTTTGAGAAAAAGGTGAGAAATAAACCGAAATTTTTGCTAAAGAAAATAGAACTTTCGCCACGCCATGGAAGCCCGACGACAACGAAGCCCAAAATTAAGATTGTTTTTCAGCTAGCGACAAATGATATTAGATAAAAACTAATAGGCAGTAAATGGGACGTAAAAATCTGTCTAAGGTTTTGACAATCGGTCTCTCACATATATTATTTAAATACAGACTCAATATTACGCATTGGTTCGAAAATATTCCGCCGAAAAATGTGTTTGAACCTATATCGAGTTAATCCATCAGTAAAACGGAACGATTCCAAACTTTTAGGCCTCTTAGTGCGAACTTATTCTTAAAAACACGTATCTTGAGTAGAGGAGGTTTCCCGATCCATCCGATATGTCATTCAAAACACATGCACCATTTCCTYATTTTCTTTACTTAAAAATATGCCGGCCACTTGAAGTGCAGATGCCTTGTTGCCGGATCGCTTGGTTATAAAACGACTCGTACATAAGAGGGTTAGGTTTTAAATGACTAGGCTTAACACGTATTCAAACGCAAAAGCTCTATTTTGAAGAAAAACTCTTTCTGTATGAGACCCAGTCGCGCTATATCTRTAAGTGCGCCCCGAAACATCCAAACATCAATAACCATCTATTTTGCTCCCTACATGCGTGGGTATACATGATTCATAGTTACCTTCACCCATGACTATTTTATCAACTTCCCATGCGTAATTAGGGAAGCTTGATAGTTAGTTTTAAATACATTACTTTTAACTTTTATTGTTAATACCTTGACGAAGTCTGCAGAAATTAGACGAAACGCGTGGAAGAAATAAAGATTTTTACAACATCTGTCATATCGTAGCTAGCTAATCTCTGGTCTTAATTATCAAAAATAATAATAATAATAATAATAATTTTTTCTTTAAAAATTGAACAACTCTGTTTCGTATTATGAGAATTCTTTACTGTTTCCCCCCTTGGCTTTAGTTCAAGTCGTGAGAAAAAATGTTTAAAAAGTGTTTATAAATGAAATCATGACCTAGAGAGTTCTCAAWTAAGACTTTTTAAAAGATTTYGGCTTCGACTTTTTTATGTTCATCATTTTGTATGAGTGACAAACCTACCACGATGACTCTCAAATGGTTTCCACTMTGAACCAATCAGGAACCACCAACACCAACATCATCCAATCACAACACTTAGACTAGGGAAGCCATTTGAGAGTCACTGCACTTTACTTTTTACTAGCATTCACTTATAATTTGATATTTTAAGCATATTTTTCGCAGTATCAAGTGACTAATTGGCAATAAATTAAAATAAAAGGAACAATATGTATAAGAAAATATATTTATTAGGAAACCATTTTTTCTATTTATATCAAATTCTTCTTTGATCGCGAATCACAAAATTAAGATTAATGTTTTTGTAAATCGTAATTTACATTGATATTTWAATGGATTAAATAACATGACTGGTTTTTCTACGTTGTAACACGACCCATGCTTTGTTCAGTAACCTTTTTCTGGTTAAAGTTCCATATACGACCAACAGTACAAYGACTAGTACTATCRAAAWCCCAGCAGAGGTTGTCATGGAAAYGCCATGGGTGCCATGGTTACCAWYTTGTTTAGCATTGGCAATCTTTAAMACAGGTTCATTCTCTTTCTGCATCATCTTTCGCAGGTAAACACTGTGACCAGCAGATTTCTGGTTATGATACGACTGGTCTTCTTTGGCTGTACTTTTATCTTTAGTGTGGTTGCACAAGGGTCCTGGGAATTTCAGATGTGCAGCCCATCTCAGATAGACCCCCAAGGTACCTGTAGCAACACCAGTAAGATGGGACATGCACCCACCTGTCAAACAAATACARAACAATGGTCATTAATTGAGTATTAATGAATCCAGTACATCCATGTACATTTTTGACATTGCATTACCAGTAACTTCACCATTGTCGCAATCATTATGCTACTCACCATCGAGAGCTTTCTCCACCAGAAGTGACCTCATTGTTCTCATGCTCATCAATTTCCTGGAAAAAATAAACCAATTATATCATACCAATCGATAGACAMAAATCTAACCCTTTTCATTTCCATCACCCGCCCCCCACTTTCTTCGGCATCACTTTCCCTAACCATAATCCTTTGCACTACCCACAAGCTGTTCCTCACCTTCCAGTGCCACCCAATCTGACATCATCTCCTTGACTTCTGTCAAGCATTTTTTCCTTCTYCAATCCATTTTTTCCATATGCATTTTTATTAATCATATTTTGTCCAAGATGAGGATGTTCTACATCATCCCTACTGCTTTCTCCAAAGTACCGAGCATCTTTCTTGTCATCCAGGTCACCATAGCAACCACTCTTTCTTTGCCATCCCAGAATTCTTTTCAGTCTGTCTGGAGATAAGAACTCGTCGTATCCCATGCTACCACAAACCATCCCTTGCTCCATGTACAAATCTCTTTCATAGTTTGAAGAGGATTTTTTCTTTTCATATTCCAGCATCTGTGGGTACATGCTAGCACAGATACGGTCATAAACACCTTGTAAACTGATTCCGTTGTTTAACTCTTTTAGCTTTTTTAACAGATTTTTCTTGCAACCTAAAACCAAGAAATGATGATTAATTTTCTAGTAATCTTCTARAAAAAAGGTGCTACACTTCTTACAAAAGACAGAAAGTAAGTAGTAAATTTGTCCCTCCTGCAAGAATCTATAGCTCCTCAGGGATCAGCGTATAGAAGTTTGGTGGGGGAGGGGACRGCAGCTAGTCTGGGAGGTCCAGAGGAATGCCCTCACCCCTTGAGAATTTTAAAATTGAGGCTCTTGGAARTGCAATTTCCAGTGCTGAGATTTTAAAGCACAACAGCGACATATTTTATTGCATTAAAGTCATGTCAAAGCTTAAGACAACCCATACGAGAAAATCATTTTAGCTAAAAATGTGTGGAGGTTAAGCCTTCCAGAGCCCCCTCTGCTTCTAGGGTGCCTCCCAACCCCCCTGCCTCTRGGATGCCTGCCTCTAAATACRTTTCCCTACCATGTAATTCCCCGATCAGAAGAAACAATGCTTGGTGTGTCAGAGCATAACCTCCAGCTCCTTTCGACGTCATGAGGTTCCAACAATGAGCTGAYAATTCACAAGGTTTGCTTGAAGTATCTCCTGTCCCAGTCATTTCTGTCATACACTGGTCACTTGTGTCTTCATCAAAGCTTATTTCACTTCTCTTGTCAATAGGAATGTACAAAGAATGATCAAGTTTTCGAAAGGATTTGAAATTCTTCCATGGTCCTGATATTGCAACTTCAAACTTCTTGAAGTAACTTGGGTAGTTCTTTTGAAGTACAGGAAGAGATTTCTTGGCAATTAATGATGCTTCTCTCTGGAGAGAAGATATTCTTGACACTGTTTCTTTGTCTAGTTTTAGTGTCCCTGATTTTTGCTCATCTAAGATTTTTATTAGAGCTCCTAAAATGAAAAAGAAAGAAATAGGAGATATCAGTTACACTCTACTTAAACAATTMTCTCAAGTCGAGACATTTGGGTCAATACAATAAAATGCATTAAAACTAACAACCCAAATACAACAAGTTTGAATGCAATATAGCTAGAGCAAGAMTCTAATATCTAGTGTTAGTAAAAATACACAGGTGATTATTGAAAATCTCATGCGCTGATTGGTCAAGAAACTCGAACTATCACACAATAATCACCTCCAGCGATAATCCAACATGGCGGCCAGCCGCTTTGTTGCTGTTACTGGGGGGGGATGTCTTTTATCTCCTTTTTTTTCTTTCTTTTTGAAAGAATCACCTGTGTATTTATACTAAAACAATTATTTGCCTCAGCCTCAATGAATATCAGAGAATATTTACCTTGCCGCTCAAAGGCTCGCGTCTTGGTAAATATTCCCTGATATTCACTTTGCCTTCGGCGAATAATTGTTAATATTAGTTAATTATTAGTGAATAGCAAAAATTTTCTTTTGTTTTTGGTATACCCTGGTGATAGCTATTGTATCCTTAAGAATAGTCATTACTGTGATATGTCTCAGGCTAGTGTCAGTGGTGACTCCTTTTCCTATTCACAGTGTAAATGTTATGTATATTTGGGGAAGGGGATGGTAGGATGATGTGTCAAGATATTGGGGAGCAACCTCTAACAGTAACACAGTAGCTAATGCATCTGTCATTACAAAGGGAACTGTTGTAATTTTGGCAATAAATTTTACGCAATGGAAAAAGGAATCAAGTATATTTGTTGAAGCAAAGAACATAAGAGCAAACATGTAAACTGAGTGTGGGTGTGTYATACAATTGTGTGCAGCTGCAAAAAGTGTGACAAGTACTTGCTGGCTGTGTTGATCTTAGCCTTAACTTTCTCTTCATACATCCAAACATACATAGTAACACTATACTTCAAAATGCCTGAATCCTGGAATAGTTAACTGATTGTAAAGTTTCTATCRTTACCAAAAAGTATTGTCTACAATGTCTGAGATATTGGCATGTAAAATGCTACCCTGCTTGGCAGAGGTTTTCTTAGTAAAATGCAGTCAATCTATAGGTCACCTTYGGTGTATAAAATTGAAAATGAAATTWAAAAAATGAAAATKGGACCATAAAATSACAAAGAAATAAGGCCTAGGGCAAACGTCGAAYTTTCCATGCACCGAACTCATTAAAAACAATGGATATCAGGTGATAATGAGGCGGCATTCTTTGATGTAATTAAGTTCGGTGCATGGAAAGTTCGACGTTTGCCCTAGGCCTTAGTAGATTATAAATGCTGTGAATTTCATAATTATAACTTTATAAAATCCTTAATGGTTTTGCCATTGAAGTATTGAGCTACACTTAAATATAACTACAATCATTTGCAAAAATAATGTGCCACTTTCCCCCTTTCCCCCTAGCAATGTTGGTCAAGGAAGTTTTCTAAACTGTGAAGCAGTTGGCTGGTAAAATGCATGCGAGACAACATTCTACGGGGGGAGAGGGGGGATGGTCCTCCAGAATACTAGGTGGCATATTTTATTTTGCAGAAGATTGTAGCTAGCCAACTAGTAAAAAAAAAAAAAAAAGATTTGGTAGACACAAATAAGACAAGCCAAGTTAGTTTATTTATTTTTTCGTAAAAATAAATAGAAGTGTCTCCGGGGAAACTCTTGTAATCTAAAACCATGTACTCCCTAGTGCCGTACTTTTATTGTGATAACTCGGTACAAACAAAATATATTTCAATTTGCAATAAATAAACTACAAGTTTAAAACTTAGTAGTAAATCTATTTCGTATTGGACATAATTTGTTTATACAAAGATTTTTATGCTTCTTGAACAAAATCATGAAAAACTACGTTAACTTACCTTCAGACACACGAAGCCCATAAATCCCATCCAGATTAATGTCTTTGTATTTTTGATCGTAAAAATTATACGCTTTCCCAAGAGATATTAACAGTCCACGAAACAAATGCTCATCAACCGTTGGATTGTTGCACCGTGATTCACTCGTCCATAGAATCAAAATCAATATAGAAATACGCTGAACTGGACACCGCATTTCTGAAACACCAAAGGTATTTCCTCGAAATACAATTATTAGAGCTTCCTTTTTTCAGTGGGGGTTCATTCRATCACGCGAATGAGTCTGTTTTATAGAAGTAGTTGGTTGATCGCTTGAGGTTTTAACGTCAGAGCATTCTTTATGTTGCTTGTCGTTGTTCCGAGCGACCGCTTAGGTATCGAAAGAGATTAACCGATTGTTTTCAGTTCAATGAGTATTCATTGAAGTAGAATGAGAACAGCTGTTGACACAGAAGAGAAATCTGAAGGTAAAACTAGAAGAAAAACGATCATTTGGAGTTTGTCTTTTTTGATGTCCCAAAGACAGACAATGGAACTAAAACCACAGGCAACCCAAAACTGAATAAATATTTCTCGGTGTTCAAATTTACTTGYATTCATACTTCATTTTACAGTGAAATGTTTTTCTAAATTTTGTACTATTTTGGAAACCATCAAAAGTTTTACAAGATAACTATAAAAATTATCCATCTCTCTTTTAGGTTATTAAGCATTTTCCTTAAATTTCACTCATAATTTATATAATGTATTTATATAATTTATGTGATTGGTAAAAAAATATTTTTTCTGTGATCTTAATCATAAATGTTATAAATTTCTATTAAGAGCTAAAATATRCATTGCATAAGCTAGCTACCCTGAGTGGGGAGGGGAAGGGACTACGTACCTCTCCCCCCAGAGCCAGCAAGATAGATCAGTGCCAATAAAAAACTAATCTTATTAAGCTTTGTGCAGATAAATGCATTGTAGATTTATCAAAAATATAAAATGATAAAACAGTTAGGCTTCTCTTAGTTAGGGGGAAGTATTGGTATTTTGGACAGCATAATATACATCCTCCCCACTCCTAGGAAATTCCAATGTCCCTTCATGGGGGAGGTATGGATATTTTGGACAGCATAATATA
>NW_022257947.1:491512-515914 GCF_009602425.1 Actinia tenebrosa | reverse complement strand
ATATTTTCTGTATATGATTTTGTTATGTCCAGAGAGAGTTTGGCATTCTGAACCTTAACCTCTTAGCAAAAACAATAAGAACCAAAATCAGAACGACTAAGAACATTAAAGTTGTCTTCRCATTTGGTATTACACCTAGATACTTGTGTTTAATGAAAAAACCTGCTTTATCATAACCATCTGGATTCATTTYCAATGTAGTGAACTTTGAGATATGTAGAAGCCAGCGAAGGTAATGAGCAAGAAGGCCTGTTCCTACTCCAGTGGAGTGCACCTCGCAACCACCTTAATGTGAGCGAAAGGAATAACTTCAGTTTTCACAGGAGTTAGGATTAATATGCAGATTGATAATSAAGAAGATAAAAAAGTATATCCAGTAGAATTGCTTTGCCATTCTTGAGAATACAGGGGTGAAATTCTGCTGCTCATTTCTCACTCYCAGAAAAAATACTRGGAGCAAGACACAAGTGACAGAATTTTAACCCTTGGTTTGTGAGGATGAAGTTTGATATTCATTATTTACAAACCTTCAAGATCTTTGGCCACCTTCAACTGTCTCATTGTTTTCTTATTTTCCTYACTGAAATGAAAATTTAACAGAAATTTCAGCTTTTTATTTGATTAAGAGAGAATTCTTTTTGTATTCAAGCAGTGAGCGCCAAAAACTATTTTCTTGAAGAAAGGCTGTTGTACAAGGCTAAAATCTCGTTATTCAGAAAGTTTAACTTGTTTGGAAGTGGAGATGACCGATGAAAGTGGAATCAAAGTGTTAACCCAAAGCAAAAATTTTATTCGAAAATGAGGTTTCGGCCTTCATTTGCTTATTTCCCATATATTTTCCATAGAAAAGCCTGACAACATTCTAACACAAATGTAACAAAACGTCTTTGTACAATTGAAAATACCGCTTCAAACAGGCATTTTATCATAGTACATCAGTTTCTAACTGTTTAAAAAAGGTTTTGAGTGTTTAACCAAAGCGAAAACTAGGATCAAAACTCATACGAAAGTCTAGTTTTTAGTGCTTTTTGCCACTATTACTCATTATTGAAAAACAAAATCCTCTTAATTCATTGATCTTTTGTTTGTTCCTTCCTTCCTTCACTTCTTCATTTGTTTGTTTGTTCATTTATTTATTCATTCATTCATTTGTTCATTCATTCACTTGTCAGTTTGTCTTTCCTTTTCTACTCCCGGGGTACTCTTGCCCGTTTAGGGTAGGGATGTGCCGCTGAGCCCTCTGAACTCTGACCCTGTTCCAGAGTAAAAATCGCTGAAATTTATACCCTGTTCCAGAGCAAGATCGCTGAAAACCCTGTTCCAGAGAGGAGAGAGCGTGATTTAATATACTCTGTTCCAGAGCGAGCGCAATTTTATATACCCTGTTCCAGAGTAGAATCACTGAAAACCATACCCTGTTTGGCGGCACGGAACTGTATAACGAATATAGGGGAATACCCCCCCCTGGTTTCTACTATGATCAGCTTACCTCTTTTCCTCTTCTTCATCCTCATCATTGGGTGCACTTTTTATATCCCCAGAAAAACCAAAACATCCCCTACTTGGATGAATCCATCCCAATGTCAGGTTAAGCCTGTACAAGCTAAAAAATTCAGCATAGCCAAGCATRCCACACACCACACACTGTTCCATGTACAGATCTATATCTTCAAGATATTTTTTCTCTAGAGCTTTTCTTTCTTGCTGAAGCATTTCAGGATACATGAGTTGGCAGCTCTGAGACAAAAACTTGTCAACACCTCCTTTGAAGGAAACTGCTTTTAACTTGGCTTCAAAGACTTCTGAACAACCTGAAGACATTAATTAATATATTTTGCTTTAAATTCTTATGTATTCTCTCATTGACTTTCTTTCTTTTTTCTTTTTGTTTCCCTTATCAATTAAAGGGGGGGAAAGGGTTATAAACTGGGCCATCATGGTCAGGGCCATCATGGTCAGGGTCACCATGGTCAGGGGCATCATGGTCACTGGGCATCATGGTAGGGGTATCATGGTCAGGGGCATCATGATCAGGGGCATCATGGTAGGGGCATCATGGTCAGGGTCACCATGGTCAGGGGCATCATGGTAGGGGCATCATGGTCAGGGGGCATCATGATCAGGGGCCTCATGGTCAAGGGGCATCATGGTCAGGGGGCATCATAGTCAGGGGTATCATGGTCAGGGTCACCATGGTCAGGGCCATCATGGTCAGGGGCCTCATGGTCAAGGGGCATCATGGTCAGGGGTATCATGGTCAGGGTCACCATGGTCAGGGCCATCATGGTCAGGGACCTCATGGTCAAGGGGCATCATGGTCAGGGGTATCATGATCAGGGGCATCATGATCAGGGGCATCATGATCAGGGGCATCATGATCAGGGGCCTCGTGGTCAGGACCATCATGTTCAGGGTCACCATGGTCAGGGGCATCATGGTCAAGGGGCATCATGGTCAGGGGGCATCATGGTCAGGGGGCATCATGGTCAGGGGCATCATGATCAGGGGCATCATGATCAGGGGCCTCGTGGTCAGGGCCATCATGGTCAGGGTCACTATGGTCAGGGGCATCATGGTCAAGGGGCATCATGGTCAGGGGGCATCATGGTAGGGGCATCATGGTCAGGGTCCTCATGGTCAAGGGGCATCATGGTCAGGGGCCTCATGGTCAAGGAGCATCATGGTCAGGGGTATCATGGTCAGGGGCATCATGGTCAGGGGCCTCATGGTCAAGGGGCATCATGGTCAGGGGGCATCATGGTAGGGGCATCATGGTCAGGGGCGCAATGGTCAGGGGGCATCATGGTCAAGGGGCATCATGGTCAAGGGTATCATGGTCAGGGGCATCATGATCAGGGGCCTCATGGTCAGGGGCATCATGGTCAGGGAGCATCATGGTAGGGGCATCATAGTCAGGGAGCATCATGGTCAGGGGGCATCATGGTCAAGGGTATCATGGTCAGGGGCATCATGATCAGGGGCCTCATGGTCAGTGGCATCATGGTCAGGGGGCATCATGGTCAGGGGTATCATAGTCAGGGGGCATCATAGTCAGGGGGCATCATGGTCAGTGGCATCATGGTCAGGGGCCGCCATGGTCAGCAGACATTATCTGGGGGATGTCTAACTGGTTACCTATCAAACTAACCTTTCACTTCTCCCATCATAAAGAAGAGCAGTTGATGAGTAAGATGGTACTCTGACTTTCCTCGTACTGTGTTCACTTTCCAGCAACGATCGCTAACTGTACATGGTTTTATTCCCTTTTTCTTGTCTCCAGCAAGACTTCGAATACACTGATCTTCATCGGATTCTTTCATTTTTGTCTCATTGTCACCCATATTGACATCAAACTGTGCTACTTTTTCATTAAGTTTAAGGTGTCTGAATGGATGGATATTCTTCCAAGGCTCAACAGCTATAAACCCCATAACCTCAAAGTAGTGTGGGTTCTCTTTCTTGATGTAATATATTGACTTTTTTGCAATTTTTTTACATCGTGAATACAATTTTTTAACTCTCATTCTTAATCTACTTGGGAGCATTATTTTTCCTCTTGGGTCATCTACAAGAATTTTCTTCGCTATACCTAAAAAAATCAAAAATTGAAACATTTATTAGAAAAATTAAAATTAAATTTAAATCTATGCACAGATAAAGTCTGTTCTTTTCTTGAGCATTATTATTATCTTTGAGCATTCCACTKGGAATGGGGGGTTAAAAACAACAAAATGGGAATGTAAAATGCATTCAAAGAAAAACGCTTGGAATATATATATGGACGCTAACGCTGAGAAGTGAGATTTGCAAAAAAAATTAATTAGCTCAAGTTAAAATGAAGAAGGTTATATAAATAAAGGTTACCTTCCAAAACTCTCAACCCATAAACTCCATCAATGATWAGATTCTTGTGCTCTCGCTGATAAAAGTCCAGAAGCCCTTCTAAAGCAAGAAATGTTCTTTCTAGTGTATTATTCTGCTCTGAAGGACTAATAGTAGGCAAGATTACACCGTCTGCGATCTTTGTTCTTGGAGATTTGAAATCAGCTGTTCGTAAAAGTGTTTCAAAACCAACAAATAATATAAATATCTTCCAACTATTGGACATGTTTGCAAAATTTTCTCTTATTCCTCTTTGTTATAAGCTTATTATTTAATAAAAAAGGAAAATATTGATCTTATAAATCATGTTTGAAACCCTGTAGCTTTGCATCGTACATATCGTCATCACTTCCTACTCAAGGGGGGTAGGGTAGCTATTTTGTAGATTTAAATCATTTATCATTTTCCACACTTGTTTCTTCTTCATCTTTACAAACTTATCAGAAAATGAGAAAATAAATAAAAGTTTAATTAAAGATTTAAAAATTTCTTAATGTGTGATATTCTTATTATTATTTTAGCATAGTTTTAATTTCTTGGGGGAAGGGGTGGTGGAGTATTGCTGTATCCCACAAGGCAGTTCAAACAAACAATTCAAGATGGCGGACGGAGGTAGTGAAGTCGAGAATCTCCCAAAAACAAGCGATTCAAAGACTGAAAAAGAAAGCCATGAGTCCAGTACCAAGCTTGAAGAGTCAGAAGATACTTTAGAAGTGATTTCTACAGACTCTAATTCGAGGAGAAGGATAGCTTCTGAGTCCAGCCTGAATGAAGATGCTTCGTATGCAGAACTTCAAGATACATGCAGAGAAACGTTCAAGAAAATAGCAGAATATTTGAATGGGGAACTTACGGGTTAGTAAAATGACAAAATGTCGTAAAGTTGGTGCAAATTTGTAGATATTAGCTTACATAAGCCTTATCATATAATGTTACTCAAAAGTTATCGTTTTGTGCATGTTGTAGCCTCATTAGACGATTACGCTCTTCTCGAGAAGCTAAACAAATTGACGACTTCAAAATACCAGGAAATGTCTACCATGGCCAAGACATTGATCACCACAATGGAAGAGCTTGATGGCAAATGTAAGGCATCCATGTAATGCAGTCTATATGTATGATTTATATACTTATACTTGAGACCTCTGCTGATCTAAGTCAGGGCATGGCTAACTCACAGATAGAACCCTGAAACAACCCCTGGGCTGATCTAAGTCAGGGCATAGCTCACTCACAGATCCAACCCTGAAACAACCTCTGGGCTGATCTAAGTCAGGGCATGGCTAACTCACAGATCCAACCCTGAAACAACCTCTGGGCTGATCTAAGTCAGGGCATGGCTAACTCACAGATCACCACAGAGGTGAGAGATGAGTGTGCTACCACTTAATCATAAATTCAAAACTTTGTTTTCTTAGATAAAAGTTTACAGCCATATTTGGACCAAATCGACAGAGTAGAAGAAAGTGTAGCAAGTCTGGAGCAAGCAGCATATAGACTAGATGCTTATTCCAAAAAATTAGGTAAGTTTCATAATCTTGCAAAATTTTATTTGATCTCATTTGAAGAAAAAAATTACATAAATTTAGGGTTGCTGTGTGGTACTGAGATATGTTCGGGCTACCTGTGTTTTAAAAAGAAAATTGGTGTTGGGCTTCCTGTGTTTGCAAGGAGGATGTTGATAGCATAGACTTGTTAAATCCTGGATATGAGCCCTGCTAGTTGACCCCCTGGTTTTAAGCCCTTCCAGTTTAATATAAGTCTATTAAAAAAACCCTAATGATTGAGTATAAGCTCAGCTAGGCTTGTAAACATGGGTTTTGTAATTCTATCACATCATATTTTTATTTATTAGCTTTTTCCCCATGAGGGCAGGGACACCACAACAGCTTTTATGCCAATTACAGTTGGCCCTTTAGAGTCATTTTACATCCACCTTATACAGGGTTATATAGTGAAGGCAGACGGGGACTGCGGTTTTAAGTCCTTGTCCAAGAAGACCTTAAGGTCTAACCATTTGCAAATATAATTACAAAGGCAGCTCCTTCTTCTCAGTTATTTTAAGACCCTGAGTGTTGGTTCGGCCGAGACTTGAACCACGACCTCCCGCACAACAGATCGACGCTCTTACCAACTGAGCTAAGCGGGTTTTGCCACCATATTTTGAATTACTTGTTTGCTATTTATAATAGCCAATGAAATAGTTATTTTGTAAATGCCCGTCAAAACACTAGAAATTGCTCTTCCAAGGATCTCAGATTGAATCCTTTTCGCTAGGGCATACCCATGAACTCCTCAGTGCTAGGTGCTTCTGCCTTTTGTGGTTGTTAGCCCCCCAGTCAAAATTACACTCTACAGTCCCAGTAACTGGGTAAGATAAATAAAGGGCTACATTACATCAGCTGCAATCATGAAAATAAAGATCTTTTGTTTTCTCTCTTATAGAATCCAGATTTAAAAGACTAGAAAAAAGATGAATTAATAACATTCCTGAAGGCTAGAGAAGAGGAATTAGCGGTCAGTATTTTTTGGATAGCAATAAGTATAATGAATTATTAGAAATAGCATGTATAATCCTGGGTCTGATGCTTGACAGATGCCTCTTGCTAGATACCAAGCCAGGGGACAAAACTGTCAAAAAACTGATATGTAGTCATCAATTATCAAGTTTTGTTCTGAAACCTATGCCAGAAATGCAGGACTGCCTGTTTACCCATGAAATAATTTATGCAAACCATTAGATTATGAATTTCATTTCATAATTAAGGATTAATAATAGACGTAGGAACCTTTATAGTTTCAACATTAGGATGTTTATGATCACCACTCTTTTCATTGTTATGCTCTGAATGAGACAACAGTTGAGACAGGGAAATTGGGCAATACACTTCCGTCAATCAAATAAATTGCTCGTTACCTTTATATTATCTGATTCTATGATAGTACACTCACCTCTCACCTCTGAGGTCTCAAGTTTGTTTCCTGGACTTAGCATTACATATGAGTAGAGTCTTTTAGGTTTCTCCCTTGATTCAAGGGTCTTTCTCCACGTGTTCTTTTTTCCTCGCTTCCATGAAACCTAAAAAGCTAAATTCCCATTCAATCTGAGTTACGGCTGTGTCATCACACGAAGAGAGTATTTTAGGTTTCTCCTTTGATTCAAGGGTCTTTCTCTGGGTGCTCTAGTTTCCTCACTCCCATGAAACCTAAAAAGCTAAATTCCCATTTATTCTGTGAGTTAGCTGTGTCATCACATATGAGAAGAGTTTGTAAGGTTTTCCCTTGATTCAAGGGTTAATCTCTGGCTTCTTTAGTTTCCTCACTCCCACGCACCTAAATCACTAAATTCCCATTCAATCTTTGAGCTAGCTGTGTGCTGATTTAATCAGCCCAAGGGCTATTTCGAATTTTACCACAAATTTTTAATTTCTCGCCGGTTGATTGGCTATTATTTTTATCATCAATAAGAGGACAGAACATTAAGCTGACATCAATGACTGCATGCTCTTCCCATTTGGTGATTGCTAAAACTCGTTGAAAAAATGTGTGTTAGTGAATTTTTTGTGGTAAAAAAACAAATCGCTGAGCTTGTGGTTCCACTTGAGTTTGGATCATATGCTGATGTCATAATCTTTGATAAGAGCACAGACTGTAGAAAAGGGACCTTGGTTTGCTAAATGTATAACCTTAAGAATTACCCAGCAAAGTATATTGATTCAGACATTCAGTCTCTGACTCAACAGGGATGTGTGTCCATCAAACAATAGAATAGTTCGTTTAACACCAATGTCCATTATGTCAAATTGGACACTTAAGAAGATAGCCCAAGGTGGTACTCAAAATTGCTATCTACTACAACTATAAACCATTAAAAAAAATTTAATCACCTAAATCCTTAAATATAGTTTGCTATCAATCAAGATGTTTCGATTACCTCTGATGGCATTTTTTTGCGGTGAGAAACTATATTAAAACACAATTGTTTAGCATCAATAATTTTTGTTCTACGTACAACCCATCCAAATGTATAAGTGAGTCATGTTAACTAATAGTTTAAGTATTCTTTTAGGTTAGTATAATCGTAAGTATTTTTTTTTTCTTCAATCAAGCATTTTAATAAGGAAACAATCCTATCTTTCGGGCTAAGCACCCATCGTTGGGATATAAARATATATTATTATTAACGTCAGAAAAAGCGGTTGAAAAAATCTTGAAAAATGATAGAGATGTACATATATAAGAGGATGGTGATGAGTGAGAATGGTAGCGTGAGGAAACAATCTTATCATGAGCATAGACAGAATAGTTTTTCCTTATTATAATACTTGTTTGAAAAAAAAACTTTAAAAAAAACATCTAAAAGTTGTTTGAATAAAAAAATAAAATTTATAAATCTTCGGGTTGTGATTATGTAAGTGAAATAAAGATAAAAATTTTGATAATAATGAAAAGAAAAAGTAGAAGTTCTCACTTTTATTTCAAGTTATTGCATTTATACAAGCCTTCATTACAAGCAAGAAAGAATAAGAAGTTTCTAATTGTAGTTGTTTAGTCTAGTTATTCAAAAATACTCTCTCTGGTGTCGGTACGGTTATAACRAAATCCTAACATTACATTTTTGTTATTCAAGCAAACTTTTATCCATTCAATGATTTTTTTTCGAATATCTAGCTAAAATATCTTATTTTCTTTATTAAAACATTTGCATTTTATTTTTAAAGGTAGTCTGTTAAAATCGTTGTTGTCTTCTCTTTCGGAGTTCTTCTCTTCTGTGGCAGAAATTCAGTGCTTTCGTGCAGAAATCGTTATCATTTTCCTGTGAAAAGAAAAATAGGAATTTCGTCAGAAAGATCTGAAATACGTCTGAACTCTTATTCACATGAACGTAGGGTGCCCTAGAGCTATGGATAAGTCTTGTGTTATTCTCTACCTAAAGAATACTAAAAAGGAAAGAGTTTGCAGTAAGTTCAGTCCAACTTCTTGTAAACGGAGAAGAATGAGTTTACTTTTGTCAAATGTTCTTGAGTAATACTCGCGATAAATGAACTACAGCGGGTTAAAAAATAGTCCTGGAAGTGACTTTAAGTCTCATTTCATGTCCTCGAAATAGCACAGAGGTCAATTCGTTCTAAAAATAAAGAATGTTGAGCGATAGGGTTGTCAGTCTTTCAAATAATAAATAAACTTAATTGCTGGTTGCCTTGGCGATAACTCAAATTCGCACGCAAAGCCGTCCGCAAAGTTCCGAATGTACTATGCTTTAAACCATTTGATCAAGAAAGTGTGGCGAAAGTCTGTAAATCAAAAAATATAGGTTCTTTTAGAGTGTTACAGCTAAATGTTCAGGCTTTATCAGGAAGATTTTGTACTACAGGTGTGAAGTAAGAAAAAACACCGCGATATTCAATTATAGAAACACCTGTAGCTTGGTATAATCAAAGTGAACAGTTTTATAGAAATATAAAGAACTTAAAGCGAAGATTATTTCAAAGATACTTATCTCTTCTTGAGAAGACTTTTTCGGCAAGCTATTAACAGATTGTTTTAAACATCATTGAACAAAAAAAATCCTATCGGAACTATTATCGAATTTCATTAAATAGATAATTCCAAGAATTACGCCTCGTTCTTGTAAGATTTTTGCCGGCGATTTATCAGTTAAGGGAGACTTTTCATTTTAACTGATTTAAACATTTAAATCAGGAAAAAACCATTGAACAACACAATAATAAATCCTAAATAACTGAAGCGAATTTCATTTAATAGATAATTCCAAGAATTACGCCTCGTTCTTGTAAGATTTTTGCCGGCGATTTATCAGTTAAGGGAGACTTTTCATTTTAACTGATTTTAACATTTAAATCAGGAAAAAACCATTGAACAACACAATAATAAATCCTAAATAACTGAAGCGAATTTCATTAAATAGATAATTCCAAGAATTAAGCCTCGTTCTTCTAAGATTTTAGCGATTTCTTAAGGGAAATTTTTCATTTTAACTGATACATTTAAATCAGGAAAAAATCATTGAACAACACAAAAAATGCTAAATAACTGAAGCGAATTTCATTTAATAGATCTAGTTTTCATTTTWATTGAAATCTTTAAATCAGAAAGTAGGATTTCCATCTTAAAAAACATCCTTTGGCGTATTATTCGTTTGATTATATGGCTTTTGCTTTTATACTTTTTGCGACAATAAACGTGATTACAAAAGACTGAAACGCCAAGGAAACAATGCCAACTTTCGCGACGTGGAAATACTTCAAGCAAAATCATGTTTAAAAAAAACCTGGATGTGTTTATGATCTTTTGTTAATACTATTATGTGGGAAGGAAAAAGTAGTTTACTGTATTTTGTGAGAACGTTAACTGCAAACCCGCCCTCTTGAATTATCTACATTACGATTAATATTTATCGATCCTCGCTATCTTATACCGAACCGAAGGATATATCTTTGTGTAAGGAAATGAACCTTCAAGACCTCCGGAAAACGTCGTATTCTTAAGGATGTAAGTCGGGATCGTTTTATTGATTTTTCTAATTGTTTGAAACGTTTTTCCTTTTCCGCTCTATTCTGTACGATATCTTGATAACCGAGCGACGCGTTGGGACAGATTGATCCTTACTAGGGTCCCCAGCGTGGGGTTTTGATCAAAATCTCATATCTATCTTATTAAGAAAAATATTTTTAGGATTTAATAGAAAAACACTGAAAAACGTCCATAAATAGAACACTGGGAAATTACTCGAGCGTTCGTTTTTATAAAGCAACTTATTTTGGGGGGAGGGGTAAGTAAAGGGGATTTCTTTCAGTTTTGAATGTTGCAGACGCTTTTCTAAGTACTCTTAGAATTTTTTTCCTTTCTTTGTTTCTTGTTTTCCATCCATTAAAAAAAAGGTCATTAATCGTCTTTGAAGCTCCGCCAGATCGTTTTGTAACACAAGTCATTACAAAAAAACTCGTCTTATTTACTTCTCAACTATCGACAAGTAACTATCAGTTTATTGTATCCTTTATTTTTTTGAGAATTAAAAATCGTAAGAATACAGCTTTTTGTATTAAAACGGTTAAAGTAGTTATCAAAATTACGATAAGTCCGAAATAAAGGCTTAGCAATTTGATTGTGTTTTAACGTCAACGAGCTGCCGTCCCCTTAGGCTTGACGGACTTTATTCTATATAAACGAACTACGATCGTATTTCAAAGACCCTTTAAGATAGACGGACGAAATTTGATCGACAAATAACTGCTTAATTCTGTCAATTATTTTTGCCTAATTTTAAACGAAAATAGTACCTCCTAGACGGGGTAAAGCAGCGCTAAAATTTTGGGGCTCGGAGCAAAATTGATTTATTTTTTATACGGATTTGTAAAGAAAATTAGGATTTCAGCTCTAAATGTCCGAGCAATACAAAGAAAAATGACCTTGAATTCAGCATAAGGAATGGAACAAACCTCGTTGAATTAAGGACTGCGCCGATTTAAAAACTTGAGCGAAATTATATGGCCTGTAAGTATTTATAAAATCAAGAACTATTGGGAAGAGGAGCGCAAGCAAAAAATATGGTATTCAACTTTCTGAAAACGAAAGCTACTGTAACTGCTTGCGTACTAACGAATTCGAATTCATCTATATACATTAGAAGCTTTAAATGTTCGTGTTAAGTTGCCTATTCATTAGTTGCCTATTCATTGCCTTTCCGCGTTCCGCCTTCAATTTTCACACCGGTAAAACGCTTCTTTTTAGAGAAAAAAAGACACTTTTGTCACTTTGGCTTATTGATTACATCTTTCGTTATGGTTGGCGTTTGAAGGATCAATCCTCGAGAACTCATATCCAGAAATTTCTAAAACAACTTCTTATCTTTTCTTTTAAGACCCAGAGTATTACTAATTTTAGACAGGCTTTAGTTTAATCATTTCTTCGCCAGACAAGTTTCAAAAAGCTTCTTTTTGTTTGTGTCAAGATTCGACATAGCTTACTAGTTTTTGAGCAGCCAATTTTGTGAAAAATGCTTTATTGAAATATTTTGAACTGATCCGTTTTAATGTCATTCGGTCAATGGAAACCCAAGTCATTTACAAATTTTCGCCTTTCTTCGGAGGCGCCTTAAAGACGTAAAAAAAGCCAATTAAACTAGGTAGTTATTAGGTGTGTGTACTCGCTGTCATTCATTCGGCTGTAGAGACAAATTACGGAACTAGAAAACTTCCCTCGGCTTTTAACTCATTAAAGGCAGGCTTTTGTTTAATCATAGCCAGTTGAATCACGAGAGATCCCGAGCTATTTAGCCGTAAAGCTATGACTTTGCGGTAACTTAATCAACTTACTTGGGTTAGAAGATCAATAAAACACAACTATTATTTTTGAGTTATTTTATAATAATGATTATCAAATATTTGGCTAGACTTTTGCAAAATCACTCCAGTTCAGAATATTCTCCATTCTTCGTTTTTTTGAAGAACTTTTTCACACAAAAACTAAAGATCAGTCAAATTTAACGGAATAGCTAAAAAGACGTTTTTTATCTCTTAAAGGCTAATGAATAGTTCGTAGATATAGTTTGACATCATTGACATCCAAATTGGGACAATTTTTGTCTGACGTTTTGTGTGTCAGCATAATTCTTTTTTTCTTCTTCTTCGTGATCATGGTAATCATGTTTCTTTAAATAGAAGTTACGGTGTTAACATGGTTAAGGTAGAATCGCGAGACACCGAGATGGCTTTTCAAATAGGGTGTTTTCATCTTTTTTTTCTTTTTTTTTTTTCAACTTTTTTTGGTCATTTAGAAATCGTTCGCTTTTAATAACATTAATGATAATGATTTATGATTTATTCAACGCCCTTTTTTTTCAGTAATTATGATTTTAATTGTATCCTTTTTTAAAATGAAAAGTATGACAAAAGGAATGGACAAAAGAAAAGAATAAAAAAAAAGGAAAGGAAGAAAGAAATAGACCGAAAGAAAGGAAGAAAACGAAAACGAAATAAAACATGAAAGAAAGAAATTAAAGAAAGTAAGAAAATTAAAAAAAGAGAGGAAGAAATGAAAGAAAGAAGAAAAATTATTAGAAAGAATGGAAAGGAAAAAGAAAGAGGAAAAGAGATAGACTTTTTGCGTATTTTTTAGTAGATATAGGGAACGAAATAGCGAGAAAGAAAAGACACGAAAATTAAGAGTTTCCTGTACAGCTTTCTATACAGCCCTACCTCATTATCTTCTTCAAACTGTGAAATATAGGTCTGCTTAGTTGTCAGTGCTCTCTTTCCTGGTTTGGTTGTCTTATCGATTCGAATAGAATGTCCATAAGCATTGGTGAATCCTTGCACACTGTGGATAACAATACAACTAAAAACAACTACAATTACCAAGCATTTTAAGGAGTTCATTTTAGCCAGTTCTGCGTCTCTTGGGATTGAAATATCTTTTGGTATATCTTCTTCTATCGCACAGAATTCGTCACGGATTGACCCCGAGGATCTCTGAGATCTTTTCGCGGGTTCTTCCCCTTTTATTGATGTTCGTTAACGATTGGAATGTTTTCATTGGTAGCTACCGGCAGACGATAATAGTGGCTCTTTCCTGTCCACGTGCGATGTCAGCTGCATATTCATATTCCGTATAGTCTAACCGTTTACTGGGATATTGGAGATCCGCGTGTGTCATTATTTAACAAGTGATCTTGTTACTAAATGGGAATCGTACTATCTGATAGCTAGGAAGTAAACGCATGGTTTGTTGAACGATAATATATCATATATGTGATGATAACGGACGCCGAACTCATGTCGTGGTGAGTTCTCGGCTCTTCTGTTACATTAGGTTTTTAACTTGAATCCAATCATCCTTTTTTTTTCTCGCTATCTTTTTTTCCTCCACTAAACCTTAATTGTTTTCCCCATCGATATATATATATATATATATATATATTTTAAAAGATTTTGTTGTTTGAAATTTTTTTCTTATTCCGACTTCTTATCCCCATTTTTTGTCAAAGGTATCGTTTATCATTTCACTAAATTTCAATTTTTTTTATTTTTTTTACATTCTTAACTATTTATTCTCATTTTACTCGTGATTTTTCACGTGGTCTTTCGCTTTGCCCCACTTAACGGGCAGCGCTTTTCCTTTGTTCTATTTTTCCTCGTTTTCTGAACTTTCTCATCCTTTGTTTCTAATGACTCTTAAACACAGCGTCGAACTCTAGACCAAAAGACCCAAGGTACTTCAAGCCAAACAACTAACAGTTCATCCATAATTTCTAACCACTTCAATCAGTTTGAGCACCAATATCCTCTACGTCATCGTTTACCGGCTACCATGTCTGAAACAAAGCCGACAGCAAAAAACTTCACAGAGCACAAACCACAAAAACCAAGAGTCTTGGTTCTTTTCCTACACTTGCTTACAACACGAAGAAACTCCCAACTCTTGTATGCAACATCAATGACATTCTCAAGGATGGGGGGGGGGGGGGGAATTTGAATTTTCCAAACATTTGTTTCTAGATAATCGTCTCTGTTTGAACTGAGAACAAGCAGTTCTACAGTGCGTGGGGGAGGGAGAAAATTCTAAGCTATTTTTAAAAAATTACGCCTGTTGTTTCTCTCTCTTTCTTTCCATTCATTTTTACCTCTTAAATTTGTTCAGTTCAACTTAATACTATCGTAGAATCCGCCTATCTTTTTAAGCCAAAGTCCACGCAAAAACAAAGCAGCCGTTAAGGCGATTTCTCTTCTTTTTCCCCTTGTTTTAAGTACTGTAGTCCTCGAGAAGAAGACTTTTGAAAATCCTTTAGTTAATGTCCTCAACTCGTCTAAGATTAACACATCATTTTATGAATYATTGCGTTGCACGTGAGACTGAACGCGGCGCATTTCTCATTTCCTACTAAATTCAAACACGATTGCTCAACTTCGAGTGAAATGTTTCCGTGCTCAAGCGACATCACCGAAAACTGTTTTCTTTTAATGAAATAAAACGAAGAACCGAAATAAACAATTATTTGATATATTCGTCGAAAATATTTAAGATGTAAATTTTTTTAAGCTTTGATACATAAGTTCTCCTCGAACGTTTAAAACTTCTCAGGTATTTTCGTTAAAACTCTTAAGAATTTCAGTCTTTCAAAGTAGCAATCATAATGGCTATAAAGAAAACTGAATAATATCAAGAAGTATTTCAGTATTTGAATTTTATATACATATTAGATGTGAACGTTTAGTTAACCAAGTGCTATATCATCAACAAACATCTTGTAATTCAACTACTCAATGGAAAGCCGTTAATTTTTTWTTTTTTTTTTTCATTTGGTTAGTTTTCACCGCTTATACCACTTTTAACCTCCTAAGAGTTTTGATGAAACTAGCTTAGAATTTACGTTTGTGAATTGTTTTACATCAAGAAAATTTGTCCCGGAAAAATTCTTGGRATTGTTGTTCTAATGTCGGTTTTCTAACGCAATTCGTGCATTCCTGCATATTACGAGATAGTTGGATCTAACGAGGTTTTCACGCTCTTTAAGTGATGTACTAGTTATGAAGCCATATAAACAACTCATTGTAGTTTGTACTTTGGATAGAGTTGATAGTTTAGTGGAGTGCGTGTAGAGTTATATATAGGTGGGACGGTAAATTCAGTACATCGTGTATCTCTTTCACATCATCCTCCCTAGAAAACGATAGACATATACCATAACCTATTTTACTAGCTTTTTCTTTTCTTTCTTTTCCTTTTTTTCTTCTTTTCTTTTTCCCCTTTCCTTTCACTTTTTCTTTTTTTCTACTTCTTTTTTCTCTTATTTTGTGTTTTTTTTTTTTTTTTTTTTTTTTCTCTCTTTTGTGTTTGTCCTTTTCTTCTCTTTGCATTTAATTTTTCCTTTTTCCTCTTTCAGTTTCCTTCCATTTTCTTTCTCTGATTCTTCTATTTTTCTTTTTCTTCCTTTTCGTCTTATTCCTTTTTCTTTCTCTTTTTTCTTCTCTTTTCTTTTCCTTTATTTCTTTTTACTGTTACCAATTCGTCCAGATCAAAAAGTCACCGTGCTCGACGATATCGCTGCACTGTCCATGTTTTGTCATGTTTGATCTTGTTTGTCTAAAGCGCTTTGGGGCGCTTTGGGATGAAAAGACCTAAGCGACTGTAAAAAGCCGCTCAGAGCACAAAAAGTAAAAACCATTAGCTAATTGTGCGTAAAAATGCGTGAAAAAACCCGATAGCTTTTATCTCAAAATACTTGTCATTGACTCATTCAATCCAACCATCTGGAGATTTCGATTGGCGCGTTTTTTCGGTGCAAACGTATATTGTATTTTATGTACGTATGTTTTGATTGTCCTGTTTCACGAGTTGACAGTGATTTAGGTTACCGAGACTGAATGTTGTGGATTAAAAGAGGAAAAGACAGACTGGGGGAGGTATAAATGGAATTACACAATCTAGTCTTCTAAATGTTGTCTATTTTGAGCGGTTCAAGGGTAGATTGGATCGGAAACTGGGGATTATCTAATGGTTTAACGGCTGGTAGGCTGGTTAAATTAAAGCCGTGGAATGAACTGATCAGATTAGTCGAACCAGGAGGCGTTGGACAGGAAGGCTAAGGAAATGGAGAGAGATAAAAAGAAAAGAATATAAAATGAAGGAAAAGGTAGAGTGAAAAAATGGATGGATGGATGGATGGATGGATGGATGGGTGGGTGGGTGGATGGATGGATGGATGAATGAATGAATAAGATAACAAAACAGTACCTAAAAAGTGAAAAAGAAAGACTGACGGAAAGAAAGACATTAAAAACGAATGAAAAGAATAGGAAGAACTTCGAAGAAAGAAAAAAGAAAAATAAAGCGAAGTGACATTTTGCTTTACTCAGTCGAGAGCTGTTACACAATGTAAAGGCCCATGTTTACGCTCAATTGGCCCGTAACACTTTAAAATCCTGCTTGAAAGAGCATCAAGTTAATGTGGCGTCTCAAGCCTTACCAGTCAGCTGTCAAATAAACTTTAATTTCAATATGAACGCAATCACCATCCGCCCTTTTAGCTACGAATCAGCTTAACCCATCGCATTGGTCTGTTTATGGAGTAGACAGATAAATATAAAATGCTCTCTCGAAAATGTATTTTAAATACTCGACGTTAAAAAAGGTTTTTCACAAGCAATTATTGGTGACTAATGGTAGCAGTTGAATAGCTTATCAAAAAAGAAAAGTGTTTGGCAAAAGAAGCTTTTAGCGTTTTGATGCAGGGTTTTCTTTTACGCTCAACTCTTTAGTTCTGTCAAACTCGGACTCGTGGTATTTTGTACTATGTTAAACTGATCTACACTAAAATAGCGCTAGCAAGTCATAGGAAATAAAATATCTGGAAAAATGGGTAGTACGTTCATGTTATAGAAACAATTATAGAACGACAATAGAAGTCAAGACAATACATACAATATAAAACAATACACTAAGTATACGATATATGCATTGTATTCGTCTAGAACAGGAACTTATTACCGAAAAATGTATCAGAAGCAATTAGAATATCCTTTGAAGATTTGAATCGTAAATAGTACTTACATTATTTTACAGAAAAGTAAAGACTGACTATCACTAAAATAACAAGTCATACGGGAAATAATATATCGGGAAAATTATATTTAAGCAATTAGAATATCCTTCGAAGATTTTAATCTTAAATAGCTCTTGATTTTACGGAAAAGTAAAGATGTTTTAGCGACTCTGTCCAGACAAAGACAGTGCTATGGTACTCCCTTGGAAGGCTCTTAGTCCAGGTTTTTCCTCTTCTACCAAAGGCAAATTAGATTTGTTTCAACTTCTGAAGGGATTGTTCAAGGTTATTTTCCCTCGCTCCGGCGTAAAAGAAGCGAAACATAACCTCTAAAGCTCAGTGTAGTTTTGTTTCAATATATCACTACAATTGCTTAAAAGTCGCCGTAAATTCGCCATCAAACAACTGTAGAAATTTTCGTTGCCTTGAAAATGTTTTATCACTGGCTATCAGATCTTTAAACAGAAATACATTGAAATAAATATGTATACATAGAWAATAGTATACTGAAACTCTAGAAAATACCAAGTATCCGGCATACGGAAAAGCCTAAGAAATTTGCTCTAAATCCGATTTTTAGCGTTTTTTCCCTCCCGCTAGTGTTAAGTAAAATGTCCTCGTATTTTACAAACAAATTTGTGAGCCTCGAAAGCTTTTCCTGCTTTTAATTGCGTATCATTGTTTCGTAATGTATTTTGATTCTAAGAAACAGAACAAATAATTGAAAAAAACAGGTTTTTCAACAGACTAAAGCAAAAAAAACTAAGAAAAACTAAAAATGGCCCAAATTTTATTATTCACCAGCCAATTAGAAGGCCTGTTAGATTTGATACGTCACAAACTCTGATAGCAATATCGATTCAGCCAATCACAGCACCTTTTGTATTGTGTGTTGTTAAAAATTACCAACCAACCAATCAGAAAGGTCTTAAGATTTTATTAATGCTACAATCTGAAAAGCACGGGTATCCGGGTATCCAGCTAATCCTGAGTAACTAAGCTTTTTTAGGTTATTTTTAAATAATATTGACACACTCGCCTCTATTTTAAATTTAACAGAAAGCTTAGCAAGTTCTCTAAACATGAAACAGACCGAAAACTCCAAAGTAACTTTTCAACTGCCTTGATTCAAAAACTAAAAGCCGTAAAACAAAAAAGAACTAGATGCATGACTGCGTGAACTCGGGCTTTCTCTTTAACCGTGAAACTCCATAGACTCCATAGTATTCGCAGTCAGCAACGAGACAATGAGACAATCCGCCATTACTCGTCCACCATGTGCTTTTACGGCGCATACTACCACGCATGCGCACTACATAGAATCAACGCATGGGCTGTGAACGCGTCGGCGATTTGTGACTGAACGCAAATAACGAAGCCAGATTYATAACTCGGCCGTTTCCTTCGGAAAAGCCCGAGTAAAAATGGCGTCGCCTTCAACAACCCCATGATTCACTGCGGGTCCAACTCGTTACCAGTTTTCTGCTATACCTCGGAAGGGCCAATATAGTCTGGCTCACCATTTTGAACGTTCATCTCCTGTATTGATTAACCGTTAGACAAATTACGATAAAATATATAATGTAATTTCTTTTTGGATTCATTTGAGTTGTCTCACGTTGCGGATTGGGGATACTGTGTACACAGGAGATAACACGACAACACTGACGTTATCTTGCTAATTCGCCTTTATTATGGCTTCAGAAATCCCTTAATTTGGTCTTAGAGGCACCGTTGTCTCATCTTGTTCTCTTTACCGATCTCGTACTTCACATTTAAACAAACATGACGATTCTAGAAACAAGAAATCTCACACTTACGACAAGATCTGATATGCAGTTCCTATTCAGAATATTATTATTCCGAGATGCTGGGAAAAAGCTGACATTGAGTCAACTGTGGGCTGGTCTAGGGGAAGAAATAGGCGCCATCCTGGAAATATGTCAGTCCACTAAAACAGCCCCAAAATGGTTCGACTGAAAGGAACACTTGCTATTAATAATTCAATGTTTTACAACACGTAAATTCCACTGTATGACGACCTTATGCGTGGTAATAAGCTAAAATAAAAAATAAATGAATAAAAAAATAGAGAAAATAAGTAAATAAATAAATAATACTAATGAATATTGATAGAAAAAATATATAAATCATATTGTCACAACGTATAAACTTATAAATTAATCTTACCTAAATGACTATTTATCTTTAATAAATAAAGATAAAAAATTAATTAATTGTACTATTTAGTTTTGTTTTTTTTTGTCTGCTCCCCCCCCCCTCCCATCTTGAACCTGATCTTTTTAGTGACCCCCCCTTCAAATCTCACCTTCACCACCCCCCCAAGCAACTGAAAAGCACCAAATAGACGATTTGCCAGTCTAGTTTGTTACAGCTATAAACATGCGACCTCGGTGCTCTTGAGTTGCAAGCTGAATTTGTGTTTTTCGCTGCCGTCAGTCAAAAATATGAAAGATGCCGACTGATTAGGTTTGATTGACGGCAGCGGAAAACCAAATTTCAGCGTGCAACTCTGAGCACCGAGGTCGCATGTTTATGAAAATAGCTGTAACAATCCCTCTTTTCCCTACTCAGCCGCATTCCCTCTTCCCACGTGCTGTCCCACACGTCCTCACCCCCCGCGCGACCAAGTCAGGCAAAAACTCGACCAGATTGAGTTAGGAGGGAAAAGAGGGACCATTTAACAATGCAGCTCTATTAGGTCACGTGGCCCTACCCCCTTAAATCCAAAAATTGTGTTAAAATTCTCTATCTCCAAAGTTTGTTGCTCTAGGGGGACTGGGTCTACCTACAAGACACACACACAGGAGCCAAGGGATAAGAGGGAGGGGGAAAATAGACCCTCCCTCACCCCCCCCCCCCTCCTCAATAAAAACCGCATCTTCCCTAATGTTAACTGTTTAATAGCTTAGGAAATTGTGGGGTTTATACGAAATTTTTGGGGTTTTATTATGCGGTTAAGACTAGAAGACTGTTCCTCTCATTACTTTTAAACGGAAAATTTTAAATAATTACAGAAATATTCCTCAATAAACTAATGGTATTTATTATTATCAATAATCGTTATTTCTATTAGTAATACATTCTTTACGATAGATTTGAAGCGAAAATATTATGCGTGCTGGTTGAGAACGGTTCTGGATTCATTCACATCAAATGCTTCAGTCCCTGTAATTTAGTCTCCTGTCGGTCAGGTCTTCTTGCTGTTGGTCCTATGGAAGAAATTTAAGGCAAATCAGTCAGTATCCTATATCAAAAACACATTCGCTAAGCTGAACAGTGCGAGTACATTAAGCAAGGCTACCCGAACAAACTTTAAATCAAATTCACAAATCACATTTTTCATGCCGAATAACATGAGTTGATCCGAAAAAAAGAGGAATTGGTGTATTCTCGATTTTGAATGGTTTTTTAGTTCACTTTTGATACACACACTCGTATAAAGTAAGAATAATGGTCTTTTTGGGGATACAAACATTCGTCAAACTCCAAATATGGTAAGTAGTTTCCATATATGGACGTAGAAAATGGCTGAGCAGAAACGACACGTTTTACAGAGCAATYTCTTGATACGAATATCTTCTTAAAGAAAATATCTGCTTATTTTTTAACAGATTCTATTGTTTAAATACTCAATCGTGATTGGCTAATTTGTATGAAAATTTGTCTGGGTGGACTTGGTTAGTGTAGTCGCACTGTAAAATTAAAATTTTCTCTGTTTACGAGAGCAGTCGTTTAGGAAATCATAACGTCTAGCAGAACGACGGATAAATAAATTATCACCAATCACTATTACTATATTTTCTATTATTATTCATGAGGATTTTGTTCTTAAAAACTGGTTATAATTTCAAAAACATCTTTCTTCTATAAAATTCAAATCTTACCTGAGTATTTTACGAAGCAAGAGAATATTAAGTAATATTCTCTTGTACGAAGTTATTAGAAGTATTTTTAAGGACGCACAATTTCAATGCTATACTTTTAATTTAAGTGAATAAGGAGGACACTTAAGCACCGTTAAAAACGTTTGGCGGGAAAAAGTTTAATTTTTCAAAAACTTTTTGAAAGAAAACGTTTGAGATGCGTCTTTTTTTACTTTGTTATATGATGTATCAAATATAATAAGAAAAATAAAAAACTAGGCGAGGAACGAAAATATAAGGCCAGGAAAGATTTCCGGCGAATTCCGTCACGTTGAAATGATTTTTCTGTAAACGGCCTTCATGTAAATCAAGTAATAAAAACAAATTGATTTTTTCCTTCTAATTTTTATGTTTAAGAATGAATTCATACATACACGAAGAAACCTTGTTTTTCCAAAGAACTTTGCTTCTTTCGCTCTTCTATAAGGCTCATCACCGCCAGTCTTCTGCTTTTGTTTTGGCACTCCGTGGTATGAAAATCCATATAACAATCCCTCACTCTCGTGGATTATGGCCAAAGAAAGTAGAAAAAAGAAAACGAGAAAAACCGCACTTTTGTTAGCCATGATTAAAAGTCACCAAGAAAGATCACTGATCACCGTTTTTCTTTTCTCGTCGGTTCTTTCTTACTTACTAACTACTGGAGCTTGAAATCAATGCTTATAAACTTTCCCTTTCGTTAATATTATCATATTTTATTGCTTCTTATTCATCTTCAAAAGCCTTCTTAACAAGAGTGTGCATTTCCTTTCTTTGAATTTTTGATTTTGTTCAAAGGAACGTTGAAATAAAGCTACGCGGTTTTCATTCACGTTTGAATAGGTTTAATTAAGTATTAGACCTCGCGAAAATTTAATGTCATTTTGACTGAAATTTCTTCATATTGTTTATTCAATGTACCTCAATAACCTATGATTTGAATTATTTCATAAAGAGTTATTAATTATTGATCAGTTGTCTGAATATACTTCGAAGGAGTTCAAGACGTGTACATTGAAATATAAGTTATATTAGCTTGAAAAGCTTGTTCATATAGTCATGAAGTCGCAATAATCTTTTTTTTATCAAATTCTTTTCCCTTGCTCAAGCAGGGGGCATATTCAGTCTTGTTAATCTGTGCTTCAAATAAACGTTACAAAAGCGTTTCGAGTAAACAAGGGCTAAACTTACTGCTAAAGCATATTATTATAGATATATTAACGTGCTCGTGAAAAGCATTTGCTGTCACAGTTTTATAGATGGGCCGACAAGGGGGCCTTGCTCTATTTGCCTATCTGTTCTTGCTTCTTTTATTCCTTCCTTCTTTTACTCGCTTCTTTCTACATATATATAAAACTCTCTCTCTCTCTCTCACTTTGTCATTTTTCTCCTATTCTTTTCTTTTTTCTCGTCCATCCATCTAGTGTTACACATTTACTCGTTTATACTTATCYATTGTTTTCAATGTTTCTCTTCTCTTCCTATATTTTTGATTTTCTCATTCAATTTTCACTACTGCCAGTCTACTGTCGCCACTTCATCAATTATTACGAACGCGAAGCAAGTTGGTTTTGTTCAGTGTAGTCTTTGCATGGGATTTCTTTTTCAAACTCCTTGGAATCCCACAGTCTCTTTGAAGTAGCTTCCTCCCAYACGACTATCCCGGGGCCCTACTTACGAAATGAATCCCGTTTGTTCGCCAAGAATTGCATGTCTAGTCTGGGAGGGAGAAAGATTGAGAACCCATAGAGATAACTCCTATATAGCGCCTCAATTCAATTAACCGGCATTGTCATATAAAATTAGCTCTAGCTCAATGGCATTTACTAATTTCAAGTTCATCATATCATTTTCATTATTTATGCTTCATAAAGCGACTAGATTTTTTGAACCGACTGACTTCTATTTTTTTCTTTTGCTTCGTCAAACTATTAACGTCAGAAAAGTAAGCAAATAAAGCTCCAAACTTTTTTTTACAAGTATGTTTAAGTTYTCTTTATAAAAAACTACGGTGTATAATTTACCTTTTTATCATTACTGTTTGATTAGAAACACCGACGCAGCTCACACTAGTTTTTAGCTAGTTATATCTTCTTAATAATAATAATAATAATAAATTATATTTTATATAACGCTAATTCCTTTAGTTCAACAGCGCTTACCAACATTTAACGCTATCTTAATGTTATAAGATATAAAAATACATAAATATTCTGAAAAAACATGATTTTAAAATATCATTGTGAACTCTGAGAAGAGCTGTTTCAACGCTATGAAATTTCTTATAGGCTGATTGAAAAGTTTCATTAAGGGCATTATATTAAAATATATAGAGGATATTCACGAAGTGGCGCGAAGGTATGAAGTTTATCTTCGAGTGGTGAAATATTTTTCAACACGAAAAGATAAAATTCATATCTTGAATTTTCTTTTTACTCGGGCTGAACCCAAATCTAAACATGCAGGCCGTTCTTTTTCGTCGTATTTGGTCGCTAAAATAGGGGTCATGGTCCCAGGCGTTCCTAGCTGAGTGGCTGGGAACTGGGGATGAGAATCTCCAGCTTCCTTCTTTCCTTCTGCTTCGGTTCGTGGGATTATATACCCTGGGGCCCAGAGGTTATTGCATTCTCGCTCCGGCATTTACTGTGTTGACGAGTAGTGGGGAGAAGAAATAACCAGGTTCCTTTCGCTCCCTCGCACCTCCGGCGCTCGCTCGTTCAATGTTCCGGGAAAAGCGAATAGAACCTCTGGAGCCCAGGGTAAAGCGATTGTGAACATTGGTTTGAATTACGTATGGAGTTGCACGTGCTTAGTTGAAGACGTGGTAAATACTCTTGGTGACTGAGACATACTGGAAAAAGTTACCCATTTTACAAATGTACATGAACATAATGATGTTTTACTGCCAATAAAGGTACTGCATTCTTTAGAAATTTATCTAAAAAAAACAGCAAGGGGACAACAAGCAGAAGTCATGCATGTTTGAATATTAACTATAACCACAGGTAGCCCAAGCTTGGTTTCTGTGGTGTC
>NW_022257947.1:446494-482785 GCF_009602425.1 Actinia tenebrosa | reverse complement strand
TCAGCTTTCAGAAAATGTATACTTTGTTTGTGTTATACTATAAAGCCAGCACGTTATTTAAGTTTGCGCGCATAGTGGTCGTAAACATATCCTAATACCTTAAGATACGAAGGTTTGAGATACGAGATACGAATGCAGTGTTGTATATTAAATGATCCCTTAGGTTACGTCATAGTCATTAACATATTGGAAATATAAACCTTCGTATCTCAAAGACCCGACATTGAAATGACGAATTATTTTCACAATCAACTATTTCACTACCTAAAGAATCAATTCAGAAAATATTGTGTAAAGGCTTATAAGCACTTTAACAGATGGAGGTTTGTTAGCCATTGGCTATTACTTCAGTTTTCATAAACACACAAACTCTGTGTCTGTGAGGTACCGACTGATTAGGTTTGATTGACAGCAGGAAAAAAACAAATTTCAGGGTGCAGCTCACAGACACAGAGTTTGCATGTTTATGAAAATTGCAGTGAGTGTTACTCTACCAAAACAATGATAGTTTGAATATTTATTTTTTAAATACAATAATTTACCACAAATCTTTTTTTTTTGTAGAGTCTCTGTTCACAACGATAGAGAATTGCATGGACTCGGCAAAAGTATCTGTTCCTCAAGCTTTTCTAGAAGAACTAAAGCTTCTTTGTGCGAGATTAAATGTACTGATTCCCAGAGTACTAAACATATACAAACCTACAATAAATCATGAATACAAAACATTTATCGCTTCACACCTCAAAGGTTTCCGCTATTATCGACCAATACGAGTGGATAAGGAAGACAGAACTAACATTCAAAATTTAGAAGGCTTGAAATTAGAAGATTTTCAAGAATGTTTAGGAGATCTGAGTCTTCGAAATGCAAGTTTGTGTATTATAAGTAACCGATGTTGGAAAGTACTACAGCCAAAGATGGCTAAAGGGCAAAGTTTACCTTATCAAGCTATGATATTGGTTATGATAGAATTATTAGGTATGAACTTTTAGATTTATTTTTTTACGAATGATTATGAAGTAAATCATGTGACATTCCTTACAGTCAAACAAGCTTACGCGTTGACCCCTAGAGTCGATTAATGATTTGAATTTTCGAATTTTGATTTCATTATTCAGTTGAAATTTACAACATATCGAAAACGAAGATATTAAAATTCCAGTCAATTCAATATACAACATTTTGATTGGTTAATCAGTGCTAACACAGCTGGAAGACCAAGAAAACATGGCGGCCAGAAATAGTCTTGGCCGTGTTTTTGTGCTGGGAAAGCCTTTACCTGATATTATTCGACAGGAAATTGTTCATCTCAGTAATAGCGGATTGTCCAATAAAGCAATTTCTCGACAACTGAAAATTTCTAGTTGGGGAGTCCAGAAAATACTTCAACATTATCAACGACATGGAACTGTGTCTTCATTTTGCTCAAGGCAGGAGCGTTCCCTACAAAATTACTGATGATATCCTCCAAGTAATTGAGGCATGGAAATTACAAAACCTAGTGTGTATGCTTGTTAAATAAGAGAGCGACTTCTGCTCGAAGGTATTTGTAATTTAGATGATTTACCTTCTTCATTAAAAGTCGAATAATGAACTGAATTTTCATTTGAATATTGCAATATTGCATTATTCCGGTTCGTACGTATAAAAGGAATAATAATATTGACAAATGATTTCATTAATCGAATCTAGGGGTCAACGCGTGAGCTTGTTTTACTGTAAATATGGAATTTACAACGAAAAAACAGATATGCTGTCGGGGTGTTCAACATTCTTTGTAAATTAAGTTTCTTTATGATAATATTTTTCAGTAATATTCTAGTATTAATTTGAAATGCTGAAAAGTCGAAATTCTAAATTTCAGTTTTAACTCTAAAAGATACCACAATCATTAATTTTTACCCAATACTTTTACCCCRGAGTCTCCCTGGGATATTTTGGTCTGATATAAGCTTTCTCATCGTTGTAGAAACTTAAAAACAAATTGACCTAATTAAAGAACTGTTTTTATATAACATTCATTTTTGTAGGGTGTTCATCTGTGGTGAACAAGAAGTGGAGTCCATTAACCATAGAAGATGCAGCAGATGATATTTGTTACTCTCTTTACCCAAAAGTCTCTTCTTTCCATGCAAATGATTTCGTGCAAGATCCAGAAGAAGTTGGTAGTTTTTTAGATTCGTTCTTTGCATGCAGTTTGTTAGGATTTCACGATTTTCTTCAAGTTACTCACATGAGAATACCTGCTGTTGTCAAGTGGCAGTTGCCGAGTGGTTGCTTTGGGTTAAAAGATTTACAAAATGCTGATGAAGCAGGTTAGTGAAGTTACTACCTCCCCTCCCCTCCCCTCCCCTCCCAAAAAAAATTGACTAAAAATTCTAAATTATTATTGTGGGCTTGAAAAATCTTTTGTTAAATGGCACCAATGCTCCCCTGAGAGGCCACGATGATGTAACATGCAATCAAAGAATAGCAAGCATTAAGCCAGTTCATAGTTTAGGTATCGGAGGTCTTGGTTCAAGCCTCAGTGGGACCAACACTTGGGTCTCAAATAAACCGAGAAGAAGGTGCAGCCTTTGTAATATATTACAACTGCAAATGGTTAGACCTTCAAGTGGTTCAGATGACCACGTTAATGGCAGTCCCATCCCTAATTAATAAGAAATGTTAAAAGAGGACCTCAAGTTTATCACCTGAATTATTGTAAGTGTTACTTCTATAAAAAAAAAAGGGAATTATATTGACCAGCAATTCTGTATTTTCAGGAACTTGTGTACCCAGAATAAGCAGTGCTGCCATTGGTCAGCTTGGGTTGTATCTCAAATGGTTACTGGACCCCACAGGGTTTACAGCCCTAACAGGAAACACTCCATTCCCTTCACCTTCAGGGTTTATTCCTATACTATGCATACTTGGTATATTAATTTTAGCGTTATTCTGTATGCGGAGAGTGAGAAGGTTTATCTTGGGATTGTTGTGGAGAGTACTTGAGCTCTTACCATTCACTAAAAGATGAAACTCAAACTTGTAGTAAATATCAAGAATATTTGAAAAACATTATATCAAGCCAAGAATAATTTTCAGGGCTTAAAATAACAGCAGGACATCAGAAAATGTCTGCCCAGTTATTGGAACTTGTCTGGTCAAATCTTGGCCTTGACCAAAGACTTACCAGCTGTTATTTTCATTTCTATCCCCAAAATATTTGAACAGCAGTAACAGCAAAAACAATTGTACAACATGTCCAGCAACAATGAGGTGTTGCAGGATGTAGAGCAAATGATAATACTATGAGACTTTTCTACTCTGTACACACATTTTTTTTTTTTCGCTTTGAGAAAAGTGGGCTTCTACTTTCTGAAACAAAGAATATTTGTCTCATGTGGGTGATAATGCAGAAAAATTCCATTCATTTTATAAATTAATTGAAACAAAGTTATTAGACTGTCAAGAGTTTGGTGTTTTTACACCCATACTTAGCATTTAGTGCTCACTGACTCATAGGCCATGTGGGTTAAATCCAATTAGTTGCTCGAATATATCAATGCAAACAATGTTTTTAATTTATGTTTTGGTTTTCAAAGCCAGCATTATTTGATGCTAGTAGGCTAGTACGACAAGGCCAAACAAAAAAATAAGTGTGTTTCCTGTTGTGCAACCAACCCTAATTTTCTTGCCAATTTTTGCCAACCCTAATATTTTTTCATCCCCGGGTTCCCAGTAAGCTCATTTCCACTGTTGTATCAGTGAGAAAAAAAAACTGAACTTCCATTCCCGATCATTTTTCTCATGCAACGGGAAACACACATCCTTTGTTTGGCCCAATCAGAAAACAGCATTGAAGATAGACCACAAGTCGGATTTTAAACTTGTTCAATTTATTCTATTTTTTAAACATTCAGATGACATGAAAAACAAATTCCTTTATAGCATTTTTTTTTTGATTGAGGCCATCTATAAAATTACATTGCTCAATATGGTATTTTATTGGACGATATGACATATTAAGTCTGATAGTAAACTGCAGCAAGGCTTTTTTCATACCATGGCATTTTTTTCTACACTGTTTGGAAAATCATTTTGAAGATCATTCTTTTATTTTTTACATTTTTAGACTGATTTCACTTAGAGCAGTTTTCATATGAGTGGGAAACATATAGTGTTGACTTACAGAATGAACACRGTTTCCAATTGTCTCTCGGTAATTCATTCAGCCACAACACAGTCATAGTTACAGTGGTAAGATACAGTATAACTATAGCATGGCTATAGATATGCAGTATTGTATCCTCTCATACAAAAACTGCTTTAAACCAAGAAACAGATATATAGTAATCTTATAGATGTTAGCAGACACCAATCCTAATTAGCAATTTCAAGGTGGAGGAAAAGACTGGGCACAGTTCACTTTGCAGTGCATGGTGGGACTGTTTGAGGAGACATTTCCCAGATTTCCCTATTCTTTCTCCTAAAAAGTCTTTTCCTCAATCTCAGAATGGTTATTTATTTAGTTTAATCAAATCCTATTTGTTAAATGTTATACTGTTGTTTCTAAATTTGAATGACAGCGTGCAAACAATTAATCCGTGAAACACTAATAGACCATTTTCGAATACCAAATTACCGCTGTGTTCCTTGATTACAGGCTCATTTGCACAGGGTTAGCCTCGTATCAGTGTTTAAATATTCACAAATACCAACAGAAAAGTAAAGAATGCACAAATTCAACAATGCAAACATTTTGAAACTCGACGGACCTTGACTGGAACACGTGAATATTCTGCACAAACTCGAGGCTAACCCTGTGCAAATGAGTCTGTAATCAAGAAACACAGCAGTAATTTGGAATTTGAAACAGGTCTATTACTAAATAGTACAAAATAGTGCTAGTTGAACAATAGAAAACAATGGAATTTGCATGAAATTGTGCTATTTAGTATTACTAAAGTTTCACGGATTTACTGTGGTCACTCTACCCCTTTACCTTTGAAAATAAGAAAATAAATAGGCTGTTTGCCTGATAGAATCATTTTACTAATATACAGTCAATTCAAAAAACGTTGTTGTCGACTAAAACTTTAATAAATGGATGAATGATAGATCAAAGAACGCTTTGACTATTGAGATTACTATAATGAAATAGATCTCTTTAGCTTGGGCATAAAGCTTTGTCCATTTTCAGACCACGTGCCATTCCCTAGAGTATTATTTCTTTGTTTAACAGTTGCACTTAATAAGACACATGAACTGATGGATACAAATCAAACAAAGAATGTTATTCTCGAGAGAAAGTCACTGAAATTGAAAAACAATACACCAAGGTATGAGGTCTGCTTGTATAGAATCTTGATTACAAGTGAACAAAATAACCCTCTCCCTCCCCTCCCTCCCTATTTACAGTTATAGTTGCTACGTTTAACACAGGGAGCCCATTCTTAACGTTTGTGTTAGTCAAAAGGTTTTACTTGTTATATGAAAAGAAGTTGTATAATTATTGACTAACAGACAAAGAAAAAGCAAAGAAAACAGTGGCATTGGTTTCTTCTAGAGTACAAACACTAAAAGCTTGCAACCTAAAYCAAATAGTACTAAATAGTGCTAATCTCATTTTAGTGCATACCATCAGTATCCATGAAAAACTTTGTAAGACAGACATCACACAAATTTGCACAAATTAGTAAGTTCAGTAGACCTCGGTAGACCGTAGACCAAAAAATTGCACTAATTCTCTACAATTTTGTTAGTTAACTTTTTCAAAGGTATATGGTATGCACTCTATTGTATATAGCTATTTAGTGCTAAATATCAAGTATTTGAAGGCCTCTAGTGTTCGTACTCTACTAGTAGGTATAATTGCTTACTATTTATTCCATGTGCCGAKCAAAATCACATTACTTTCTTATAATATTTTATTGTTCACACCCTAATGTTTTTTTATGCTTTTGTTTTTCAGACTTCAAAAACCATTATGGCTTTAACAGAATAACTATCACCGCTAACAGACTAGACACCAAAGAAGACCAGTTGAAGTACATAGCCAGTCCACAAGATACCTTTGGTTGTAGTGCCACACAGAAGGGATTGTAAGTATCGTTGGTTAGGATCTGTAGAATGCTGGGACTGAATTGACAGTGCTTAGCTTGCAGTGTGGAATAACATGACTTAGCTTTTTCATAGACACTATAGTAAAGGGAAACAAATGGTTTAGGGATGCTTGCATTATGGTGTCATTTACCACCACAACCAGAATGCCTTGAACACTTTCTTTTGTTCAGTTAATTAGCACCAATTGTCATGCTATTCTAAATCGAATAATGAAGAAATTTTGAAAAATGAAGCCATCGTTCAAATGGCCTATTACTGTAGAAAAAAATGGATAGCTTCATTAGGAACTCTTTGGCTRCGTTTTCAACCCGGAGGGGGGAGGGGGGGAGGGGGGTTGGGGTAAGAGGCATACACCCTTGGGCCCATCCCCCCATCCCTCCATGCTATAAAGGTAGTACATGCGTTAAATGGCCAACTATTAAGGGACCAACCCCTAGTTATGACTTTTTGTCAAATTGGTCGTTTCTGGTTGGCTGAAACTGGAATCCTTTGTTTTTATTCTTCATCATGATTGGTTAATCTTGTAAAGTGTAATCCTAATGATTAGCTTACCTGCAAAGAGAAAGGTTCTTGCTGTTGGCAAGGAATTTTTCTCTGAACTCCTTGGCACAGTCTTCTACTTCTGCATAGAAGCTACTTCCACAAGGGACGATGTCACGCAATGCAGCAGAACGATCCGTGATAGTGACGGCATTACAGAACATTCTTTGTCCTTTTGTGACACTCGAGACTCCTTCGATAAGATTTTCGAGAAGAACGTCGTCAACCAAAGGATCAAAGCAATTTTCACTGTAATGTTTTTTTATGCAAGACTTCAGCTTTGGAACTTCAGTACTGTGAAACAAAAATGACCTTGTACGTTATGCGCATGTCTGATTTAACTGCTGTTAAAATAAAGTCTCGTCCCACATGGACCAAGACAAGTACCAAACACTTAGTCATCAGAAAAAAATTCCATTGCTGTCCCTTTTGCACATCTTGGGACACTGGTGCGAAGCTAAAACAAAAAGGGGTTAATCATTTACGGTCTAGGGGCCGACTAACCTCTCCCTTAGGCTTCGGCCGAGCTTCCTGATCAGTGATCGGATAGCGGTGTCGGGGCCGAAATCTCCGGCATAGCCGTAAATGCTTCGCGCTGCCATACTGCGCTTCAACTTTAGGTCTGGAGGTATGGTCCCAATGTTTTTTTTTTTAAAGAGAAACTATAGAAAAATATCTTATAGCTAGCAATCGAAATTGTTTTACACCAATGTATCCTTTTTTCTTCTTTTTTTAATATTTTTAATAGTCTTACGCTCAATTTTCTTCTTCTTTTTTGATTGACATGAAAGTTGGGCTAGACTGAAAAGGAAATATTTGGACAAGTCCAAATTGGAAGTAGATATTTCCATTGTGAATTCTGGTTCAGAAACAAACAGATTTCAGTTCAAGGAATTTACGCTGCACTTTGMGAGCTCTCGTCTCGCATCGACTAACACGCGGATACGGTATTGACGGGTACGCCATCTAATATTCCGAAACACTTATCGGGGACAAGAGTGGAAAAAAAGAAGATTCATAGTAAGTGTAAATTATCTGATAAGATAAATACCTGCACGAGGCGGACGTATTTGTCTGGTTGGTTAAACTATCGATGAATATTCTCTCGCATTCTTTCTCTTTCATGTAGTAAAAATCCTTTTTACAAGTCAAGGATATCGAAAGAACTGGAACAAAAAATCAATAAGTAAAAGACGAATGTTGTATTTTATATTCTTCTGGATTACCTTCGAATAAAAACATGCGTAATGCGTATAATAGGTAAATTACGATCCTTGTTTGAAAATGGTAGATTATCTTCGGTTTACCAGTCAGATTACCTGGTAGTTGCTGGTGTGTCCATACTTTACCTGGACATTCATGGTGGTCGTCGGTACCATTTGCACAGAAGGGGTTGCAGGGATCTGCTTCCAGTTTCACCGCAGGACAGTAATGGTTTGTTATATTGGCTACACACTTCTTGGCATCAGCGAGGGATCTGATTACAATCAACACTGATGTTATCATCATCATCTTTGTCGTTAATCATCACCATTATCATCATCACCATTATTTTCACCATCATCGTCATCATCATCATCATCATGCATCTTCAACATCACCATCACCTTCATCATTATCATCCTCACCATTATCACCGTCATCATCGTGCTTCACCATTATTATCATCATCATTATCCTCATCACCGCATTATTATCATCGCCAACATCTTCATAGTCATCATCATCGCTTATCCAAAGAAAGCGAATAACGTACCTACATAAGGTAGAATATTTTCTGTTGGCCTTGTGTTTGCTGACAAAATCATTCCAACACTTGACTGCTTTTTTWAAATTTTCTAGAGTTCCGTCTTTACAACCCAACATTTGGAAAACAAAGAAGTTTAAATTTGGACTTACTGCAGAGAAAATATATGTAACGGAATAAGTATGCTGTTAAACCACTGAGTACCGTAGGGAGGGGTCGGGGAAGGAAGGGGGGAATGAAGGGAAGGACGCTGTATAGACACGACTGAAAAACGTATGCGCATGCGCCAAATTACTTCGTGAAAACTTTGCATATCATGTACTTATTGACAGAATGGGAGGGCCGTACGGGAAAATATTTGGCTCGAGGAGATGCCGTACAAATGACCGAGTGCCAAATATTTTCCCGTACGGCCCGATGTAACTCGGTCAATAAGCATTTTATCATATGACCCTAAATAAAATAGATATTTTAAAAATTGTAAATTATGTCAATACGGTTCGTACAGCCCTGCTCGCTCAAAGCCGTACGGCCCTGCTCAAGCCATTTTCCCCAAGGTTTTTTTAAAAGTGCGCACCCGGGCAGATACGGGTCATATGATAAAAATTATAATTATACAGCTTCTCATTAATCCCATATACTTATTGTCTTTAAAGAAATGAGCGCGCTTACTTCTCCACTAGATTTTGAGATTCTTTCGAAACCGTTAGCCAGTTGTGTAAGGAAAACACTGAGTCAAGTTTGCATTGCAGTCAGTATTGTGGGACTGTTTTCTGGGGCGAAGGTGAGCCCGCGATTTTACCCACGACCGCTGACTCGTCGTTTCAGTTATATACACTCACCGTTTCCACAGTTAAAAGTGATAATATTGAGCAGGTCAACAATTATTTTCTCATACATGGCATAGCTTGTACCCTCCAGACACTTCTGCACGTGGTTATCTATACAAGTGACTTGCTTTTTGTACACAGAGCTGAAAAGAGAAACGAGTTAGTACGTCTTTTATAATTGAACGTTATATAAATCAGCAATGATGTGGGAAATGAATTGTTACCCAAATTAAACACTAACCTTATTTGTATTTGTTTTTAACCACTTTAAATATACTTATTTCAATAAAGTTAGTCACCAGAAAAGCAATAAAGCTGAGGCCGACAAGGATTATGGGTAGATACATTTTACATGTTTTAACCGCTTTAATAACTGTTAACGGGTTTTAGATCTTTTACCAGTTACAGTCTCACCTCTCCTGAGCATCCTCAAGCTGCAGTTTGAAATGAAACGCTTGTTTGAAATGAAACGCTTCCTATGATCCTCAGTGATTTCAGCTTTCTAGGTTTTTGGTGACTAACTTTATTGAAATAAGTATAAATGCTATTATCATCATGAATTGCTGACCTGAAAGTATTATTATCCTTAGCTGGAATGCATGCGACGTCATAGCCGYCATGTTGGATGACTTGGAAAAACAATTATCTTGGTTTCTTTTGTTGTGTCCACCAACATGGCGGTCATGTCTTTTATCCTTGCGCATGTGACGTCATTGCCGCCATGTCGGTCTTTGACTTAAGGCTGGATTAACGCACGCGATCCAATAGACCATTTTCCAGTTCCAAATTGCCGCTGTGTCCCTTGATTGCAGACTCATTTACTCAGGCTTAGCCTCGAATCAGTGTCTAAATATTCATAAATACCAACGGTAAAGCAAAGAATGCACAACTTCAACAATACAAACACTTTGAAACTTGACGGACCTTGACTGGAACACGTGAATATTCTTCACACTAATTCGAGGCTAACCTTGATAYACGAGCAACTGAGAACTCCAAACTGAAGTATTGCATTGCGCACAGTGTTACGTTCATCCAATCTGGACGCATTCGAGACACAGTTTTTCTTTCCTACTTACTCGCATGTGATATCCTTGCTTCGTGCTAGACGTTCTAGTGCAATCCTCTGGCAAAGTGAAACGCCATGAGTAAAGTGTGTCCTGTTACAATTAAGATTATCTAACAAGTCCGCATAGACTCCTATTAAAATAAATGAAATAAAGAACAAAAGTGAACAGAATGAAACAGTTCCTCCGTGGACATTGCTCCATATTTTTTCTCGGTGTTAATTTGGTGCCAGAAAACCCTTATTTAGGTAGGTGGCGACAAAAATGGTGCCTTTTCAAAATCTATCCCACTTATCCTACATTTTTCGAACTATTCGCCTTCTCAGTTATAAATTTAATATGAGATTTTCATTCTTTTTTTCCACAGCAATACGTAAAGGTTTTTGAGTGTCACATTGGATCGAACATGCACATGCGCACTCTGGATTTCGAACCATTAAGGAAGTTCATGGGAAAAATATCCCATCGTCAGATTCTCAAAAATTTTCTTCTAAAGTTAGTTTTTTACAAAGAACTTTCAAAAAACGAAATAAAAAAGGGTGGTCCTCGACTTTGTTTAAAAGCTATAAGATATCAAAGAGGTATTTGTGGTATTTTGCTTATCAAAACATTGGAATGACGTCATCACGATGAGCGCGCGCCTATTAAATTCAATCACTGATTCAACGCCCTCCCTCCTGTCCTCCCTCCTCCCGCCCTGATTCATGCGTAGAAGTATTGCGCGCGACAATTCCCATGAAAGCTATCAATCACACAAGTTATGACGGACGGAAATAAATAACCAATTGATTATTTTGATGGAAATAATACGAAACAGTTAAACTCATGGTAAATTCTGAGTTGCAGCATAATAGCTGAAAACTGAGCTAAGACAGCCGGTTCGTTTGCTTTGTCAGTGAACCATGCGGCTTTCGTTCTGAACCAATCTGAAAACAATAAAACGCACACACATTTTTCTACCTGTTTTTACTGCTTCATTTAGAGAAAAATTTCCTCACTATCTCAATTACAGATTACACTGATCTATGTCTCTTCTTCGCACGATTTGTAAGTACGTCATCCATCATTCAGTTGTTTTTGCGGAATTATTTTCAAAGATCGAAAAAATAATGTGTTCGCCCAAGAGAATATAAAGTATACTTCACGAACTGACGAACAGTTCATGCCTCAGTTGTTCTCGTGGCTTACTGTACGAAAGCCAAACCTTTGCGATAAGACTGACATTTTAAAATTTAAACTCTTCTATCCTTATGATTAGAAAATGTATTTCTTTATACTCCTTTACACACTGCGTACATACACTACGGCGTGCAGTGAGACTTTTCTATGTAAAACAGGAGTGAAAGTGTGACGGTAAACAGCTCTTCCGACAAGACCAACAATATCATGACCTTTTTAATTTATTATTTTTTCCTGGCCTTTTCGTACGATTACTTCAGAGATTCAATAACAGAGCGAATATCTCATAAAGTCTTGGAAAATGAAACCGTATAGGGCTTCGAAGCAAGCGAGAAAAACTATTAAACATTAAAGGAATTGTCATTTTTGTGTTTTAAGTTGTCGCTGGAAAATCTCAAGTCTTGGAAAATGAAACCGTATRGGGCTTCGGAGCAGCGAGAAAAGAACGGATTAAAATCTTAAGGAATCGTCATTTTTGCGTTCGAAGTTATCGCTGGAAAATCTCATAAAGTCTTGGAAAATGAAACCGTATATAGGGCTTCGGAGCAGCGAGAAAAGAACGGATTAAAATATTAAGCTATGAAGCAAAGGAATTGTCATTTTTGCTTTTGAAGTAGTCGCTGGAAACATTTTGATTATTTCTAAGTCTGTCAATTAGCATTTTAGGCTGAAGGTACATCAATTCCAAGTTTAAAAACTCAAGTAATAAATAACATTAAAAGCTGAGTTTAGATAACATTACCTGATAAACCTGCGACTAGAATGAGGAGTACTGTTGTTGAACTCATGAGTGGAATCAGGCGGAAGTTAATTTTTGTGTACTCGTCTTCGCGATGTTTCAGCTTATTTACGATGAAAAGGAGATCAGAAGAAAACCATTGGGCTATTCCTGACTTGCATTGGTGTCTACAGATAAAACTCCTTGTTCGATTTTTTCGATGCTCGATGAAGTAAAAAACTGTTTTGGGTCRTCACGAATGATCAGACGCGATGACTGTGTCCTAGGTTGAATGACTATTCCGAATTCAAGAACAGGGACGGCGGAGCAGTTTTTTGATTGGGGGGGGGCTCAATAGTGACATCGTATGACAAGGTGTGTGTGTGGGGGGGGGGGGCTGAGTTTAGTGAAAATATATTAAAATGTCACAAAAAGCCCCCCCGGTTCCGCCGTCCCTGAAGAAACCTTAGTGTCAACAATCTCCTCTTACCTAAAGCTGTCCATTTATTCTCACTCTCTCTCCCTCCCCTCCTACCAACACCCCCCACCCCTCCCCATAATACAAACTTTTAAAAATAACACATCTTTAATCCTTGTCAAACTTGATTTGAAACGTAAGACAAAAAATAGAAATTTATATTAAAGGAAAAAAAATTGAGCCATGAACTTAATATTTAGCTCATAAAAAGGCAATGGTAATGATACAATTTGATTACTTACCCCACCCCCGTTAGTCAAAGATTAAGTGCGCTTTCAATGAATTATTCGCAATTAATGTAAAAATCATTTTACTGTATTTCAAARAGAAGGATTTTTAATCGACTTAATAAAAATAATCTAAAGATTTTCGACGAAAAAGAAAAGTGAAAACCAAGCTTACTTACCCTACCTCCGACAGTACTAGTTTCATCATCTCCCATGATCCACTGTAAGCCGTCCTGTTCATTTACAACATGGCATGACAGAGTAACGTAGGCTTCAAAAATCCTTTCTTTATACTCTAAATTTCCCTATCATATCCAATCCAGCTTGACTCCAAGGTATTTTAGGCGTTAATAATGTCTCAGGTTTGTTCAAATTGTGGAGGTAGTGACATTGACTTCGATCCATCCCGTGGAAATGCTGTATGTATAAACTGTGGGTCTGTACTTGAAGACAACATTATCGTCTCTGAAGTACAATTCCAGGAGAATAGTATCGGAGGAACTAGTGCTATTGGACAGTTTGTGTCTTCTGAAGGTAGTTTATTGGAGAAGAATGGAATATTTATTGCCGGCAGCGGTCGAAAATGGCGTCCTCGTGTCATTGCTGACATAGAACCAAACGTTACATCATAAATTAAATCTTATTTTATTTTTATTTTTACAAAAAATAAGGAATTTTTATATGGTCTATACCTTGCTATTATTATATTTTACCTTTTATCATTGATATATAGCTTTCTTTATCGAGATTATGAGATTTGTTCTTAATATTATATGCTTGATATTATAATGAAGCAAACTACTCGTTGAAGTCTATAACTATATTTCGTCGAAAATTGTAATAATGTCGAAAAGACATTGATGTAAAAAGAAAAAAAAGAAAAAWAAATTGTTATGAAGATTTAGAAAAAGAGAATCCAAATTCAGGGATTCGATCCTGCTGGTCCTAAGTAATGGGTTTCGAAGCAGACATTCGACCCACTAGACCACGTTGCAAGGAAGGAGCCACGTGGTTGACAAAAATAAATAATATAACGTACAAAGAGTGTTTATATTATAGTAGAACATTTTAGTGAATACGATAAGAATTTTCTTTATTTAAAATTGAAATATTTTTTTCTGTAGCTTATAAATTTTTTGTTATATGTTTTTGATGTGTAGACTTAAATTATTTGAATTAGTATAGTTGATATTATCAATGTATCATTAATGTATTGTTTGAAGGTAATAAAGCTGGTATAGGGATTGGATCAGGGTTTCGACATGGATTAGGACAAGAATCTAGAGCTGTGACACTAGAAAATGGTAATGTTATTAATTAATATTAGTATATGAATTAAATTAAAATAATTATATAATACATCCTAATGTGAAGGAAAATAGTATGCTTTACAAATTTTTCAAGATTGTATCCCCTCATGCCGCTGATGCAGGGGTGGCTCTAGGGGAGGGACGCAGGGGGTGGACACGGCCCCCCCCTCCAGATGAGCTGCACTAGCTCTGTTTTTGATTATGTAAAATGCCTTTTCATAATACTATTTCATTTTTTTTTCAAATCCATCATTGCTGGACATATTAACAGATTTCCTGTGAAATTTTGAAGAATTAGTTTACATCATCCTTTATTTATGCCACTCATTAATGGTGCACCCCTCCTGAAAAAAAAAGGATCCGCCCTTGTGATGATGGTGTTGATGGTGATGATGATGATTATTGTGTATTATACTGTGTAATATACCTGATATAAGAATGTATTTGATTTATCTTACTAGGTCGCAAGAGGATCAATGCACTGGGTCATCAACTTCAAATGAACCAGCATTGCATTGACACAGCCTTCAACTTCTATAAACTTGCTGTAAACAAAAGACTTACACGAGGTAGAAGAACAAGTCATGTGGTAGCTGCCTGTCTGTACCTGGTTTGTAGGACAGAGAAAACTCCTCGTATCCTCTTTCCATTATYATTATTATTATTACTACTACTATTTATAAATAAATGAAGGATAAATAAATCATCATTATATATAGCTGTCATCATGGCAGATCTAGTATTTTGAGCAGAGAGGTTCACGATTAAAAATATGCACCTTTTCAGCTTGTTCAAACAAACCAACTCCAAGCTAGGAGATGGGCAGGGGCCACAGGCACCCTGTGACCTCCCCCCTAAATCAACCACTGATCTTCGAAGGATTGTTGATTCCTTGACAATAGTTTAGACATGTTGTTGGATTTCAGTGATGTTTTACAGGTTCGTGGGGTTGTTGGTGGGTAAAGTGGAGACAAACTATTCAACACCCCCCTCTACCCATCACAACTTTAATTAACAAATAAAACAGCTTTTTCCATGCTCCATTCACTAATAAAGCACAGTTTTTGACCAATCAGTGGACACATACTATCCTAACTATATAGAAATTGATCATAGAGTTTGAATTCTTTGTTATCCCCTAGATTGATGTTTTCACTCTTGGAAGAGCATATCTTAAAATCGCTCAAGAGCTTTACATCAACCTACCTGCAATTGGTAAGGCAATGTCTTTTACATTTTCCCAAGTATTCTTTGCTATTCTAGCTGTTTTATTTTTTTTAGAAGACTATATAGACTATATTTTTTTAAAGAAGACTATATAGGGACTACAGGAGAGGTTGTAAAGGTGGTGGTTGACAGGGAGTGTAGGAAACTACAATTTTGGCCCTCCGCCAGTGGCTTCAATTTGCAAAATGACATGTTGTGCCCCCCTGCACTTCATAGGCTTAGCCATACATACTACTAAAGGTTTATTCGTGAATAAATAAAATTGAAACAAAGTTTTTACAATAACTTACAATTTTCTCGCRCGCTGATTGGTTATTTTTTTATCATTAATAAGAGGACAGACAGATAAAGCTGACGTCAACGAGCACGCGCTCTTTCCGTTGGTTGTTTTGATCGCTAAAACTGAGAAGTTTTTATCGTTTTTGTTATTGTAAAAAATAAATTGCCATCAGATTTTTATGTTTTTTGTCCTCTTATTGACAATAAATTTCGCAATTACATTGTCAAAGTAGTATGCGGATCCACTCGGCTAYGCCTCGTGGATCCACACTACTTTGACAATGTGATGACGCAATTTATTGTCAATAAGAGGACAGACACATAAAAATCTGATGGCAATTTGTTAAATGGTATTTATCTTGCACTTTTCTAAAGTTGTCTTTACCAGTGCCTTCCTTCTTCGTGATGAGAATTTCAATGTACCATTTAGATCCATGTCTTTATATCCATCGTTTTGCACATAAACTGGAGTTTGGTGAAAAGGAACATGACGTTGCCATGACAGCGTTGAGATTAGTTTCTCGCATGAAGAGAGATTGGATACATCATGGCCGACGCCCTTCTGGTCTTTGTGGTGCAGGTATGTTGCTATACTTACTGTTCATAGAGCAGTAAGACTGTAATTTAATTTCATTTTATTGTAGGAAAAGTGTACCTTGGTGTACAAAATTTAGTTCGTGAGGATTACATTTTCACACTAGTTTTCATTTTAAAGATACTTGAATAGATACTGCAGATGCGAAAATCGAGGGTTACGTAATGGCGGTGATACACGTCTCTTACCTATAGGGTCTCGCGTTAAATTCCTGCACTTGGCATCACGTGTGCACATTGCTTGTTAGGTCTCACCCTTAATTCGATGGTGTATCTCTGGGTTCTCCGGTTTTCCTCCCTTCACAAAACACTCAAAATTCAAATTCATTCTGTGAGATAGCCGTGCCCTGACTTAGATCAGCCCAGAGGTTGTTTCAGGGTTCAATCTGTGAGCTAGCCATGCCCTGACTTAGATCAGCCCAGAGGTTGTTTCAGGGTTCGATCTGTGAGTTAGCCATGCCTTGACTTAGATCAGCCCAGAGGTTGTTTCAGGGTTCAATCTGTGAGTTAGCCATGCCCTGACTTAGATCAGCCAAGAGGTTGTTTTAGGATATCGATAGCTTTAAAGATGTCATAATATTTCACTTATAAGGAAAATTTTGATTTCTTACAGCTCTCCTTGTAGCTGCGAGATTCCACAATTTTAGCAGAACTGTAAAAGAAGTTGTACGAGTGGTACGAATAAGCGACACCACAATACGAAAAAGACTTGGAGAATTCAAAGACACTCCTTCCAGTCAACTAACTATCGATGAATTCCAGAAAATTGACTTAGAAGAAGAGCAAGATCCCCCTAGTTTTACACACGCGAGAAAAAAAGCAAAGCAACAAGCTGAAGATCTTAATAATCCTGAGTTCACGAACCAGATAGAAAAATTCCAGGAAGAGATTGATAACATGTTGGGAATAAGCAAAGACAATGAAATTAATAATATTCCTGATACCAATAATGGAAATAAAGAAAATCTTCCCAGTGAGAATACTGTTGTCATGGAAGCAAACGAACCAATCCAGAATATTCCTATTGTAATGAAAACTACGGAGCAACTTGCCGCAGAACAGCAACCACAGCAACCTAAAATTGATTATACTCCGACTTTTGGTATGTCATAATAATAATAATAATAAAGTAATCATCAGTTTAATTTGTTTATATTACGCAAATATCGACATGTGTTTTCAAATGCTCATTCTAATAAAATCTTAGGCCCCGTCCACACGTATCCGCAAATTTTTGTATCCGCAATTTCTTTTATGGATACGGGTTGCGTCCACGCGTGTCCGCAAATTTTTGTGTCCGTATCCGCAAATTTTACGTGTGGACGGTGAAAACGATTCGAATACGCTGCGCSTGGACGCAAACATTTTCGTATCCGCAAAAAATAATTTGCGGATACAAAAATTTCCGGATACGTGTGGACGGGGCCTTAATAAACCTTGAAAAACTAATCTATAAAATTATATAAAACAAGGAATAATTAACATTGACTTCATAATCACGTGACCAACACAGCCCAATACCTTTTGGTATTTTCCTTCCATCGATAAATAAAAAAACTAACTCGCATCCGTGATTGGTGATTTGATTGACGAAACCCAAAAACCCATAAGACTCTAACTATAGCTCGTTGTCAGGGTCACGTAATTATTAGAATTGTGATTGGCCTGTGAATGAGATCAATTTCGTTCTGTGACCGTGCCGTGTACTTTGGCTCACAGTTATGAAATCCATGAAGGTGGTTAACAGATATCTATAAAGTAAACACTGAAGTAATTTCAGTATCTTTTCTTTGATCGTCTTGTTTTTATTCCGTTAGATGAAGATGGAAACGAAGAACTAGATCTTACTGGATTGGATGACATAGAACTCGACGCAGTAAGTAAATTACGTATCCGTGAATTATGTCATCAAACATGTAAGAAACGTACGCACTCTGCACTCTGATTGGATGAGGAAATACATGGCACGTTGTGATTGGTTCAATTTAGAAATACCGTACCGTGACCGTGTCGTGCGCGGGATTCTTTATGTTATGTAATGTGCTTGGATAGCCTGCTCATCGGTTCAGAGAGGAGAGGACTGGAAAGGAAATAACAAAGAGATCTTTTCTTCCTTGTCTCTGGCTCACCCCGAGTATTATCCGCACCGCTGCGCATGACAGGAGTGCGCAAGAATGCGTTGGCTCTGATAATTTAGTCAGGATGACGTGGTAGAAAAACGCGATCCTCTCACCTTTGAGGTCCGAGTTTCGAATCCTAATCATCTCATTTGATCTTATATGTTTGGTTCTTTTTCTGACTCTGAAGGTTTTTCGGCTCTCCGGTTTTTCCTTTCTCCTCTCAAATCAACCCTAACTAATTCAAACTGGTTAGGACTGTACTTCAGGGTCATACATGAGTTGTACAGCGGCTGCCAGAGGTGCCTTCACATGCTTCCAGTTTGCCCGCGCTAAACTGCTCTACTGCTGCACTACTGCCCCGCTAATGCTGTATTGCTGTACGTGTTGACGATTAGTGATAGCAAATAACAAGTTAAAAAGCGCATTGCTTGGGAAATCCACGTAGGATCAAAGATGAGATAGGATAAACCAAGCCAAACTGGGTATATAGGACCTGGCAGTGAAGGATAGAGTGAGAATAAAGGCTGACRCTGTGTTTGTTCTTCAACAGTGTCTTTTAACAAACGATGAAGTAGAAATCAAAACCAAAGTATGGATGGAAGAAAACAAGGAGTATTTAGAAATGATAAAAGGTGAGGGTAAGAAATTTAATTTCAGTGTAAAATTGCTTGACGCAGTTAGAATGAAAAACAAGGGTGGATCACTTGGTAAGTGCGCCGTCTGCAATGGAGGTTTAGAATTCTCTCAAACCCGTGTAGCTATAAACGTGTTTAAACGGAGCACTAAAAAAAATACGCATTTCGCATTTCGGCTATAACAGCTAAAATAGATTATCGAATTATTAATTTCTATTTAGAAAAAGAAGAAAGAGAAGCCAGAGACAAAGAACAAGGAATCAACAAGCCAGAACCAAAAAAGGTGCGGATACTCATACATCCATGCACCTAGTATCCCTTCCACCCACCCATCCACCCAACCATCCACCCAACCACCCAACCATCCACCCATCCATCCACCCATCCACCTATCCATCTATCCATCCACCCATCCATCCACCCATCCACCCGTCCATTTATTCATTCATCCATTCATTCTTTTATAATTTCGTTTTTTTCTTTGGTAATAGAAAAGAAAGAATAAAACTAAGAAGAACCAGCCCGCAGCAGCAACGGCTGGAGAAGCTATCGAAAAAATGTTAGTCGAAAAGAAAATATCCAGAAAAATCAACTACGAGGTGTTAAGAGACTTGGAAACCAGCCAGTCCACCAAACCTGCTGAACCTGCTAAACCCGATGAACCTGTTGAGCCGGTTACGCCGACACACTCTAACGATGATGGCTTCCTTGTACCAAAAGTACCGCCCAGGTCTGAAGGAAAGAAAAGGTATTGAGGCTGAACCAGTTTTGAATCAGTTGATTGACATGCGCAGATACGCCATGGTATCTTCTTCAACAAAGCGTTCTCATGTCACGTCACAGCGGTCATGTTGGTGTATCAAAACAATACATTTTCTGTCCTTGGGAAATTGAACTCTATTTTTATGCAAAAACTGTGCAGAAATTTTCTATTGTTTGGTACACCAATATAGCTGCTTTGTCACGTGAGTGAAAACGCTCTATAAACGGTAGATAGTAGCTAATCCGTAATACAACACCACCAATGTTGCGATAAAGTAGAAATTGGCTTGCGCAATGGCTGCAAAGTACAACAGGAGTAATAATTTCAGTTGCTCGCAATCTTGTTTTCAAACTTGTCGTGACGCATCCTTCTCATGTGTCATCACTTGATGGCTACCCCCTTGAACTCGAGTTGGTTTTTAAGTGGATATTATCATGGCATCGATATTCTTACAATAATATGATACAACAAATCTCCGGCCCCAACTTACACTTTAAAGATCAAAACTTTCGTGCGTGATCGAGAGTGTTTAAGTAGTCTTCAAAAATCTGGAATATTGACGTAGGAATCGTGACGCCGCGCTCTTAAATTTTTTGGAATTTAATRTTGAGGTCGCTGGAAAATATCTTGCGCAACTAACGAAAGTTGAAAGATCTTTGCTATCTAACTAATTAATTAATTCAAACTGGTTAGAGCTGTGCTCCGGGTCATGATAGACCGTATAGCGGCTGCCAGATGTGCCTTCACRTGCTTTCAGTTCGACACCGTTGAGCCGCGCCACTTCTTTACTTTGCGGTAATGATTAGCGATGACATTTTTTAGAAACTAATATCAAACTATAATACTTTTTTTTGTGTACTTAATGTTAACTTATTCTCAGTAGTATTTCCTTCCGAATCAGACCCAATCCAGGGTGGAGGTTAAGTGTTGGGGTTAAGCCGTGAAGAGAGTTAAAGTGCATGGGTAGACGTCCGTCTCTGCAAGGTGAAATAAAGTAATTAACTTCTTTTTTCGTTGCAGAGAGGCGCCGAAAATGCTGACCACGGAAGCAGAAAGGCCAAAGAAAATAAAGGTATCCGAGGCTACTTCACTAATGGATATTTTAGTGAGTTAATTGCTCGTTCTTCACTCACTGGGCTCATGAATGGTGGTTTAGACAAACAAGTTCACTTGTAGCCAGTCTGTAAAAAAAATTATAGAACATTTCGTCACTCTCGTTGTAGCTATCTCCGTCGCCTAGCAGCCAGCCAAAAGTTCCACCCAAGCAAGCGGTGGAGGTGAGAGAATTAGTAGTTGAAAGTGGTCCAGTCGAGTACGCAGGGGTAGAGCAAACAGTACACGAAGAAGTACTGGACGAAGAGGATGAAGACTATGACGAAGAAGACCATGTCAGCGCGGCGCAGCTGTTGAGTCAAATGTATGATAATGGTGAGTTGAGATACGTAATCGTTACAGTATTAGTCCCGGTAAACTAAGAGTTCTGGAGGAATTTAACTGCCTCTTTTACCCAGATTTTGTAGCGACGACAAGGACTGCGCCCAAAAGAAAACGATTTTACTGTCCAACACTGATAGTATTTCAAATCGTGACCCAATTTTTCTCGTGTTGCATTTATTTACACTGTACCACAGTTACGCATAAACTTGGGTGGGTCAGAGTTTATGGCAGAGTTACAAGACAACGCCCTTCACCAGTCACAAGTTCACCAGAGGTCAATATAGTATGGTCACCAGTAACACTTGCTTGCATCACACGAAGAACATGCCCTGACTTTAATCAGCCCAGAGGTTGTTTCAGGGTATCGATAAAATTTAAAGGTTTTGAATGTTAAAACTAACACAAGATGTCTTTTATTTTAGGTCCCGTGGATGATTATGGAGATTATGGAGAAGAATTTTAAAATTATACAGCTATCATTGGTCAGTCGTAGAGGCTATCATTCTTGCTCTGATATTAGTTTACCACGCCTAGAGCGCGTGCAAAACAACAGTTTAAAGCGATAAATAAACGTAATACCTCTAGTGGCGTCGATAATAAAACTAATATCAGTTTTTAAAATATGACTTTGAAAACTAAAGATCTGCATAGTTTCGACAAGATTCAAAAGTTTTTCTAAAATAAATAAGGTTACTACCCACTTCGAGATGGCTCTTCATGGAACAAAAGTGAGACAAAAGCTAGGTTGTCGTCTGCGAGTGCTCTTCCCTTTTTAGCTTTCCATTTTCTTTACAACTGAACAAAATTAAAACAACGACAGCCATTCTACTTGCAGATATCCTAGTGCCAAACAAGTTATGCCGTAAATTATTTTCCGTGAAAGAAAAAATACAAAATATATTTATAAACAAACACTGAATGAAGTTACTAGTATACTTCGTTTACCAAATAAAATATTTATTTTGTAATGCTGTAATACAAAATACTCGAAATTACATATATATGTCTTACTCGTGACAATAATAATATTGGAAAAATATATTGAAGGCAAACGAGAAATAAAGATGATTATACTGTTAAATATTGTTGTACGAGATTTTACTTCCGCATTCTCTATAAAACGTCCTTGATCCATGTAGTTAATGGCAATAGTTATTTTTTTATTTTATTTTGACGCCGGTTCTGACTCCTTGAGCAACAACAAAAGAAGCCTTTATTACGAAAAGCTTCTAAGAATATTCAAGTAATAAACCCAATTAATTATTTATTGTTATTGGACGTCTTGGACCTAATTCGGCTACAGTATTGCGATATAGGTCCAGTCTCGTATAGCTAATCTCTCAAGCAAAAGTTTCAAAGATCAACAGGCTTGAAGGATATCTGGATTTTATCAGGTAACACCCATCAAACACATTAAAATATTGGTAAAATTAATCCAAAATAATTTTGATAACTTCGTGTTGTATGATGGTATTAGTCTTGGGTGAAATATTGTCTGTTTTGAGTATAGCGTGGGATATGTATTTACGGCAAGTGTGATTATGAATATAAGGCACGTGTTTAAGGTGTTGAATGATGCAATCCTCTTGTATTCTTGCCAAAATCTTTATATCGTGACAAAACAGGTTTTTCTTTCAGACCAAGTTGAAAGAAAAAATTCTAGCCAATAAGGTGGCAGTATTTCTGTCTGGTTCAAAGGGCGATAGCGATACCCTCGAGCTGTGATTGGCTGTTTTCATATTGTTCACGCTGTAAGCACATGAGTGAGGGTTCGAAGCGGCCGCGTGGAATTATAAACACTCCATTCCCGCCATTTTGCTTGCGTTTGCTTTGGGATTCAGATAGCTTTTCTTGCCTTTAACCCAAAAGAACCACCAAAATGTCGAATGAAGTAGAGTTTAACAGCCTAACAGGGAATGATGAAGTAAAAGTTAAGCTAGAACAGCCGCAATCTCGAATTCCTCAAAAGCCAAGCGAGGAAGAAGTGGCGAAATACAGCAAGACTCGAATTGTCCTGGTTGTATTTTTTACCTTGATCATCATCGCTATGGTAGTGGCTGCTGTTATTATTATCATCGTCTCTCCCAAGTGTAGTAAGACGAAGGTGGTTGATAAAAACTGGTTCAAGGGTGAAATAGTGTACCAGATCCAACCAAGATCGTTCAAAGACTCGGATGGCGATGGTAACGGCGACCTCAAAGGCATCACAGAAAAGCTCGACTACTTGAAAGAACTTGGAGTCAAAATCCTCTGTCTTGATACTCTTTATGACGATGACTTCAAGAACATCAGCGCAATGTATGGCAAGATGAGTGACTTTGAAGATCTTGTCAAGAAAGCCAAAGCCAAAGACATCTTAATCGTGGTCAACTTTATACCAAGCTACACCTCTGATAAACACAAGTGGTTCCTCGATAGTAAAGCTAAAGTTAACTCCGATAAACGTGGATGGTATGTATGGAGAGCAACTGCTAACAACTGGATTAGTGTTAATGGTGGAAGTGCTTGGGAAAAAGACGCAACAACCAACGAATACTATCTCCACCAGTTCGACAAGAGCCAACCCGACCTGAACCTTCGCAACGATTCAGTCGTCGAAGAACTCAATAAGGTCCTGAAATTCTGGACCAACAAAGGTGTAGAAGGATTCCGAGCTGGCTTCATCCAGTACATGTTGGAAGATAAAGAATTCAGGAATGAAATAGAGAAGCCAGGCTACAACAATTCAATCCAAAAATACGATATGGTGGAACACAACCAAACGTTCGGTAATAATTGCTTTTTCTTCTTTTTCTTGTGGTTAACCTTGTTATTGAATTCACACCTTTTGAGCTCTCGATTTAAAATAAATTTTCTTTTAATTTATTTTTAGCGATCTTCAAAAGACATATAGTAAAAAATATAGTTTTTTGGAAGATTTGTTTACATCACGTGAAATACTGTATTATATAAGCCCCAGAGGGTCGGGTTACGTGGCAATAATTGATAATACCTCTAGTGAAAAAAAAACAGAAAAAACTCGCAGATCACTTATTCTATACCAATAAAACCTCATATATTCTTTTAAGCCATTGAAAAAAATTTACAGCCAAACGTTTTCAGCTGTGGATTTTCATTTTAGTTTTTTCTCCAGATTTGTTATTAAATTAATTTTTTTCTAAAAAACAGCTGTTTTTCTCATTAAAAAACAAAAAGACATAGGATACCAAGATTGTTCCTGGTATATATGTATTTTTTAAAGTAAAATATTTTACTGTTTTTTTCCCTGATCCACCCTAGGTTTTCCCAACGATTTTAATCCTTTAAATTAATAATTTAAAAACATCTGGTATAGTTTAAAGAATATCTCATATTATGTCCCATATTTTGTTTTTTTTTAACACAAAATTGCTATCTTTTTTAGTCACTGCAATAATTAATTATGGGGAAAAAATTTCATCTACAACTTTACAAGGGATATTAGCTTTTTGAACTGGCATCTTGATAAAACATTGGACTACAAATAATATTTTAAGTTTAGTTATTAAAGAGATGATTGCTAACTATTTTAAGAAAAGAAAGATATCAATATGAAAGGGGGGCGTTCACATATCTTTGACTGTAATCATTATCACGAAGGCTCATTTTCAACTAGACTAAGCTAGTGATGATTTATAAATACATTTTTTGTTGCTTTTAGACTTGCCAGGCAATCTTGACATTGTTAAGAAATTCCGTTCCTCACTGGAAAAGTCTGACTCCCATAAGCTCCTGATCCTTGATGTCATGGGCAAGGATATTGGCAAGTTTTATGCTCAGAGTGATCTCCCAACTTTCACTGGTCTTATCACTGATGTAAAGAATGCAGATATTGCACAATCCATCAACGAAACTGTCAGCAACTACTTGGCTTCAGTTCCTAAAGATGGCTCCCCCAGTTTTGCTATCGGTAACCCCACAAACAGCAGAGTTGGTAGTCGGCTGGGAGAAAAATTGATTGATGCTATGAATGTTCTTCTTCTTACTCTACCTGGTACCCCAATGACATACTATGGAGAAGAGCTTGGCATGGTTGATACATCTGGCAGTCCTCGGTCACCCATGCAATGGACTAAGGAAAAAGAAGCTGGTAAGAATTACTTGTTGATAAACCCTATTTTCTCACCTACCAGGTGATCTCGGGAAACCCACACAAAGGTCCTTGTTTCAGTTGTTTATCAGCAAACAAAGACCTATCATTTCATGATAATGGATTACCTGATCAGATTTATTTCTGCATGCTGATTGGCTGGTCTTTGATGGGCTCTCAAAAGAAAATCAGTTGGTACATGGTACTAGCACAAAATAACTTTTTTGGTTTCGAAGTTACAAGCAAAAATATGTTATTTCTGGGCACTTTCTTGTGTTGGACACAACAATGAAACTTACATAGGAATAAGGTCTACTCAAAAAAAAATGCAACCTGATGTATTTTATGCCTGCAAAACAGAAAATCAACAACCTTTTGCTGTTTCGCATGTGCAAATTTGAAATCCTGACCTAACTTTGACATCAAGAACATGTGATATTAAGTAGGAGTTGAGGAATTTGGTATCCATTTTATACTTCTTTATTCTTTATCTTAAATATTTGGATACAAACATAGGCTGGGTATCTGGCCACCCATAACAACCACCTCCCTTCAACAGTACACATGTTACTTTCACACACAGATCAGTAACCCATGACCCTACGTAGATATTATTGTTTGTCATCATCAGAAACATTATGCAGTTATAATCATCATCTCATAAATATTATTGGGGGATTCTTTTGAAGGATTTACGACTGGAAGTCCATTTGAACCTGTTAGCAGCAACATAGACAAAATCAACGTTGAAGGTGAAAAGAAAGATGAAAAATCTCACTATGCTGTATACAAGGCAGTAGTCAAGCTGCGACAGGAAAGTGCTTTTAAGTCAACCCAGTTTAAAGTTGTTCATGCTGACAGCCAAGTATTTTCCTACACCAGAGGTGATGAGTATCTAGTAATCATTAACTTCTCTGRTACTGAATGGAATGGTGATTTAGTAGATATTTCTGGTAGAGGAACTGTCGTGTTTGATAGTCAATTCAGCATAAAGAATAAAGTCTTTGATGTCAATAAAATTGACATTAAGGGTGGCCAAGCTGTTGTTTTAAAACTTAAGGACGTACAGTACATTTAACTTACTTAGTTTTTGACTCATCATTCATTCATTWGCCTTACCTTATACATTTCGATGTTTATAAATGTATAGGAAAGGACTAGGTACTTTACRAGGTACAGTACTTTGCTTTTTATAGCAACATAGGTTGTTCAATGTAAAAGATTTTTAGATTATACTCCCATTACAGGGCAGGAAATTAACTTATAAACCTACTAGTAAGTTTTGCTCTCACTATCGAAAATTTCAAAGTCACTGATCAATCGCAGCTCATAACTAATGTTATTTGATGCAGGTTCTAAACTTTTCTGTCCTTCAATTTCTGGGCTGTGGTCATACTTGCAAAACTTAGCTAGTTCAGTTTTTCCTTACTTGCTAAATGCAAAATTTTACTCACATTTTTGCTAGTTTGCGAGCATTAATTTCATGCCCTGCCATAAGAATAGTTTTTTCTAAAACATCAATGTCTCTAGGTAGCATTTCTTACTTTATCATTGACATAGAAAGCTAGAGCTGGATGTTAGCAACAACCAAAAAATGATAATTTCATTTATTTTGTAATCTAGACTTGAAATCATACTTTGCTTGTTTGTTGTTGTTTTTGTTTGTTTCTCTTTGTGTTCATTTACCATGTCATATTTTCCTAGGCCACCCAATGTATCCCATTAGGCATTATGATGAGGGGTCAAATAGAAATCCACCCAAAGGATATTAAGAAATACTCTTTGACTTGAGCTAATGGTTATTAAAACATATTTCATTYATGATTTAAAGAATGCCATCCCAATATAGAAAGAAATACCTTAACAAGCTGTAATAATCAGAACAGAGAGTATGTGAACTATTAGCTCATCATGTGATGGATATAACCTATATTAAATTATTAGCATCCAATCTCAGAAAGAATATGGGTAGCACAGTTTTCTGAGATCAGTAAAACATAAATTTTAAGCCCCAACTAGTAAAGGAAAAATGTTTTGTTTTTGAATTTGTTTCCAAAGATTGCTAAACTATCAGGAAACATAGGCAAACAAATGTAACATTGTTTTCATGTGGCTTGAAAAAGTGAAATGTTTCTGCTGTGCTGTAGAATTTTGCTTCTCGGAAGCCAAATTTAKTGCTGGTAGCAATGTTTTTACATGACCAAACTGAGAAACATTGAGTAAGCATGTGTGCAGTAAATGTATTTCCTCGTTTAGCCAGGGCTTTAGAAGGTTAGTGATTTGATCAGGATAGAGTGCAAACACTAGCCTCGTGAAACATAGACTGCACTTCCATAAAGCAAAGGTTAAGATAATTTTGGATGTTTATAGTGAATGTTAATGGKTTTTTTTATTAGACTTAATCTCTATTTGAAATGTGTTTAGTAAAAGATGTTAAATTAATAATGTAAATTGGAGTAAAGTGTATGGTGTATGATATACAACAATAAAATACATACAGTAGAATGGAATTGTTTTGATTGATTGGTTAAGTCAGTTTATCTCACTTATTGTTTTAAGAGAGGAGTGTTGCGATTTCAGCTTTCAATGAAGGGTCTATGTTGACAGCTTCTTCACACTCGCAGCCAATACAGAATATAATTTCTCCCAACCAGCCACTAATACCAACTCATATTGGTGGCTTAAAATCGCACTAAGTTATACGTGTTAAAATATATCCAATCCACTGAAGGAAAGATTGTTCATTTCTAATACTGTCCTCATTCCTTAAATAATAAATTTAAATCCTTTCCAAAATCTTTAATATCGCAACCAGCAAACATGTCACAAATGGTAACATAGGAATGAATGGTAACATACATCACTGCACAGCTGCCATTGCAATAAAAATATAAAACTCATTAGTTATGTTGTCTTTGGTGTCCTGGAAATTTGTAATATTGCGAGAGGAAAAGTGACACCTTCAATCTTGCAAATTTTCTCAATTTCTGATTGGCTAACACTTTTCCTCAGATCAGCCAGAAATAGATTCCAAGGTTATCTTAACCAGAAAAAAATTTAAGCAGCCAGTAGAAAAGTGTGAATTGTCAAAAATATTTTCCTTATGCTGTGAAAATCTCATTGTTCATTTTTTCTATCTCTTCATCCGACGAACCAGAAGCTACATTTCCTCCTTTGTATTCTGTTTCTCTTTGGCCAAGTTCACTATTTAGTTTTGATACTAACTCACTGTTAGGCATTCCTGCTTCAGTTAAGGACCAAATCACATTCTTTAGTATATTGCTATGTAAGTTTGACAAGTTTCTTTTCATCATTTCGTTCTCTATGCAGATAATATAATCTTTGCGTTCAGGCACTGCTGTTGCATAAGAACGTAGGATAGTTGTGAGCATTAAAGTATCAAGTTCACCAAGATTTTTTCGTAGGATTTCCTCACCAAAGAACTCATAGAGTTTTGCACTTGGGATTTTAAACTTCTCATAGTACCACAGAATTTGGACAATTTGTAGATTGGTGAATTCTGAAAGATCTCTTGTAAGGATGTTGTCGGCAAACTTTTCAAATAATACTGTATCATAGTGCGAAGCTTTCATGTATGACCAAAGTACCATGATCAGTTCTGCAACATTGTGATGAGCAAGGTTGAATTTTATAAACTGCAGTGCTGTTTGGTTGAAAAGTTCTGGTGATTGGACATTCAGCTTTGCAAATGACCACACAAAGGTAGCTAAGCTCAGGAAATCGTATCCATCAAAAGATCTCTGAAGGATTTCTTTGTCTAAGGATTTAAACATCCTCTCGTGGGCTTCACCCAGTCGTCCAAAAGCCCAAAGAGTTTTGGCAATTCTTCTGGAGGGGATGTCGGATAGATCTTGTTGGCACAGCACATCRCCAATCATCTGGAACAGTTCAGGAGCTTTGATGTTTACCTTGGCAAAAGACCATGCAAACAACACCAGTTGTCCTGGTTCGTACTTGTACTTATCTCGCAGCATTATTTCTTCTTTGAGAGCAGTGAATAACTTAGTATCTCTGATCTTCATTTCTGCATAAGATAAAAGAATTGTGGCAATATCTCGATTTTCCATTTCGGCAATACATTTCCGTCTTGTTAGAATTTCTTTGGACATGCATTGAAAAAGATCTTGGCCTTTGAGTCCTTGACTGGACACAAACTTGAGCAGTAAAGCAATCTGTCTTGTACTGTACTTAGAAGGATGTGCTTTAAGGATCGACTGTTCTACTGACTGCAACAGCTGGTCACTTTGGATGTTCAGGCCAGAGGATGAGCGCAAAATCACATCAAGCTCATACGGTTTGAAAGATGAAAGATCCCTTGATGTTAACTCATTGGCAAAGTGAGTTAATAGTTCTTTGTGCTTTTCAAACGTTTTACTAAATGCAGAGAGAAGCTGAACATACTGGTCTCTTGTAAAATTAGTCAGGTCCCTTGACAGAATTTCCTTCTCGGCAAGCTGAAAGAGGTCCTCCGATATTTCTCCCAATGTTGCAAAAGACCAAACCATGATACACAATTCACTGTTGGTGAATTTTGACAGCCCACGTTTGATTACCTCCTTCTTGATCTCCCCACAAAGTTCCTTTGCATCTACAAATCTAGCTCTACCAAGACCAGACAACAGCATTGCAATTTCTTTGGTATTTACGTGAGAAAAGCCCCTCTTTAGAGCTTCCTGTTGGCATAAATTGATATAACTTTGCAGGTTTGGTATATTCACATTTCTTGCCAGTAGAAAAGCTAGAGCATGTACAGCATTGGACAAACCTCGGTCATCAACTTCTGGGATCATAACCATTACCTTTTCCAGGAAAAGTTGTGCTTTTCCTCTCAACTCGGGGTCTGTTCTTACCAGATACTGCTCCCATGAGTTATTTTTAACAATCCTCGCAAGATGATAAAGTACTGTTATTGTATTCTTATTGTTTAACACACAAGTTTCGTACAAATCCAAAAGGGCTTTCACTGTTGTCGTTTTGCGTATTACACTATTCAGGTGAATCTGATTTCCTTGGAATTCGCCATTAATTCTTTTTTCTTCTGGTGTTTGAAGATATAATGATTTGCTTGGGTATTGACTAACACGCCGTTTGAATGACGTCCCATTAGTACTAAAATCATCCACAAAGGAGCTCAAAATACGTTGTGGTGTTAAAGAAAAGATGTCGAGTTTTCGAAACCCTGCATTTCTCGTTGCGATGTTAATTCTTGGGGTAAAACGTCCAAAATACCTCAATGCTATCATAATTATTACATCAGCTATTCATAGGAAAACCATTCTATGAAAAAACAGTGCAAAGAACTACAGTTCTAACGTAGAAAATAAGCAAATTAGCTCAAAAGAGTTCGTGCACGTGTAAAATATAAAACTCTCATCGCCATCTTGAAAAAAGAGCTCGCTTAGATCCATGGGATATCAAACAGGTAGCCCAAACACACTTTTTATGCCTTACTGTACAATTTAAAAATATTGTACAAATTTAATAATAAATAATAAATGCTTCAATAGAAAAGAGCGAGGAAAAATTAGTATGAAGTACCTCCGAGTTGGAGTTTATCGTATATGCTGGATTTTTGGTTTGGGAAGGAAGTCGTATTTTTCTTGTAATTGGGGTTCCTGTGTCAAACGCGATCAAATTCAAGAAGAGCGTGACTCATTTTTTGAATGGAATTTAATATTTTAATCTATCGATCCTTAAAACACATTCCTTTGCTTCAATGATTTAAAAGAATCCTACAGAATGTTTCAGATGTCCCAGATAAGGGCTTTACAATGTTATTTTCGAATTTCCCGCCTCGAAAGATTGAACTCAATCAGCGTGCAGAAAAACATTCGTCGTTCTCTTGGTTTGTCGTCAAAACGTTGTCTTCCATTCACAAAGTGGCTTTTTGCTAAAAAAGGGGAAGTTCCTAGCGCTAAAGTAGTACCAGATAATAAAGAATTACATGGGTTTGTCCTGAAGGATGATTTTAACTGGTTACGGGATGCGAATTCTCAGGTAAGTAGGTTATACTTTCAATACTGTACTATTTGCATTTGCTTGCTTGGGCGCCTGTAATTCATTTTGAACTGGAAAATGCAATCTTACATAGTATAGAGGAACGAGGCTTATGTTGCACTTAAGTTGCTAATCAATATTTCATTCCTATTTTGACAGGATGTGAAAAAATACATTAAAGATGAAAACAGGTAAGCAGATTTATGTGTGTGGAAGGATTGGAGGAATGAGAATTGGAAAAGAGCTAAAGGGAGAAAGGCTCTGAAAACAAGCTTGACTAAGCCGTTCCCCAGTGTGCCCCCAGTTTGCTAGATACAAACTTGTCTGTTAAATTGCTAATGTTTTTGCTGGGCAAAAAGGATAACTGAGTCAAACAAAACAGGTGTTAGGGGTTGAAAGAGGAGTAAAGCATGTGTTATTTAAAGGGAGTAAATCATGAATAACAATCCTTGAGCATAGCATACCATTATTAATACACCACCCAACCCCTGTAATGCAGGTATATGCAGGCATCTCTAGCAGATACAGAAAATTTCCAAAGACAATTGATACTAGAGATGAACCACTGGTTGCCATTATGCCATGAAGTAGAATCTGTACCACAGGTAATTAATGTGTTATGTTTATTAGAGATCCTGTATGTGTCATCAAAAGCATATTTTTCTTTAAAAAAAGATTCTGTGCTCCAGCAGAAAAACATGTTAGATGACTCATATCATGTTCTGAGTTGCTACATGGTGGGGTCCAGAAATTCTGTTTCATTCATTTCAGGTGCAGGGCTTGCGATAATAGCTGGAATTAGACAATGTCTGCCCAGAATATTGGAGCTCGTTCGGTCAAAACTTTGCCTTGCTAGTCATTTTGACCAGTAACATTTTATTGAGACAGAAATAAGGCATGACCAAGCTAAAACTAATTTAGCTGGTCATCATGACTGGCAACTTACCACATGTTATTTTAAGCCTTGAGGTAGATATAGGTTAGAGTCAGAACAGCAAAATCTAAAGAGAGAATCAGGGGCGGCAGAAGCTGAAAATCTTTGGGGGTGCACTGAAATATTATATTTAACACTATGTGATAATGACAGCTGTTTTGTTTGATTGCAGACGCATGCGCTGTAAAACTATGACTGAGAACCAATATTTTTGTAAGGGGGGGCCAGGCTCCCCCAAAAAATTTTGTCTGGAGGGGGGGGGGGCATGTTGGGTCCCCCGGTTCCGCTGCCCCTGGGAATAAATAACCCTTGTAACCCATGGTACAGAGTGGCACAAAAATATTTAATCTATTTTTAGCAAACTTTTTTATCTTGCATAGAGAATCGATCATCATATCTACTACATAAAAAGTCCTCCTGAGGGAGACAGAAGACTTCCAGTAATCTGCAGACGAATAATATTCAAGAGTAGGTTTTGCAGCCTGTGATTATATCTTTGTTATGTATGAATGGGCTCCCTGTGGATTTGAGATCACAGGTATCCCATATAAATTGAATATCTGCACCATTCTTAAAGATCCTTTTTAAACCATTTTTTCCCAGGTGGGTTACATGGGTTGCCGCAAATAATTCTGAACCAGAATGAACTATCTACCAAATATCCTCATGTTGCAGTATCAAACTTCAAATTATCTCCTTCAAGACAGGTTGGTTTATTGTATAGATCCAGAATTTATAAATAATATCCAAACCCACCCTCCCCCCTCCCCACCAAAGAGGAATTTGGAATTTCCAAGGGATAGGGGAGGGGATTTAAGAAAGAGTAAAATTACAGAGTTTGTAAGGAAGAAAATTGGAATTTCTGGAGGTAGGGGGGTCTGAAAAACCACACATTTTCAGAAGATATTTTCACTCTCAACCCAGTACCCACAGGCAGCTGTCATTCTTACTGCACATTCTCGTCAAAATGTCAGAGACTTTTGGGACCAAGACCCTAGCACAGAGTAGCCAGTAATGTGGTGACCCTGTTTATAGCCATGTCCCGACTCACATCAGCCCTGAGGTTGTTTCAGGGTTTGATCTGTGAGTTAGCCATGCCCTGACTTAGATCAGCCCAGAGGATGTTTCAGGGTTCAATCTGTGAGTTAGCCATGCCCTGACTTAGATCAGCCCAGAGGTTGTTTCAGGGTTCAATCTGTGAGTTAGCTGTACCATGACTCAGATCAGCCCAGAGGTTGTTTCAGGGTTCAATCTGTGAGTTAGCCATGCCCTGACTTAGATCAGCCCAGAGGTTATTTCAGGGTATTGATCAAAGGTGTGTCTCTAAAGGAGCAGAGAATTCCACAAATTTGTCATTTTTTTCATGAAAACTTTGAGTTCCCATTCTTGCCTCTTTCATGCATTACACTTCTCCTAAGCACTTAGACTATTATATATAGCTTGTATTGATATTTTCTTATTGTACGGAATACAGTTAGCTGGTTTCCTGTTAGACAGTACTGGTTTGGAGACATATTCCTGTCATGTCACTAAAGTATGGGATGGTCCATTAGATATCATGGATATAATTCCTAATGCTGTAAACTTTGGTATGTAATCATGGTATATGCACCTACTCATGCCCTGATTGGTTAAAAGAAAATGTTACAACAGTGTCTATATATCAGGGTAGAAACTTTTTGCAGGCTTAGTTCCAGCGTTTTATAGTTTTTGAATTTAGCACAAAAATGAARTTTATGATAAATAAATATAGTTTTAGTTGACATTCCCCCCACCCCAGCCCCCAAGGGAAAAAATACTCTCTTGTGAGGGTCAGGGCTTCAGGACCCCAAAAACATTCAATCAAAACTACTTTGAATATATATTTTTTTTCTTAAGTTCATAAGTTCAAYTTATAGCCAGAACAACACTCAGGATCTTAAGATATAGCTGAGAAGAACTTATTGCCTTTGTATTTGTTTCTACAAATGGATAGACCTTCAGTTCTTTCTGAATAAGAGGCACAAAGAGGGCTACCAGTTTATCAGTGTCTGTTAAATGGAACCATCTAAATTTTGTTTGTTTGTTTGTTTCTTTTTTTGTTTTTGTTTCAGAATGGGGAGCTGATGATTCCACTATCTTTTACACTACACATGATGACTTAAAAAGATCAAACAAGCTGTGGAAACACAAACTGGGTCAAGATGTAGATAAGGATATCCTGATGTATGAAGAGAAAAATGAGAGGTAAAGAGCCAAATTCAAAAACAATAAAATAATTTTATTGAACCCTAAAACAGCCTTGGGTTCAGATTGAAGTCAAGGCACAGCTAACTTACAGATCGAAACCTAAAACGACCTCTGGGCTGATCAAAGTAAGGGCAATTGGCTAACCAACAGATAAAATTGGAATTTAGCTGGTTAGGTTTGGAGTAGGGAGGAAAACCAGAGAACCTTGAATCAAGGGAGAAACCTAACAAACTCTACTCATAATGTGATGCAGAGTCCAGGAATTAAACCCAAGACTCTAGAAGTGAGAGGCAAGTGTACTAATGCTACACCACCTTTGATGTAAGCCAGTCTTCAAGTGTCTTTATACCATTTTATCCCTATCTAGGTTTATTAATCCTATATTGTGTGGTTTAACAGGTTTTTTATGGATGTGAGTGCAACTAAAGATAGAAAATACATCACAGTTAATTCAAACGCCAAAGCTACATCAGAGGTGAGTCCATTCAGTACATCTACTTGCTGACTCTTGTTATCATTGTGGATTTTTACAGAATTCTTCCATATGCTTATTATAAGATTCAACCTCAAAATGACAACATGTGYGCTGTATTCTTCAGGGCTGGTTTTCTTAGAACACCATTTTTAGCTTTTCATCTCCAATTTAGAATGTGTCTATTGAAGAGGACAGCACTCGAGCRCAAAAAAGAACGTGCCTACACAGTCTTCTTGACGTCATGTCATATCAGATCACTATGACATTCTTCAATATGCATATATGAAGCGTTTCTGAAAAACAAATGGAAAATTCTCTATTTTTATTTTCTCCTGTTTCAAACCCTTCCTGATTCGCAAAAATAAATCTGAAAAAAAAGACAATCTTTTTCCCCAGGTTAGTCTTATTAGCCTCCAAGACCAGTCATTCACACACCAACCATTCTACTCCCGTGAAGAAGGAACAGAGTATTACGTTGAACACCGAGGAAAAGAATTCTTCATTCTCACCAATGCTGGAGGATTTAATTATCGGGTGAGTCAAGAATATGATATCTCTGTTGCTCATACAAGCTTTATGTCGCTGCGACCTAGACTCATTCGCTGGAAGATGTTTGTTTGTAACGTGGTCCGAGCATGAGGATTATGATCCTCATGCGGTGAAAGAAAGTCTAGATGCTACTCATGTATAGAGGCTTTGCACCATCACTGGACAGTAGCCATGTTAGACGGCAGGAACAATACAATCGTTTTACATAAGAAGGAATTCAATTCCCAAGAGTAAAAAGATTTTATTGTTCTGCTATCTAACCACAGGAAGCCAGAGCTGTATTATTGGCGCCAACATGCTATGGTGCAAAGCCTTTATTTCTTTGCACAACTCTGGGCAGCTATGCGACAAAACTCAAAGTTTTTTGTTTCTTTTTTCGTTTTTAAGGTTGTCAGAGTAGAGGAATCAAATCCAGGGAAGGAAAACTGGAAGGATATCATTCCTGCAGAACCAAATGTAAGGACAATTTAGATTATATTATAATTCATAATACTGATCAAACTCATCCTGTTTTCTGTTTCCTTTTTTCCAGGTTTTTATCGACGACATGGAGGTGTTTCAAAACTATTGCGTTGTGTATGAACGGCGTCTTACATCACCTCGCCTGTCAATCATCTCACATGATGACCCGGATGACGTTCATTTTGTCCATGTATGTTCTTGATATCATAGTACAGACTGTGTGTGAAGATAGTAGAGTGAACAACATCTAACATCACCTC
>NW_022257947.1:420422-437420 GCF_009602425.1 Actinia tenebrosa | reverse complement strand
CAAAATCCATCAAAACCATGGGCTATAGTCCATGCTTTTTGGCCAAAAATGACCCATTTTGATCTTTGTTTGAATAATGCATGTACTTGGTGAAAGTGTGATATATCATATAGAGTTGTGGTATTGAATAGTTATTAAGTTGGTGGAAATTTTTTTATTTCATTTCAAGGATATTTATTTTATCTATATTCATTCATAATGACCAAAGTGCAGTTATTTGCCCATAGAATAATTCTCATCTGCTATTCGGTCAGAATATGATTTTCGTTCAGAAATGTTTTTTATTTAGATGTATAATGAATGAAAACTTTTGCAAGAGCGGGTTATTAAATCCTTCTGCGATTGAATGGCAAATTCTAAGTCTTCCTTCTAAAGCACTGATTTTGCTTAAACTTCTTTGTCTTTCTTCTAAAGCACTGATTTTGCTTAAACTTCTTTGTTTACACTTGTTGAAGGCGTTTTTTATTGAATAAAAAGCCTTCTCTTCTCCTTTATTTCATCTCAAAATAGCGTCCATATACACCTAATTGAATAAACGTATTCGGGTTCGAGAAGGTCATGTCATCGAAGCTAAGAACGAAAAGGATTTTGGGTACTCCRAAATGTGTATCATATTTGCATATAGACATGTAAAAATGCAAAGTAGAGCAGAGTCGGTCGACCTAGATTAAMAACATGCCAAAGCCATGATGCATAAAATGTGCACAGGAAGGGAAAACTGCAATACGCATGAAATTAGCATAATTGTATGTCTTCCCATGCTCCCCTTCGGTCTTAGCTTTAATAATATAACCTTTTTTTGAATCCGACAACGTTTTTTCAGTTAGATGTATTAGCAATAGGATTTTTTAAAGTTCCTTTAATTTAGTTATATAGTGTGTAGTTAGTATTTCTCATAAACAGGGCTGTAATTTTCAGTGTAGTTTGTGGCGGTGGTTTGTGTCGATATCGTCCCAAAGAAATTTTGCTAAAGGGCTTTGGATTATGATTAGTGACTCGTTTAGATTTTAAACTTACCTTTTAAATGAATGGCTCCCGACCATTCTGTTAATTCCATCGCTTCATAACAAGTACATCCCTCAAATGTACCAAGCAAAAATAATCTTCTCGCTACGTCGTATCCACAAGAAATTCCTCTCTGATACAAACCATCTTTCATCGTCCTTCGAGTGAATATACAAATCACTGTTGATTTTCTCGCATTCTTTTCTTTGTCGAATAAAATTTTTTCAGCAACATTACTACACGTAACTGATAAAGCATACTCTTGGCTCTTCTTAGAGTTTCTCATAAAATTGATACAAATATCTTGAAGAGATTGAACGATAGGTATCCCATGTACCATTCTCTCGATCGACCTAAGAAAGCCCTTTCGATGCTTAACAGTTTTACCTCAAGCCTCAAAGATTCTCGATTCTACGAACAAACCTTTTATTCGTCTACAAAACATTGTTTTGTATTATCTTTTACTTGATACATATTTTTTAAGCCGTTATGTGTTATTAAACTTTAAACACTAACGTTTCTCTTTGTTTTTGAATAGAACCTTTAATACTAGAAAGGTCATATTTCGCCAATTAAATTGTCTTAAATCTCAAACAAATGTAAACAGATATTCTTGAAGAGAGCTTGAGATATTCTCTTAGTTGTATAGCATGAATAATTAAAGATAAGTGTAAGATAGTTGAATTGTGGTTCTTAATGTGGTTTTAAGAGGTATGGGACCCTAAGATTTTTTTAAAAAAACCATTCATTAAAACTAAAAATGTCCCTATCGAATAACCGACCATAAACATCGAATGATTTACCTAACGATTGTCAAGCTTTTGAGATGAAATACCCTAATTCAATCACTTTTTAAGCTGTTAATATTCTTTAGTAATCTTTTATTTAAATACATCGAAAGACATCGAGAAAGATGTGTGAAATGGTGGCAGCGTTGGGACGAAAGGAATATTCCGCGATAAAATTAAATTAAATTTAAAAAAATAAAWAAATAAAAATAAAAATAGAAAAAAAAAAGATAGTACTACAAAATACAATTATTGAAAAGTATAGCACAGCAAAGCCAATTTTATCTTTTTTTCAGGCAAAGAAAACAAATCATAAACGTAAGAAAGCTTTAATATAAACATTTTTTGTGAAAACAGAAACTAATTTAATTCGAAAATAAAACGGATAAAAATTGTTTGAAAAAAAATGTATGAGCACTAGAAAGTGATGTAAAATAATGACCATGAAATACCGAGACATTCCCTTTATTTTGACAATATTAATCTTAATCAGTTATCGATCTTTTGTAGCAGTTTTTGAGTGGTTCCTTCAAGGTGACTTTGATAAAACTATCTTTAGGCCTTTCTTGAGAACCAAGCCGATGATATTCCATCTCGCTGCAATTCATTTTCGTCTTTAGCTCTTTCCAAATCAGTAAAACTTGCTTCAATCCATCCTTCCTGTCTCTTACCTATTCTTGAAAACTCTTCTGTATGGGGAAAATCTTCAGCTTCTTTGTCTGTCATTGCTTCGACTTGATTCGTACGAACGTGGAATGGAAAGTTCTTGTTGGCATCTGTTGGTCGCGTAAGGAAGAGGAATATCGTGTATGCAATAGCACAAATCAACAGGTCCACACCTTTAAGAATTCGCACTCTTTTCCAGGACTTAACATTCATGTAGCTCCATAATATTAGTGAAGGTTTTAATAAGAACCAAACAGAAAAACAGGCACAGAACCAACAGTAAAAACCTTTCTTCTCCGGGTAACAACACACAGTGGATATGGAAGTATAAACAAACCAAACCCAGGCAGATATTCTTAATGAAATAATCGTCCTCCCTGCGTAGTTATCGAAATCATTTCGTACAACACCAGGATTGTTGTCAAAGAGTTCTGTCTTCCAAACGAATAAGACGATGTAAAATATCCCATAAATTAAAGCGAATGTGGCGATTTTGATCTGATTAAAGGAAGAGAGTTTACCACGAGTTATTGTGAAGCCTTTAGCGAGAAGTAGAAGTAGAATGATGAACATAATTTCACTAACAGCATGAAATACAGCTCCCGTTGTTTGTATAGACATACTCTGTTTGCCATTCACGATATATTCCATGTAATAAATTGTCTCAAATATCAACGCAGTTTCTTCATAACCCAAAGAAATGATAAAGACCCGATAGGGTCGATGAAGGAACTTCAAAACCGATAAATGCCTCGCAAATGCAAGACCAATAACGAATGCAAATGTGAAGATAATAAGAAAAGCTATGGTTATTTCCACCATGAGGGTGTCATCAGCTGATAAATGTCGATCCCAGGAATCTCCATTGGTGATAGTGAATTCGTACTTTACGTTGAGAGGTGAGGGTTTGATGTCATCGCAATGGCTCAACACCAGGAACCACCAACGTGATCGAATCGCAATAAAACGAAGTACTCCCGAACATCGACGAAAATGCACTCCATGTTCGAGATAATTCTCGCAGTTTATAGCGTTACTGGAAGAATCTAACTTAAACTGAAGAAGGTTCGAGCCGTGATATTTGGAGGCAAATTTCAGCTTGGAGGAACAGTGCATGTCATGACGAGGATAAACCTCAGACCAGTGATCATCGTAGTAGAATACCAGACTTGGGCAACATTCATTGGTTAATAGATACTCAACTTTATAGTCAAGCTTGCCTTCTTCGTTCAAGAATACAAATCGTGTGACAAACACCCAGCTAGATGAAGTATGGATGTAACCTTCTACATACTTTGCATCGCTTTTCCAAAGTACAGATATAAACACCACTAGCGTCCATAATGTCTTAAACATCAAAGCTAGGCACCACACCAACTGGAATTTAAAGAAATTTTCCTTATCCAAAGTTAGTTACTCATCTAGAAAACGTCCAACTTTTAGCGGCTTTGTTGACGTCACAACTCACAAGTGCTCATGCGCACTTACGTTATTATGACATCATAGGAAACAGTCTGCACGCGCGCGTCTTTTTCAACGAACGAAAAACACTCAAAGAACTATACTTAGATCTTATTAACAGAGCGGGAGGTCTGTACGGGATAATCTTGACCGAGGTCTGTACCCGACCGAGGTCAAGATTATCCCGTACAGACCGACCAAGGTCGGTTGATAAGAGTTTTATTATATGACCACTTTTCATTGAAAAGGACAAAATGTTTTCGCCATAAGATTAATATGCGATCGGACCGGTTAATACCGGAGAATCTAGACCAGTCCGCGATGCGATCTATCCAATCAGATTGCTCGATTTGCTAGTGTCCAGGCTCTAAGATTCACGGTCATATAATAAAAGAGAATATGAACTAGTTCATTCTCTTTTGAACTATAACTATAGAGGTTTTACACCATCACGTGACGGTAGCCATGTTAGATGACAGGAACAACGCAATCGTCTTATATGAGAAAGTGTTCAATATTTTTTATTCCAGTTTTTGGCAGCAAACAGTTCAAAAAACATCAATTGATATGTCTGCATAATTATTAATTTACTTCTAATAAAAATTCACTCTTTTTATCAAACTCTTACTATTTACAATTGATATATTCACACTATCTTATARTTTTTCCAATATAAAAATAAATATAAATAAATAGATTTAAATAGTTTCGAATATCGCAAATTTTGTTTAAGATTTTCACTCGCTGAATTATTCTTCGTGTTACGTCATAGCCGCCATCTTGGTTGATKATAACRAAGCATTCCTCATTAGCTTCTCTTGTTAAATCATCCGACATGGTGGCTAATTCATTGTTATTTATATCTCGAGGAATTCTGAGTCATGTGGTTGCACTCAACAATTATTTCATATTATTCTCTGCGCTGCAGGACGCGTTGCAAGTTGCGCTCGACTCACATTGGGGATAATTAATATTTTAAAAGTTATTGTCCTTTGAAATCATGCATTAAAATCGAAATATAAAACGATGCTAATCCAAGTAAGATCAATTCCAATATTTTTTATGTCTCAAACATGAAAATCAACCTTCGGGTGATTTTTCTCTACGGATATTGTAAGGGAAGAATAAAGAAAAAAGAAAGAAAGAAAAGAAAGAAAGAAAGAAAGCAACTAAGAAAAAAAAGAGCTCAAAATGAGTTGTAATCGAACGCACTAGTCGTGTTCAGGAAAATCATCGGGGAAAATTAATTTTCTACTTCCAAGAGCCCGCGTTTCTTAATGACCGCTGGCTGCAAACGAATACAATTGACACCTTCTTCTTATTGGCTGAAGTTTACATGGAAAAACGACATCAAATCAAACCGGAAGCAGATAATTAAACGCTCGTTTCCGGTGATTAGATTCGCCGAGACCGTTTCATTTCTTGGCGGAGACCTCAAGGAACAGGAACACTGGAAACGAGTTGACGCGCTTGCCTTTTTTTCACGCCACCTAAACGACCACGGGTAGTACTATGAGAGCTCAACAGGCGTCGCTGGTTCCCTAGCAACCGTAGTTTTAGTTTCACTGTCCTGATTCTCTTGCAGTTCTGATTGAAGATTATTATTTTTCTCCCCCTCAGTAGTCCAGGCCAAAATAGAATTACACTTTCTACCATTGGGAGACTTGAATGGTACTACAACTGTTGGACTGTTTACGATTTCCTGGTTTTCTTTTYGTGGATTCAATGTTTCTTCAGCATCACTTTCATCACTGTTCGTAGTAGTAGCTCGTACTTCGTCGTCACAAGCAGAGACAACACTAACTTCACTACTTTCTCTTTCTGATAATTTTTCGCCTTCTTCATTTGAGAATCCTTCATTTGTTTTATTTCTTTCCTCGGCGAGATGAGCCTGGAGCGATTCGAGAAGCTTTCGTTCCTTGTATTGTCGTATCGCTCGCACGATAACTCTCGCTGCCATGATTTGCCGATTGATTTCCATGGTCGTATTAGTTAAAACCTGCTGTTTCCTCGAAGGAAAAGCAGCTTTGAATCGTTCTTCCATGTTCTTCATGACGAGCTGGAATCCGGGAGAGTCCACATCATCGTAGCGCGAAACAATCCGCTTTACCAAGCCTTGTATCAAATCGAGGCAATGAATCATAGTCCCGTTGACCAGCGGTATGTTTAGTAATGCGCATGCGGCTTTGTTTGGTTTAGGTAGTCTTAAATTTCCATCGAGATTGTGAACAAAATCCGAGAGATCTTCATACTCGATGTATTGGGTAGCATTGGGATCGTAAAGCTCCCATAACTGATAAAACAAGTCGATATCCTCGTTAGAAAATCCAATCTTCTCTTGTTCCATTACTTGGTTGTAGTTCTCTAATATAATAGCAATGTACATGTTGATCAAGATTAAAAATATCATGACGATAAAGCTCACGAAAAAGACCACTGCTGCAAGAGCTTGTCCACAATTCCCGTTTGGCAGACCCTTGTAGTCCGGATCACAATCAGGCGGCTTAATCATCAATGGATCTAAAACATCATTCCAGCCAGCAGATGTCATAATACGAAACAATAAAATAAAACTGTTACCAAAGTTCTCAAAGTTTACCACATCGTTAAGAGCCCCAGTTCTTTTGACGTTGCCGAATACAGACATTCCAACGACTGCGTAGATAAAGATGATGAGAAATAGAAGCGCTCCGATGTTAACCAAGGCGGGAAGAGACACCATCAGTGAGAATAGAAGGCGTCGTATGCCTTTGGCGGCCTCGAAGAATCGTAAAAGTCTTCCGACTCGGAAAACGCGAACTACACGGAGTAAACTTGGGCTGATTGGAAGAGCTCTCTTTAGATTCTCCAAGACAATACCTAAAATAAAAGAAAGGCCTTAAAGTTCCACTCGTGTATCAATAGTCTTTTTGTTTAATTTGATACGATACAGCCATGTTGGATGAAAAAAGCTTTACGTATAGACCTTTCCTGAGATAGCGAACATGGTGCATTTTGGTCTAATTTGGGTAAAAAAATCTTTTGTTTATCATGCCTTATATGGAGTTGATTGTACCAAATTTAGACCACAATGCATCCTGTTTATCGTACTCAAAAAAGTCCTGAGGCTATTATATTCTTGGGGTGCATGTTACGTCATAGCCGCCATGTTGGTTGACGATAACAAAGCTAGACGAGGCTGTTCAGTGCAGAACAATATATAGTCATCAAATCGGTCGCCATGTTTGATTCGGTGTATCTAGTCATTCTCAAGGCAATAACAACRCATTAGCATAATAAAATAAAGAGACTTGCCTATGATAGAACAGATGACGATAATGAAGTCAAACACGTTCCAAGGGTTATAGAAATACCCTCCTCTCAGGGCAGTTATTCTAAGTATCGCCTCCACGATGAAAATACCGGTAAAAATCAAGTTTAGTATTTGTAATGGCCACGCCAGGGCGAGGATCTCGTTAAGGACAATATACTACACAATGATTGGTTGAATTATTACAATGGCGACTCGGCACCAGCCTCAAATGGTTTCCGCATTTCAGCAATGTTTATAGTTTTCGCGCTTTCTTTTTACATAAGAAAGAATTCAATCCCCAAAAGCAAAGGGATTTTTATTGTTCTACCATCTAACCACAGGCAGCCCAAGCTGTATTATGGGCGCGGGCACGTGATGGTGCAAAACCTCTATTTAAGAGGTTGGACCCGGAAATACGTCACTACTACTACTACAGCCCTATGGACCTTTGTCGCGCACAATATCTATTCTCATGAGAATTAAAGCCATTGTTTCAGACTCATGCTGAAGCACTCGGACGCGAGGTTAGACGGGCAAAAATCTATTGTTCCAGCCAACATGGCTGCCGCGTGAAAAAGAAGTATTGTTAAAAATGAAGAAAAAAATCTTTTGATTATTGAAAGGATATCTAGTGTAAGCTCCACGTTCTCTGACTGATCGTAGTGCTGCACCATCATCACCGCCATGTTGATCGTTATCACCAACATGATAAAGACCTCGAATTTACGGCTTTGGACCACGTCGTACAACGTAGCTTGGATTACATTCTGGAAAAATATATAGAAATTTTAGAAAAAAGTTTACTCATTTCTTATTATTTCTCATTCATTTATTGGAATAAATAAATAAATAAATAAATAAATGAATAAATAAATAAATAAATAAATAACGATACATTTTTTAGACGAAAATTCAAAATTTACAATAACCATATTTAATTGTGCCGACACATTAATCAATCGGGACTAGTTGAACAAAATTGTACATAAAATAGGCTTTAGCCAATCAGTAGAGAGTTTGACTGAACTGCTTTGTTTTCAATCTTTTCAATCATAGTTTATGGTCAGCATATGTTGTTATAGCAACAGAGGGACCAACAAACAACCAAAAATAATACACCAAATAAATAGTAACAAAAATGTTTTTTACCTTTGGTTTTGTTATTCTTTTCTTTGGTTTCTTTGATGCTGCACTTTTCAACGCGTTCATCCAGTTTCTTTGGTTTGCGGTCAGGAAAATATCCATCGAACCCACTGTCTCCATCTTGAATTAAAAACCAAAACAAAAGGTTTTTGGTGAAAAGTTTCGTTATGTCGCGCCGTGCTGTAGCCGTGAACTTGAGTGGTATAGAAGAGTTACTCCCGGGCCAAAAGTGGAAAGCAGAATTATTTTTTTGCTTCTTTTCATTACAGGATTTGTTGTCTAAAAGTTCTCATTGTTTCAAGTGGAGGTTGAATTTTTGATAACGTTTTTTCACTTTATTTTAGCGGTTTTTGTGTTTAGTTGGTTTCGGAAATACATCACAACTCAAAAGCTCTATTCTATTTCTCAAAACCAGTGACGTAATTCAGGCGAAATGTTTTTTATCCTTTATACAGAATTCTCTGAAAGTGGCAGACGCTTGTGCAAGAGACATGTCAAAATGGCAGTCGTGAATAAACCGACTTGGGTTACCTGTTGTTTCAGTTGATTGAAGTTATCAATGATGACACCAATGATGAGGTTAAGGATGAAGAAAGTACCGAGGATAATGAATACCACGAAATACAAGTAAGCGATGAAGTTACACTCTAGACAAGGCTGGAGATCAATCTATAAAATAAAAAAAATCTGTCAAATGGCTTTTTTGCTAAAACACGAAAGAAAAAAAGTATAAAACTTTAGCTTAAAGAGGCTGAAAAATTAGAAGAATAAATATGTTAAGGTATCTTGATTATGATGTTTAATGTAAGTGACCAGGAAATGTATGGTACCACTGCACTCAAATGGCTTACGTAGGATGTAATTGGATGGCATATTTTTGCGCTCTTTGATTGGTTCAGACCGACTTAAAGCCATTTAAAATGAAGTAAACTTTCTAATAACTTTTAATTTTATAACATTTAGTCTTTAGTCGTTTGACAGTTTAATTCAAGTTGTCGCTATGACACGACAGCTTGTAACTCGAAAGTACTTAAGGAGGGGAGGGTGGGGAGGGGAATAGCTAGGGTACATACGTCAGTAGCATCAACGGCATCTTCCATGATTTCCATCCATCCTTCAAACGTTGCCTTTGGAAAAAAAGATAAAAAATTGATAAAGAATCACTAGACATAGGGAGCCCAACAAAATGTCCATTAACACACAGGGAGCCAATAAATCCAGATTTGAAACTAGTAACGATTTGACTCGTCGAACTTACCACTTGTAGAAGCGCTAGAAAACCATTGATAGCATTATCAAAATTGATGTTAGAATTGACCCAGCGATATCCTTTGTCCAAGCAGACAGTTTTATTAGGAATGATACTCGGTGAAAACTTGTTGCCATCCGCGTCAAGACACTTGAAGAATTTCCCGCCAAAACTCTGGACACCCATAATGCTGAATATCAACCAGAATACCATGCTGACCAGCAGCACGTTTGCTATGCCAGGAAAAGCATGGAACAACGAACTGATGACAACCTGAGGGAAGACCATGTATGGTTAAAGAATGGATAATGCATGGTTGTCTATTAAAAATACTTACTATATTGAATTCCTATATTGACGTTTAGAAATGATGATGACGTATAAAGATAGTAATGACGTATGATGATAATGATGACGTTTGATGATGATGATGATGGTAATGATGATGATGACGATGATGATAAAGGCGATGATGATGATGGTGATGATAGTATGATGATGACCCCTGATGATGATGACGTATGATAATGATGATGATGATGATGAGAATTATTATTATTATCATTATTATTATTATTATTATTATTATTACTATGAAAACTATTGCGCGCTTTCTTACCCTCATTCCTTCGAACCTCGAAACAGCCCTTAGAGGACGCAGAGCTCGTAGTGTCCGTAAAGAACGCATGTATGAAATACTATCATCTCCAGTTATGGTTACCAAAGAAACCTGAGAAAAATAACCAAGGAGTCAAGAACGACCTTCGATGTATCGCAGAAAATATGTACAATTTTTTCACTTGGCTAAAATCAAGAAGCACTCATGGAGGAGGAGGAGGGAGAGGAGGAGGAGGAGGAGGAGGAGGAGGAGGAGAAGGAGGAGGGGGAGAGGAAAGGAAAGGAAAGGAAGAAATTCTACTCAAGAATAAGCGTCCAAATTCCATCAAAAGAGAATTAATAAAAAATGTTAAATGTGTAAATAAATAAGAGACGTAACCTCTATTCGTCGAAATCTCTTTTACTTACAATGACGATAATAAAATCCAACCAGTTCCAAGGATTCGAAAAGTACTGCACAAAACCTAAACCAAACCACTTTAGCAACATCTCTGCAGTAAAGACTACAGCGAAGAAGATGTTCAAGTCATGGAGGATGCCTTTCAATACTGGATTCTCGTCGATGTTAACGTCTTCGAAGGCCTGTTAGAGACAAGAGTCGAATAGAAAGCGTTAGTCGTGTATCTGCTGTGCGGTTTATACTGTTGGCTCAGGTATTCTTTCCGAGGTATTTCCTATGGGAATGAAAACAAAGGCATGGGAGCCATGTTGAATGAAATAGTAGTTTGTTATCATTTCTAAGGACAAATACATGTCAGCCATGTTGGATGACATAGGGGGTTTGTAGTAATCATTTCTAAAGGAAAAAGAAAAGACACGGCAGCCATGTTGGATGACAGGCATGCGGGTTGGTAATCATTCAAAGAGGAACGACCTCCGTTCATATTTACTCACCAAAGCGATACTACTGGCTGCGATCAGAAACACGATGAACCATTCAAAATATTTATGGTCAACCAAGACCTTAGCTTTGTATCTCATACGAGTCCAGACTGGGTTTGTCTTGTTGGCACAACAGATACAACAACCTGCAGGGAAGCAGGGTTCAACATGAAGGATGTTCACAGTATGTTCTTCTGGTTTTATTGCTGGCGAAGGGTCTTGAGTGCCTTCAGCACTAGTTTGGTTATCTGAAAGAAAGCCGACTTTTTATTGGCGTTGCAAGGCAAAAATCAACTTCTAAATTTCAATTCAGTCACAGAGGAAGGGCCACAGGTTTGTTAGGCACTGGATATCAAGTGCTACCCCTTGTAAAAACAAAGACGATTTAAAAGTTACAAATTTTGCTTGTATGTATCTGTAATTTACAGGGAAAAAAGCTCACGTATTTTTACCTTGTACTTTTCCGTTCGTTTCTGGTTTCTGCACTTGATCAGGATTTTCGTCTTTCTCGGTATCATTTACTTGGTTGTCACAAGGTTCCACTTTAGTCTTAGGAGCAATGCGGTTTAATTTCAACCTCGAAGCGAACCTAATGGCAAGGAGAACCCTTCTCAATCTGTGCTTAACAGACGCCTTCCTTTGTTTCTTGCGAGCTCTTGCTTCCATTGATTCGCTGGCGAAAGAGCTCAATAACAACGCAAGGAATAGATTTAGAATCTGAAAAAGAATTAAAGGCGTTCATAAGAGAAAATGTTGCGCAAACCAAGATATGAATAGTAAACAGGTTTCATAGAAATGAAAAATGGAATTGCTGTGGCGCACCGCGGAAAAGGACCAAAAACATTTGTTGCGCATAATGCTACAAATGTTGGTTAAATTTACGTCACAGCTATTACTTCTGCAAACGAGGTCGTCATGGTGACACACAAAGCAGCTTCCCTAATCTTTCGCGAAAAAAAAATTTTCTCGCTTGATACCACTGCAAGTACAACAGTGGCACAGCTCAATGGGGTAGAATGGAATGCACCTATGGCAGTAGCTATGGAATGCAAGTTACAGATTATGTACAAGATATAATYTTTTATAAAATATTTGAAAATATAATGCGCGCGCTGATTGGCTGGCTACCGTGTTTGTATCAGAGGACAGAGACGCTTGCGCAAAGTCGGTTCAAAATGCTTTATAAAAGCAATGAAAAACGTCTCTTTACTGTGATATTAAACACTCTAAGCTTGCTTCCTCATTCTCTACAGCTCCCACCGGTATACAGACATGCACACACGTTTTATATTCCCTAAATATATACCAAAATACTTACTATGAAATTGCCAATAATGAATGCAGGTATATACAACAGCATCGCAACAGGACCAGTTGCTTTCATACAATCCCATAACGGCTCGATCCATTCACCGCACAACACGCGAAATATCATCAAAAACGAATGGAAAAAATCATTAAAGTTCCACCTTGGTACTTCCCCGCCGAATTTATCAGCCGTGTAGGATTTACCAAACAGCTGCATGCCAACTACCGCGAATATGTACACTATGATACCTAGGATGACAGTCAGGTTGGCGAGCGCTCCTAGGCTTTTGCCGATAGTTGAGAGAAGACTCGACATAGTACTCCAAGACTTGGCGAGCTTTAGAATACGAAGCTGCGGAGAAAAAAGATAGAAGGCTTTAATCGAATTGGTATTTAGCGTGCTTGGTCTTGCGGCGGGACGAAAAACGGAAGAACCAGAAGAATGCTATCGAATCAAGGGAGAGACCCAACAAACTCTACTCACATGTGATGTAGAGCCCAGGAATTGAACCCGACCGACCCCGCCAGAGGTGAGAGGCTAGGGCACCACCACTACACCATCTTTGATTTCCAATAGAGGCTTTGCACCATCACGTGACGGCAACCATATAGATAGCAGGAACAATACAACCGTTTTACATGAGAAAGAATTCGATTCCCAAGAGGAAAGGCTTTTTTATTGTTCTGACATCTAACCACAGGCAGCCCAAGCTGTATTATGGGCGTGGGCAAGTGATGGTGAAAAACCTCTATACTCAATAATCATTTCCTACTAAAACCTTCATTTCGCGGGTAAGAATTTCACACAAGACCGGAAATGACGTAGCAGTATTACTCACCAATCTAAACGTACGTAGAACACTTGTCCCAGTCCCGTCTGCTATTTGACACTGGACAAAGATGAAATCCACGACGCTAATAACGACGACGACACCATCAAAGATGTTCCATCTGCTTTTCAGGTATCCATAGAAACCAAACGCGATGAGCTTCAGGATCATCTCCGTTAAGAATGTAAAAGTAAAAACCTGGAAATTAATTTAACAGACGTAAAAGATATTGTACAATTTAAAAAGGGGCACTTGGATGAAAATCAATGAAAATTGGAAATGACTTGAAACTTGTTTAAACTTATCTATATGGCCCAGATACTAGCCAGGTAACATGTTTTCTTCACAGTCAAAAGTGGCGGGGRAAAATTATTAATTTTATGCAGCATCTAAATTGTGAGTAAATGACGTCATTTACTCAACCCTATTGTTCTTTTCGCTTTTAACCCAAAATATCTCAACAGCAAGTGGCTCCCAGGCTAAAATGTTCACTAATCTGATTTTCATAATCATAATCGAGTCATATTATCCTCATATGCTTCAATTAGTCGGACTTTCAAAAATCGGGGCTTTTTCATCCAAGTGCTCCTTTAATTGTAGTTTGCGCACCTGGTTGACTTTTTCATTCATTTCCTTTCCTATTTTCCTTCATTCCTTTTCTTCTCCTCTCTGTCCTTTTTTCATTTTATTTATATGTACAATAAAATGTTTGGTTATTCTATTTTAAACAGTCTCCATGTTCCTATGAGGAGGGAGGGGAGGGTAAGTAGCATGTTTGAGAGAAATACAAACAAGATTCCTAAACAAGGCTCCATATTTCTACGAGGAGGGAGGGGAGGGTAAGTAGCATGTTTGAGAGAGATACAAACAAGATTCCTAAACAAGGCTCCATATTTCTATGAGGAGGGAGGGAGGGGAGGGTACGTACCTGATTCGCTACCAACACCACATGTTGTAAGGTAGGATCCATATCATGATATTCAATCGTCATAAATAAAGTGTTGAGTAGGATACAAAACACGATGAACAGCTCAAAATATTTACTACTGACAAGTATATTGATATATCCACGAGAACGCTCTAATCGCCTTTTAGCTTTAGATTGTTTCTTATGCTGAGTCTCTTGTTTGGTATGAATAATAAATGAGTTGTCAGGTCTTGGTGTCATGGGTGTTGATGGCGGTTTAGTACTGATCCAGTTCTGATGGAGAGCCTGGCTCTGATTTAAGTTACTATCAGTCTCTCTAATCTGTAGCACGCTTGAGTCCTCCTCAGATTTAAAATCTGTTGGTTGGCTACATGTGACTACAGGGATGTCGTACATTGTCTTTTGGAGGGATTCTGTTAAGACTGATTCATCTTTGCCGTACACTATACTCATGATACTTGCACGACGGACCGAGTAAGATGACGCTATTCGTTTCTGTGCTATTCTTTGTTCTTCTGTTTCCTGTTATCAAGACAACGAAAAAAAATAATCTTCCTGATTGATCAAGGATTCTTTAGACTTGTTATGGCAAACTTACCATTTTGCTCGCTTGTACTTCGTTCTCGTAGGACGCGGCCACCACAGCCAGTACGAGGTTGACGAGATAAAAAGGTCCAAAGAATATAACTATTGCAAAATAGATGACGTACCAAGGTCCCATGGTGAAGATGATCTGAAACAATAAAACTTTTACAGTTTAACATCAACCTGGACTATATATATAATATATCAACTGAAAAGCATTGTATTTACATCAGTCTCACTGCATTCATGCGAATGGGAGCAGACCTGATGTTTTATTTGACTCACATTATTGTAGACATCTTCCCAGAAGTCTAATGTTACTATTTGAAAACTTGTTATCAAAGCCCAACCAAAGTGATCGAAATTAGTGTAACCAAAGTTAGGATTGCCGCCTGCATCGATCAGACACGTGTAGTTTGTTGGACACAACCTGGACATTAACAAACACAACAGGTTAAAGAATTATTCATTATATCTGCTCTAAAGAGAGGGATAGAAAGAGAAGAGGGGTGGGGTAGGGAAGAGAGAAAAGAGGGGGAAGTGCAAATTAATGAAAAAAGAAAAAAGAAAGAAAAGGGAGTAAAATGAAAACAGTGAAAGAGAGAAAGAGTGAAAGAGGAAATGATTAATCAACACCTGACCAGCGGAATATCATAGTCACGTGATTGCCTCATAAGGTCAAGGTGTTCGTTGCCATGGTTACCTCGATCCTGTATTGTTTCCACAAACTACCGGATCTTCATCATCTGTCAACCAGAAACCTGAAGGAAACGAGAAATTATTTACTTTAAGAGCTACTGCTATAGTAAAAGACGTTTTTTCCCTACAATAAATAATGTGAAAGCTGAGTGCGCATATAGCCTGAACCTGCGTTGGTTAGCGGTCTGTGGTAAAGCCTACTTCTCATTGGCTAACCCCAGGTCACCCAATGTTAAATGTTATTTATTGTTTATTCTATTAAGGGTTCTTATTCTAGCTTGTGATTGGTTTGGTTTAAGGGTACTTACTGCTATTAGATGCATATGTTCTGTAAGGTACTGTTAGATTACTAGGTACAGGTTCACCGCACTTGTTACGTAACACTCCTACAAACAGCTGCATGCCAATCAGGGAAAATATACAAATGAAGAATAGCGTCAAGACCAWCACATCCCACAACATCTTCATCGACATCAGAAGTGTGTTCACCATAGCTTTCAGTCCTAACAAATATAACAAAATAGAATTGCTGGTTGGCAAGCATTTTCAAGAGAGTCAAAAGACAGTGTTGTTGCCGTTAACAATGAGAGATAGATAAATAGATAGATAGATCATGCGTAACAACCACATAACACGGCATTACATTCATAGTCACACGTACAAAGTTACGAAAAATGCGCATGCGCAAGAGAATGGATAGCGAGTAGAGGAACAGGAAAGGAAACGAAAGATGCAAGATATAGAAAATAAAAAGCTTGAAATACCTTTGACAGCAGATATGGTACGTAAAGCTCTAAAGACTCGAAACGTTCTGATACCAGAATAGTTACCGAACCCAGGTGCTATGGTTACATACCTGAAAACACGAACATCGAAAACTATAAATTTTGAAATACTTTAACTATTATAGCTGAAATGTTATCGATATCCTGAAAAGTACAACCAGATGTGAGCTGATCTAAGTCAGGTCACGGCTATCACAGTCATAGATCGAATCCTGCGTTGGAAACGTCTATCATCTAATCTATAATGATTTACAAGTCAGGCGACGGCTAGCTCAAAGATCGAATTGGAATCAATTTATGGTGTTAGGTTTTGTAAGGGGAGGGAATCCAGAGRAAATGTTTGAATCAACAAGGGAGAGACCTAACAAACTCTACTCATATGTGATGCAGAGTCCAGGAATAAACCCAAGACTCTAGAAGTGAGAGGCAAGTGTACTATCACTATGCTACCCTTGATTCATAAAGTCATATGTGAAGATTTTTGCTGTTGGCTTACCCCATTATGACTACGATAAAATCCAGCCAGTTCCATGGATCTCTAAGGTAGGCATACTTGTGGAAGGCAAAACCTTTTGCGATTATCTTGAAAAACATTTCTAAGGTATAGATGACAGCGAAGACGTATCTGTGTGATAAGAAACATGTCATACTGTAAGGAAGGAAAGCTATCCATCCATACATCCCTCCCTTCCTCCCTCCCTCCCTTCCTCCCTTCCTCCATCCATCCATCCATCCGTCCGTCCCTCCTTCCATCCATCT
>NW_022257947.1:390525-415348 GCF_009602425.1 Actinia tenebrosa | reverse complement strand
AGTTGCAAATAGTCATATTACCACCTCACGCCCGAGAGATATTATTTGTTGCAGAGTCGCATAAGAGAAATTCTACTCCGTGAAATAAAACAAAATTTGGTGTTCACATCTCAACCATCCAACCACTGAACCCGGGAACCGAGCGAAACGAAACAAGAGAATAACGCCAGTAACAAAGAGAAGGATAGACGGACAGACAGACAAATATAGACAGACACACAGTCACACGGAAATACGCCCGGACAGACAGTTAAATAGAAAGACAAACAGACGGACAGAGAGACAAACTTCAATTGTCTGCTTTCGGTTAAGATACCAACAACCTAAACGAGGACAATCTTGCTCATAATATATATATGTTAAAAAAATATTGAAATTTTGAAGGCAGCACAAGCTTCGAACGAAATTAAAGAATAGAACAACGCTGCGTGCCGAAATGCATAAATCCCGCGGAGTCGTATATTAACAGGGCATTTATAAATGACGCTAGACAACCCGTAGTGAATGTCGTCCTAATATCCTCCCTTCAAATAGGTCTTTTATTCCCTGGGGAATATTTGCAAATTTAGCTTGTCATTGCTTGCAGCAAAATTTATAGTCAGAAATATTTGGAATTAAAACAAATTTCCGCACCAACATTAGTCATCGCTATAGATGTTTCATTCTTGATCCTTTCTCCACATCCATTAAGACTTCAAATTGCTTTTCTATTTCGATATCAATGACTGTCCCCTTAGGCAATAATCAAGCTTAAATTGAAAAATGGCCTCTTCTTGAACCATCGGCAAGGTTCCTCGCCAAAACATTATCATTTGTGAAGATAGGAAATCGCAATATTTTAACTTGTTAACCAAATTTAATTTTGGGTTATTTTCTGCAATATGTCTTAGTAAAACCCGAGCTCTTAGAAGGTCATTAAACTTTAATGGCTTTCATATTGATTCAATTTCTTTTCAACATGTCTTATTTACTAGCTCTTAAAACTCAAGCGGTTGACATTCCAATTTCAATCTTAATTGAGGTATGGTATATCTAGAACGACCTTGAAATGGCTTGGGGAATTTTCTGTTGTTTACACGAAAGTACTTTTGAACTTTTGGCCAAAATATAAGCAATTTCAAATCACTTCTCGATTGTTAATTGACACATTTCTCAGATGATTAAGTCAAAAACAGGTTTTCTCCAGTTTTTCTCCAGTTTCACTCTATTCGCAAAAATCTTCTTCTAAATTCCAATTAAAATGGATGAAGGAGCCACTCTGTGGAAATGCACTGCTGAATCCTATTTATCTATTATTAATAGCGGACCTTGAGATATATAGACATTGATCGATAGACGAAAAAATTCCCAAAAAAGTCTAACGATTCTGGACTATTTTAAAGGTTTTTTGAAAACAAAAACAAACAAAACAAAAAAGGTGGTAAAAAGAACGATTTCAACCAAAACACTTTTTTTCCAAATTTTCTTCATTTATTTAACGAAAAAAACTGCAAGAGCTTTACTGAAGTAATGCTGTTGCACATTCTTCCAAACTATTTTGAAATTGAATAATGATATGAAAAATCCTTGCAATCAGTTTGAAATTTTTTCGATTCATTTTTAAGTTTTCGTAATCAAACACTGAATGTATCTAGTTTGGATGCAAACTTGAAACTTGAGTCTTTTTTTCGGAATCTGTAGTGTTATAATCTTGAACAGCACAAATTTGTTTTTCACAGCAGGAAAGACTTATTACAGAACCATCAGAACACTGCATTATTAATATTGTCAGATAGGTAGAAATGACTCAAACACTGACCAAGTTGAAACGAATGAAAAAGTTGTGATTGAGTCGATACCTCACAGGATAAGTCGGCGCAAAGCGCCCTTGAAGGAAAGATAGTTGGGAAATATGTCTGACAGACTTCGGTCATCCCGGGACCCTAAGTTTTAAGAAACTTAGAAAATATTTCAGTTGCCACGATGAATGGAAGTGCGAGGGTAAATGATAATGAAATGAATTGTCCTTATTTAGAGAGGGTTAGGTTTAGAAGTTCCAACTTAGAAGTGATAAACTTGTGCCCCTTGAACGTCTCTAACTGACAAGGGACTGCCATCGATATTGGATATTTTTACAGCTAAGGCAGCACCTTTTACTAAGATATTTTAGACCCTGAGTGTTGGTCWGGCCGCACAACAGAGCGGTGCCCCGTGAAACTAACTGAGCTAACCGGTGGGTGTATACTGACTCTGTATTTTCAACTGTAATTTCGATGTCAGACGATTTTTTTTTTGTATTACTCTTGAAAAAGTTGCAATTTCAAGGGCTTCCAATTTCAACATCAAAAAGAAACATTTCTATGTTTCACTGTAAACGTGTGATGTCATTTTCCAAAGTGAAGTTGAAATCAAACTTTTGGTTTCATATTTTCAGCCGATAGCTCTGTTTCTACGGCTACTATTCTCTTCCCGTCGGATTGTTTTAATGAGGATATCAATACTTTTGGCACCTACTCTTTTTTGACCAATTTGCATTTGTCGGATCTTGTGCCGTGTTTGTTATAAATTGGTTGAGGCTTAATCTAAAAGCCGCCTTGAGCTACGAGTAAGTTATCTATTCCTGGTTAAAGAGTTCAATACAACCAAAGAAACTGTTTATAGAAAATATCAACATTGAGAACTTAAGTAAATGAAAAAAGACGGGGGTTTTCTTCAAGAATAATGAGTAAAATTTGAAGACAAAAAGTAGTGAAAAATGGAAAATAAAGGAAGATCATAAAACAAAGATGGCTTTGATGTCCGAAGGCGCTTTAACAAGCCAGTTTTGTCTAGATTGCTAAGAACTTAATGGAAAGCAATATAAATCCACGCTTAACGAAAAAACCTGACGTTTTTTAACCGTCATTTCTCACGAAACTAGGAATTGGTAATATGAAATAAAAGCACTTATTTACATTTCGATATCTAACTGTCGGTATACTAAGCAGTTGTAAATTAGACAATTCATATGTGAAATACGATGGCACTTATCTGCRAATAGGTGCTGAAATTCTTTTATTTATATACATCTATGGCTTTGAGGATAGAAAAAATTTTATATGTTAAGCCAATGAATTGGAGAAATGTTTTTTCGAGAAAATAAGATTTGTCGTTCTGCTATTTCATTCATGTGAAATCATCTGAGCGAAGTTGGATCGAATATTCTCGTGTTATTATTTAAAAAAATAATTAGCACAAAGGTACAAAACGTTTTCGAGAATAAAAATAAATTCACTGGCAATTTAAACTGCAGAGTAAAACCATAATTTAAAATCGCCATTTTTGAATTATTGTCTTGGACGGACTGACAGTGCACAGCGTGTTAACTTGTCGAGAGCTACAATGTTATGAAAAACAAAGAATAAAGGGCTTTTATCAGCGTAATATGGCATTTTAACACTGGGAAAGAAAAACAAACATTTTCTGCTCTTGTAAAGAATCGCCGGATAAAGATTATAACGCGAATAAAATCATAATTTTCCCCGGTTCTTGAGCGGGGACTTTGAGATAATTACACCTTGCATTTGGAAAAGCCGCTCGTTCGAGACTGTGGTGAAGAACCACTCCAAAAAGTTTACATAAAACTTTTGTCATATGAAGTTAGGTTGGTAAGAAAGCGGTTGTTTAGAGTTGGAGAGAAGACTAGAATAACGAGTTTACGTAAGATAAGCTTTAAAAAACTTATCCTATAAAGAAATGCAGAGTTTAATTTGAAGATGAAAATAATACCAAACAGCTGGTGAATGCGATTTTTTTCTTCTTCACTTAAACGCAAAGTAAGACCTCAAAACACTGTCTATAATGGTCTTTTTGAATGGAAGTCTCGAGGTTGAACYCTTCGAAAACACATCCAGAGGGTTCAATATTTATAAATTGAAGTTGGAACTTTGGAAAGGAGACCAGTTTTGAGTGAATATTAACTGACTCAGCGCAGCACGCTTTCCGGAAACTAATTGGAAAGAACTCTGAAGAAGACAATACTGAGTTGAAATTTATACTTTTTACTCTTACCTCTGAGTTCGTCATATTTAGTGAATATTTCAGCACATTTTCCCTCTAACTTGATCCAAAATGCGCCCACAATTGCATAATTGAGTCATAAGGCTAGCAGTTTTCCATAGATGGCTTCTCTGAACTCTTCCTATTAGCATAGTATCTTTGGATTCCGTGTCTCCTGAGTTTATTTTTTCACGAAGGTGTTTTCCAGTTGACAAGTTCTGTTGCTAAACACTCGTTTCTATCGACTTGTGTGAGAAGCCCTAAATCTTCTTAATTAGAAACTCGTAGCCGATCTTATGCGAGATTACGTTAGGTAGGTCCAGGCTATGTTGCCAGGTCAACAAATGGTTCCTTCTGTCCGGCAAGATTTACATGTTATTGTTCTTGAGCCTTCATCGTGTATTCATTCTAAGAATATAACAATCAGTGACGTAGAACTTATTCCCAAGAGTAAATTAATAGCCTAACATCGCTGTCGGCTCGTTAATGGCCGCTTTTTCAACGTGGGTGTTCGGAAGCGAGAGAAAATCCGATTTCACAAGAAGTTTAGATTTAAATTAACTAACCTCATAGCTTGTTGACTTCACAAGAAAAATCGAGACTTGGATTTTTTTCTGGGTCTTTCAATTTGCAGCTGCACAAGTTGCTTCACACACTGCGAGGATCAGCTCAATTTGATACATCACAACCGCAGTACAAATATATATTTCATATATATTCTCATACACATCCACAAGAAAAAATTGCAACACCGTTTTTGCATTGGTACACTAAACATGATTTTTCATTTAAATTTCAATGGCTAAATTTCAAATTATTAACTATTAACTAATGCCGGAATAACAACAGCCGATGGAAGCTGTTAAAAACGTGTCTCTCAGTCAAAGATGTACTGTCTCAAATGATAGTGAGAGAAAGAGGAGGAAAAAATATCTTGAAACAATTTTGAAAAACGAATGAAATAAATTATTCTTTTTTAAATGTTCAGTTCAGTCTTTAGTAACTGTTCCACCTAGTTGGAACTTTCTATGGAAATCACACGGTCTAAAGATACTAAATATTTCCCTAATAATTAATAACAATACTTTTAACCGAGATCGTCCCGTCCATTTGACCGTGATAGTATCCAAAAACCTTTGATTAAAATTCACAGTTAATTTTGTTTTACTTTTTATGTCACTCAAATTTAATCCCACTAAACCGCTTGTTAAACAAAGAAGCTCTTTCTACCTTAGTATTTATCGACAATGGTATTGTCTTGATGTAAACATAGTTTTGGCTCAGTAGAACTTTATCTACTCATATTAATTGATGCCTTTTTGTAGAAGGTTTAAGCGAGTTTGTCTGAAATTTTATAAACTGTACTAATGTCCCAACTTTGAAGCAAGGCATTGCTTTTTTGACATGGCATTTTAGAAGAAAGAGAGAAAGAAGTAAACGAATTTAAGATAATACTTTTAAAGAGTGAAGCAGTTAGAGGTTTGGTAAAATAATAATTAGAGACTGCTTCTATAGAATTTACAAGATAATTACTGCGCATATGACTGAGATACAACTCAAGAAATGCTTACTGCGCATGACTGAAACGGACTATCACACGAAATGAACAAGCAAAAAATAAAAAACAAACAAACAAATGAACAAACAAACACACTGACTATCCATTTAAGATGACCAGTTTGATAAACATCCGCCATTTTTTTTGACTGACATGCGCAGAAAGAATTTTAAAAATCATTGAAGAGTAGTTTTTTGTTCTTTTCCTTGCATCCAATATTCAGTTGCTCCTTTGCTTATTAAAGAAACAACGTGAAGATTTATTGTATGGCGTCAGGAACGACGTTGCATAATTGGTGGTATGCCTTTTGGCTTGACATGATTCGATAAAGTCGTGAAATCCGCCTCAAGAAGAAGTTCGGCAAAAAAGTTCTGGGAAATAAAACGATTGGTCACGTGATCGAGCGCCGCCATCTTGAATTCCGAATAACATTTTCCTCGGCTACTAAAAGTACATCGCAAATTAAGCCCTTGTTTGATCAAAATGCGGACAAGCATTACAAATAATATAAAGGCTTTGATCATAAGGACAAGAAGAATATTAGTCGAAAAACCATAGTTCTCCAATGAATTGGAAGCAACAAGATTCCAAAACATTGTTTCAGCATGTCAGCACGTGCGCTGGACTTGGCTCGTCCGCATTTCCATCACAAGATGCACAATTGTGACGTCATCAGTAGAACACAGCTATTCGCCCTCGGGTACTTCTCTTTATTCTCATCTCATTTGTAGCACGCTTACTCAGGCTCAAAGATTAGTGAATTATCTTGAACAGCGACGTTAGCGATCAAAGATGGCGGATAAAAATCACTTGACCTGTAAGATCGCAGCCAGGGTCCAATAGGAAGGCAGTAGGTTGGTTACTGACGCTTCTAGTATTCAAGATCTTTATTGTTATTATTACAATCGTTATTATTATTATTATTATTATAATTTATCATAATTATACATAACACAAAATTCAACAATGATAGACAGTCACAAATTACGCTCACAAACGCATCCGAAATAGAAAATGAGGTTCGAGTTCTTCAATCTACAGTTGCAATTAAGAATAGCAACCCTGCATGCTCAGGAAAATGCATCCTTAATAATAGATTGTTGACGTCATACTAGAATTAAAGACTTGTAGTAAGCTATTGGAGACAATGAACACGAAGGGGGGAGGGGAGGGGAGGGATTCGAGCCTCCTTAAAATAAATTCTGCCCACGTTAAGAAAATAACAAAGATTACAACACAAATTGTTATACTTAGAAGCGAAAGTGTTTAATATACGATTTTACACCTTCAAAACAATGTCTGTTCAATATTAATAAAAAATTCAAAATCAGTATAAAACGTTATTAAAAGACCAAAAAGGCAGAACGCTTAATATCTCTCCGATAACTCTTATAGGATTGACTAAAAAAAACAGCTAGCGAAACAGTCTACCAAGCGCTCATCGCACTATGGGTAGAATGGCACCAGTGCATTATGGGTTAATTAACACCTAGCGCCCAGTGCGTTATGGGTAAGCCAGGCGTTTCTAGAGAATTCACATTGCAAGAGAAGTAAAAAATATTAACATCTAAAAAATGATTTTAGAATCCAATGAAAAATAAATATCAAATTTAACAAATATAGGAAGGTGTAGGGACAAAAGACTTTTATACGCTTTTATAATCTATTCTACAGCAAAAGAAATTTGAAATATATCTGGTGTAATATTTAGGCAATAAGAAGTTATCATTGGTGGTTTGATACGCGCCACAAACCAACTCTTGACGGCAAATATATTTGAAATTTCTGACACTTAGTGTTGTAACAATCAACGGTATATCAGAAGGTAAGTTTTTGTTAATGATTATTGCAGACGTCCATTTTTTCATACGCAGAATTCCTACCGTATTTGGGTTACTCATCCCATACCACAGGAATACCGCGTTTGAATTAGACGTGAATCATTCGACGTATCAAAATTTTTTGGGATTCAATAAACACATTAGCTTAATTGTAGTCTTAGTATAATAAAGATAATTCTAAATTGTATCTAAATTGTTGAATTCATCCGGCGCAAAGAAAAATATGAAGCCAAGAAGCTCGGAAGCTGATATTTTTCTGAAAATGAGAATAATTCCATTTTTTTCTGCCTATTTTCTGAATTGGAATTTAAAGACAAACTGAGCAGTGTTTACGTGAAATTATGAACTATAGCACTAGAAGCAGGAACTCATTCCTACTATTGCTCCCAGCGGACAATGTCTTACATTCACGTAAATCTAAAGGCGTTACATATTTCAGAATTTTACAGCCATAGCTGTCGTTAGATTATTTCATTGCGTGTTCTTATTCAAGACTGGCGCACAGTAAAATAAGATGAGGTGCAAACAGTAGCTCTCTTCTAGAGTCTAGTGGTAAAAATAACAAAAAAGCGCGCCATATCGATGAATATCTGGGATAGATCAGCTCAATTGTGCCATGGCCAAGACTTTAGAAATGTAACACATTGTTTGTTGAAACCATTGTAATCGACGAAAATCTAATAATTTAAGGTTTGGTTTCATATTGCAGGATATTTTAACGTAGTTTTTAACTCCAGTCAACAAACCATTTTGCTTCTTCGTTTCATGGCAAAGATACTGGTTTGTTTAGCACTTCCTCCACCAGTATCTAAAGCAGAAATGTGCAGACCATGGGATGGTCCATTTAGCTTGCTTGTTGGTCAATACACCTCAGAAATCAGCCCTTTTATGTCGACAAGACTGACCAAGTTAGTTGAAGTCCAACGCATAGTTAAGTAATAATTGAGGAGAAACGAAATAAGTAAGCACTCCGGTAATATCCACAAACGCATCCAACTACGGGACTAAATTTTCAGTATTTACACACTTTAACATTGAAGGTTTATGTGCGGGCGCATTCTCTGCATTTGTGCATCGTTCATTTCAAACGTACCATCCACCGAGTACTATGTAAAAGTCAATAAATTTCATTTAAAATTTTATCTGAGACTTGAAGAGCTTGAAGAGGAGGAAGCAAATGCAGACAATAAGCTGTAAATGTGATTTCTTAATTCTCTGTTGTTTATCGACGCAATAATATGACGTAACGTTTCTTCATCATAAGAGTTACCGGAAGCCGACAAATTCTCGTCAATGGCCCAGAATGCTGGCCCAACTTTTAATTCGTTCGTTCGTTTGTCCCTGAGAAAATGTCCATGTCATTCACACTGTTTACTGGTAGAACGCCAGGCACGATATCCTGCACTTGCGTAAAGTGCAGAAATACGCTGATAAGAGAGTTATTGATAGCGGGCTCAACAGTTGGAAATGTTGGAATTTCGTTTTGAGTCAGATCCTTGTTTTGGTTTGATTTCGGTGTCTGGATCTTCCGTCTGCGTCTCCTCGTCTTTATCTGGCACAGGGATTTCGCCGCTTTTGCCCTTGGCTTCCGACGTAGTTTCGATTCTAGCAGAGTCGTGTCGCTTTCCCTGATTATACCATAGCATTCCTATAACAGTTTCCATACTCGCAGTGCCCTCCGGTCTATGGTGTAGTTGTTTTTCCTTCCATGAACTGTGTTTCGCATCCTTGCCGTCCTTGTCAACCAAACGATCATACTTGTGGAACTTGGTGTGGCAATGTTCCCTTATTTTTCTCTTTAACAAATGAATCCTGTACGCTTTTTGAATGATTATTGCCATTTGATTCTCGTGATCATAATAATCATTTATGAAACGAACAGTTTCCTCGTTCTTATTGGATTTTGAAGTGAACTTGTCTCGTAACCTATTCATCATCTCATCCATTTCCTCCATCTCGATTCCTTCCATATCTCCTATAACTCTTCTTATTAACGATTGCATTAGATCAATGCAATATATTCTATTATTAGCTTTAAGTGGAACGTTCAGCGAGCCTAATTTGTCTCTATTTGGCTTTGGAATTCGCATTGGCTCATCCAACTCGTCTAGGAAGTCACTAAGTTGATAGTAATAGATGAAATGCGTAGCTTTGGGATCATATTTCTCCCACACGCAGATAAACGTCTCAAGATCATCATCTGTTATTCCAATCTCCTCTTGCGACTGTGCCTCGTTAAAGTTCTCCAAGATAACAGCTATATACATGTTCACGATAATAAGAAAGATAAGTAAAATGTAGCTGACGAAATAGATGACTGCCAACACAGGGTTCCCGCAGTTGCCTCCCATATTTGAACCGGGCGGGTCCTTGTTGGGGTCACAGTCCGGATAGGTGACCATCATCGGATCTAAGATGGTATTCCAACCCGCAGCAGTGCCAATACGAAATAGTAACAACATAGAGTTCCCAAAAGTTTCAAAATTGACAACATCTGTTATCCCGTTGGTCTTTTTCACGTAGGCAAATGAAGACATGCCAATGATAGCATAGATAAAGATGATAAGAAATAATAACGTGGCGATATTCACCAAGCCCGGTAGTGATTTGACCAAAGCGAATAATAGACGTCGCACTCCCTTGGCGCCTTCGAAGAATCGTAGTAATCTACCTATACGGAACACACGTACAACACGGAGAAGACCCGGTGAAAAGTCCATTTTTATCATAAGAACGTCATCGAGGATGATGCCTGGAACAAACGAGGAGCATGGCATTAGATATCAAAAAAAAGAACTTTTAAATTTATCTGTATCGTGAAATAGCTTTTGGGTTCTTCAAAGTCAGGGCAATATTCCAGTTTCGAGTTCTCTGTTGCTCAGGGTTAGCCTCGAGTTTGTACAGAATATTCCTGTGTTCCAGTGAAGGTCCGTGGAGTTTTAAAGTGTTGGTATTCTTGAAGCTGTGCATTCTTAATTAACGTTGGTGTTTGTGAATATTTAGACACTGATTCGAGGCTAACTCTGAGTTAATGAATCTGTAGTTTGATTGGATAAAATGATATTCACTGTCGTCACGTCGTCACTTCCGTACCATGACTGTGCCGTCTGTTCAAACACTGGGATCCCAGTGCAAGGGATATATTACTTACCCACTATCGAGAAGATGACGATGACAAAATCGAATAAGTTCCACGCCTGCTTGAAGTAGTCGAACTTCAGAGCTGTCAGTCGGATGATGGCTTCCACGATGAAAATCCCAGTAAACACATAGTTGGAATATCGTGTTGGCTCGGTACGAGGACCGAACTTTAGTTAAGGCAAATTCTTCAAGGAAGTAGTAATCCATTTACAAATGATGCAAGTGCCAAACTTGTTTAGATCTGATAGGGGAACCTTGGGTGACATGGTTACCATTATTATCAGCAACAACAACAGAAGTAAAATCAACACGTGAGGTAAATGAGGTAGGTGTGTGAGAGTGGATTTTTTTTGGGGGGGGGGCACTTCAAATGGTACCTAGTTTCCCTTGCGTCTTTCTGGGCTTTGCCTGAAGAAAAGATTCAAAACAATAACAACAACAACATCAGTAGCAGCAGCAGCCACAGCAACCACAACGTCGACAAATATTACAACGGCAGCAGCAGCAACAACAGCAGCGACGACAAAGACAGTATCACCATCACCAACAGCAACATCAGCAGCAACAAGAACAAGAACAAAAATACCAACCACAACAGCAGCAACCACAACATTAGCAGCAACACCAACGCAAAAAAATTTTTGGAATGAAATTTAAAGTTGCATTAAAGGATATTTAAAGCATTGGTGAAGCCCTGGCTCTGGTTATGATGCTGCATCATCATGGAAATCATATTGAGCATGATGACAGACATGATAAACACTTCGAACTTCTTCTGGTGAATCAGGTCGAAGATCCAACCACGCCACTTCGACTGCATGGAAAATCAGATGATAACATTAGTACAAAGGGTTGTGGCACGGCTGTGAGATGAGTGATTGAACTGGAATTTGAACAACCGGTATACCTTGGATGGATGTATGGATGAATGGATGGATGGATGGATAGTTGGATGAATGGACGGATGGATGAATGGTTGAATGGATGGATGGGATTAATTGAACGAGAAGGTGGTTGATAGTATTGGTGGATGGATGTAATGGATAAATGGGACATAAAAGTAGGTTGAAAGATAGATACATTGAAGGGATAAATAGGTGAGTAGATGGATGCATGGAAAGGTGGATGGATGGATGGAATGGAATGGAATGGATAGGTGGATGTAATAGAATGGATGGAATGGAATGGATAGGTGGATGGGATGGAATTAATAGATGGTTGGAATGGAATAGATAGGTGAATGGATGGATGGGATGGAAAAGATAGGTGAATGGATGGATGGGATGGAATGAATAGATGGGATGGAATGGATAGATGGATAGATGGATGGATAGATGGGTAGATGAAAGGGGACTGGATAGGATACATTCCGAAGGGTCTTCAACTTACAGTAGGTCTTTTTGGCTGTTTCTTTGGCCTGCGGTTGTACGTCTTCTTGATCGTGTTGACCCAACTACGTTGGCTTGGTGTTAGAAGAAATCCCAGTGAGCCGCTGTCTTCGTACTTGTGGGTTACGATCAGAAAACATGAATCAGCAAATGCCTTATGTGGGCGACGTGAAAAGTGGGGAGATTGATAAAGTCATCATACTAAACTAACCTCTTGTTTCAGTCGGTTGAAGTTGTCGATGATGACACCAATGAAGAGGTTAAGAAAGAAAAAAGCTCCCATAATGATGAAGATGACAAAGTAGAAATATGCCGCAAAGCTTGCTTCTCTCTCCGGCTGAGCATTAACCTGATAATCAAAAACGTTTAAGAAAAAATGTTTTAATTTCAAGGTGTGATTTCAAATTCTTTCCCGACGTCACATATTCTTGAATGACTCGCATGGAGGGAGAGTCTTTAGAGACCTGTTGCACGACATTCTTGCTAAGTACCGCTAATGGGAAGCACCGGTGTCGTGCGCTGCTAATGCGCCGCCTTTCACCAATGCGACCCGGGTTCGATTCCTGCCGATCTCGATGTCGTATGTGAGTAGAGTTGTTTGTTGGTTCTCTCCTGTGCTTCGAGGGTTTTTCTCCGGGTTCTCCGGGTTTCCTCCCTCCTCAAAAATCAACTACTAAATTCTAATTCGATCTCTGAGCTTTCACCTAGTTTGGAGCCTAGCCTTGTTGTGATTGTCCCACGCTGTGATGTAACAGCTAAAGCTAGTAGAACCTCAAACTGCAGTTCGACGTCAGGTGTCTGGGCTTTATCCCTAGCGATAAGCCTGATGCTAAAGGTCTCTATTCAAAATTTTATCCCCTACCCCTAAAAAACACGTTTGCTTTTAGCTGCTATACTTACCGCTACAGAATCCACAGAATCGTGAATAATTTCGAATACGCCCTCAAGAGTCGCCTTAAATAAGATTGCAAAAGTCACAATAAAATCAGTAAACTTTACAGAATTTTCTCAAAGATTCCATTTCGTATAGTATGTTTACGTGTTTTTATATTCCCTAGGAAGAGCAGGCAAATATGGTATTTGAACTTACCACTTGGAAGAGAGCCAGGAAGCCATTAAACGAGCTGTCAAAATTCACTTTGGAATTTACCCACCGTGCTCCCTCGGCCGTTCGGTTCAGGCAGTCCTCCCTGATAAATAATGAAATTAATAATTAATATTATTATTATTATAATTATAATTGTTATTATTATTATCATTATTATTATGTTGTCGGAAATGGTAGTTGGGAATTATGTTAATTAGAGTTATCTGGTGATGCAACTCTTGGAATGGTCTGTACAGGAGAGCAAAGCTTAAGGACGTTCATGGGCACTGTTCGCGCGCATCCTTTCTACGCATGAATTTAGCGAGCGCGCGCTCATCGTGATGACGTCATTCCAATATTTTGATAAGCAAAATATCAATAAAACGTCTTTAATATCTTATAGTTCTATAACAAAGTCGGGGACCCCCTATTTTATTTCGTTATTTGAAAATCCTTGGATATACCTAACTTTAAAGGAAAAATTTAAGAAACCTGACAATGGGATCAAATCGAAATGATATATTTTGTTCATAATTGGAACAGAATTTTACATGTGAAGGATCCAAGTTATATGTGCTCATTTTACTTCTAGTATGATGTACTTTCATCATGCGAAAAAAATCTGACGATGGGATCTATTGCCCATGAACGTCCATAAATTGGTGATTCTTTTTAGCTACTTGTAAAGAACTACTGAATAAAATGATGTCCAACCAGTGTGTCACCAAATGTAGTTGTATTACGATCTCTCGAAACAGGTTGTAGAAATTTTGTTTGCTCACCAGTATATTTCACCCAAGGGAATCAAGATGTTCATTCATTTGCTGTCAGTGAATTAATCAGCACGTGATTACTGAGCTGCAAAGGGCCTATTGTTGGATTAACAGAAAGGCTCGAGGATCAGTTCATATCGAGGGTGTATCTCAGACGAATACTTAAGAGGAAAATTATGTCATTTCCCAGAATACCTTTCGGTCTTAGCTTTTGTGTCCGACAATGATTTTGCAATAGACCCATTTACCTTCGCATGCAAATTGCCCATTTCAGATCACAYGACATTCCCTCGAGAGTTCTTTTATGACGTTAAATATTTACACATGAAAGAATCAACTCCCAAGACTGAGTGGCATCACATGGTCTGAAGTGTGTACAACAAACAACGAAGCTAAATAGGTCTATTGAGTGTATAGAATGTCTTACTTGGTTTTTACGACCGACGTTTCATATCGATTGTTGTCTTTGTCGTAACACTTGAAAAACTTTCCACCAAACAGTTGAAAGCCAATGATAGCAAAGATGAGCCAGAAGATCATACAGACGAGTAAGACGTTCGAAATGGCTGGGACGGCATGGACTAGGGAATTGACGACGATCTAAACAAAAGTGGTGCCATATAAGGTAAAAATCAATACCATACGAGGAAAAGAATAATACCGTATAAGGTAAAAATCAACACCATGTAAGGAATAGAATAATAACTTATAAGGGTAATAAACAATACCATATAAGGAAAAGAATAATACCATATTAGATAAAATCGATACCATATAAGAAAAAACATTAGTTAGTTACCTTCATTCCTTCAAATCGTGAGATGGCTCTCAGTGGCCGTAAGGCACGAAGAGATCGAAACGCGTTCAAGTTTTCGTTCCCACTAATGCTTGCTAAAGATATCTGTTCCCAAAACAACAGCAAACGATTATTTTAATTTAGTTCGATATAATGATCACCATTTCATCTTCCAGCCCAGTATTTAGTTTACAATCCATTACCTTTCAACAAAGCTCACAATATAGAGTGGCATTTCTACAGAGTAGTTCTCCATCTCCTAAATTCCAATGGACTACAAGAGATACGGCGTGCCGTCTTAATTATTCCATCTTTTATTGTATTCTCTTGTGGTGAGCTGTTAATATCAACGAAGCTTTATTCGCCCCCTGGATGCCCCATGATGCCTTGCGATCCAATATGGCCGCCGTATCGTCGAAGTAGTTCACTGGAATTTAGAAGCTATTTTTGTGGAGGGAGGAAAACCGAAAAACGTCGAAGCACAGGAGAGAACCAACAAGCAACTCTACTTACGTATGACACCGGGTGAGAGGCGAGCGCTCTCACTGCTACGCCACCCATGCTTCCAACATCATAGCAAATTGTGTATTGATTTTATTTCTCACGGATTAAGTGAACTTACCGCCACAATGAAGGAATCCAGACAGTTCCACAGGTTGGTGAAGTAACCGACAATACCAAAAGCCAGCAGCTTTAACAACATTTCCACGCAAAACGTGACGGCAAAAGTGTAGTTTAGGAAGTCGAGGATCCCTTTAAGGATAGGTTTCTTGTCGATATGAATATCTTCGAAGGCCTGGAACAATATTAAAGACAATGATACACGGATGTTCCTGGTGATTTATCGATTTTGACCAGGTATTATGATAATCTTTACTTCGGGGGAAGGGGAGGGGGGAGGGTTTTTGAGCAAGTATCACGTGACTTACCAAGGTCAAACTGCTGACTCCAATCATGACTAAAATAAACAGCTCAAAATACTTGTGCTCTACGAAGTTGAGAACGTGTTGACGCAGGCCATGCCATCCCCGTCGAATGAATGACTCTTTGTAGCTAACACAACAAACACTCTCGCAGTAACAGAACGATGGACAACAGTCACGGACTCTGCTCTCTCCTTCCACTATTTCTGTATCAACTGTCACGATGGTGTCACGCTTGGGATCGTGATTGGGACTACCTGATGGAATGCGTGAGTCAATGTCACCCAGGCTTACATCCTTGCGTGACCGATCGGAGCCAGCCGATAAGCGTGATTTACCGTTAGGCACGATAGGGGCGGAACCATTAGCCACGAGGTCGCCATTGCTAAGGTTCTGTTCATTGGACTCATTTTGTTCGTCGGTTGTTTTGGTGCTCGGGTCTGGTTGTTCTCGTATTCTCTGAGCTGCTCTATCAACGTCGATGATTGTCGTCAGGGATTTACAGTTTTCGTTCTCCATGGATTTGGATTTATTGATTGGTTGGTTTTCTGGAAACAAAACAAAAACGTTAAAATATTCAGTGTCTGCCTCTGTCTGTCTGCCTGTTTTGTAGTGCGTGGAAGTGGGTGGTGGTAGAGGGAGATAATGGTGGTAGAGGTGGTGGTGGTAGAGGTATTGTTGGTAGAGGTGGTGGTGGTAGAGGTGGTGGTGGTAGAGGTGGTGGTGGTAGTAGTAGTAGTAGATGGAAGTAGTAGTGGGTGGTGGTGGTGGTATTAGGGGTAGCAGTATATATTATTTTCTATTTGATACCTTCCTCTAGTGAAGCCTTGCTGATAACCTTCATTTCAATTCCATTTTCGTTATTGATACTATCATTGCTCTTGGTCTTGTGCAGGTTGTTTGCTCTTTCTTTTTTGTTGTCATTTTCGTCTCCATCTTCAGCGCGTAACATCTCGCTATTCTCATTCTCCTCTTCCTCATCTGGTCCAACCTTACTTCTACTACCAGACACAGATTTCCTCCCCAAGAGGCGACTTAACTTAGCAAATCTCTTCTCTTTCTTCTTCCTTTCTCTCTGTGCTTCTTCCTCTTCTTTCTTTTGCTTATCTTCTTCGGTTTCTTCGTCACTTCCCAAGTCACCACCGAACGAATTGAGAAGCAAAGCAAGAAATAGATTCAAAATAACGAAGTTACCAATAACGAAAGCAGGAAGAACAAATAGCACGGCGGATGCGTCGGTGGCGCTCATTGTATCCCACAGTGGTTCAATCCACTTCCCGCACAAAATTCTAAATATCATCATAAACGAATGCCCGAAGTCTTCGAAATTCCATCTCCTTCGATCGCCGTCGAATTTATCTGGAGTGTAGCTCGTCCGGAACATTTGCATTCCTACGACAGCAAACATGTATACGATGATACCCAAAATAACAATGATGTTACCAACWGCACCCACACTCTTGCCTATAGTATTTAGCAAGGCACCCATTGTTTTCCACGACTGGGCCAGTTTTAAAACACGAAGCTATGGAAGATGGAAGAAATGATAAATTAATAAAGTATTAATACTTAGAGGAACAATATGGCGTCTTATGAGTAAGCTGAAAATAAGCTTGGGGGAAATTCCCAACTGATATATACCAACTGAGATGTCCAGTTGGATAGGGTATACGAATTCAATGATATTTTCTAGGGCTGCATGGGACATAATCATTGGATAGGTTTTAAACACTATCTCATATCTTTAAGCCTTAAGGTGTCATTTTACAATACAATACAATAATAATAATAATAATATATTTATAACGCGCATATTTCATGTGGATATGTTCATATGCGCAGAAATTAACTATTTACAATACAATACAATACAATGCAATGCAATKYAATRCAATWYAATACAATWCAATACAATACAATTCAATACAATACAATAAACTTTGHTTAAGGAGGGTGACACAATTAACCCAGAGAGTTATCTAACACGTGGCCCTCAAAATTTAAAACTTTTTGTCAAAAAATTTTTTTTTCACGCCGCCAATCAATTTTCAGCGGGTAATTTACACCATAAATACAGCCACATTTTCTTAGGTCTGTGGTAGGGTTAAATGTAGAGAGATATTCTTTCAAGATATGCTCGTCTTGATAAGGTCAGGGTTTCGGACCAGCGGTACATCTCTATCACTGAACCACCCCTATTACCCCCTTCCATACGGGGGTTCAGGGGGGGAGTCCATACGGGGGGTTCAGGGGGGGAGTCCATACGGGGGGTTCAGGGGGGGGGGAGTAAAACAGTCTTCTATTGATGCAAAAATATTCATGACTTACCAATCTAAAAGTTCGCAAGACACTAAGCCCAGCACCAGAAATAGCACCAGTGTGAGTGAGCAACATGTCCACCAAGCTTAGAATCACAATGGTTCCATCGAAAAGATTCCATCTGTTTTTGCAATATTCTTTCAAACCAAATGCTATGAGCTTAAGCGCCATTTCGAGGAAGAACACTGTAGTGAAGATCTAGAGGGAATGGATTTGGAATTCGTTGCATTATCTTCATCGTCATCATCATGTATCATCATTAACATGTATAATCATCACCATCATGTAATTTCATCACTATCATCACGCATCATGATGATGATCATTACCATCGTGGTTCATCATCATCCCAATTATTATCATGTAGCATCATCAACATGTATCATCATCACCATCATCACGCATCATCATGATCATCATTACCATCGAGGTATAACATCATCATCATCATCAACATCATATATCAAGTTAATACTTACATAATTGAACACTTCAAGGACTTTTGCAAAGGATTCGTCCATTTCATGATGTTCTAGGGCCATCGCTAATGTATTAAATAGGATACACAGAGTAATGAAAGTCTCAAATATAGAATTACACACTAGTGCTTTCACAACTTTTCGAATTTTCTGCCATATGCTCGGCTCGGTAGGATTCTCTGGATCCTCATCAATAACATTGTGGCTACTGCTTTCCACTGTAAAATGTTCACTGACAGTTTCCTCCGGTGGGAGGGAGGGTAAAATGTCTTCTTCGTACATGGGTTCAATTTCAGATTTCCCATCGAAGGCGTAAGAAGATGCTGATCGTTTTAGCTTGGCAAACGCCGTGGCCTGGGAAAAAAACAAAAAAGCTTTATTAATTCATGCTGCAAAAAGGGTTATTTCAAATATATATGTATACAGTAAGCCTGCGAAAATAAGCCTCGAGGTTATTGGAGGAGTTTTTATGGAGGGAAATGTCAATAAAGATACGCTGAGCGATTGTCGTATTGCATTTTTACCGTATTTAGGGTTGTGAACTGCAGCCAAGAACTGTTCTTTTTGAACCTGAAATATTTGGTTATTTTATATCTCACAAATCTGTTCTTAACATAGCCCCTTGAGCTTATCAGGGCTTAGCTTAATAGGGATTAACTTTTGGAGTCAGTTATCCGGTTAACCGGTCAGTTATTTAAAGATGAGAATATGTGGACCGCATAGCACTTATGAAATACATGAAGATATAGAAATATAGATAAGTTATAGTGCTTGGGAACGAGGTTATTCCGGGCGAAAGCCCTTGGAATCGAGGTCGGAAATTAATTTTTCCGAATTTAATTCCAAGGGCTTTCGCCCGGAATAACCTCGTTCCCAAGCACTATAAGTTATCTATATTTCTATATCGGTCAGTTATTTACTGTTCTAGCTAACAGAACACGAATATGATTTGTACTCACTTTTAGTTCCTCGTCTTGCATGGCTGCTGTTTCTTGTTCGTAGGAAAGCGATACAACGGCCAGAACCAAATTGATCAAATAAAACGGACCAAGAAATATTACAAATAAGAAATAAAAGATGTACAAGGGTCCTTTAGCAGCTATAACCTGTAATCAAAAAATCAGCAAAAAAATAATTAAACACTGATTACGCTAAAGGTACACGCGTGTAACCACTAAAAATAGCATGAATGTTGACTTCCGGTAAAGTTGCAGACGCGCGTTCTCACTAAAAAGAGCGGGAAATGTTGACTTCCGGTAAACTGCAGGCGCGTACCGTGTACACAGTAAAAAGGGCGGGAAACAATGACTTTTGGTAAATTGAAGGCGCGTTTATCAACCGTTAAGCGCGAGGAAAATTCTAAAACTATTGCCATTTCCAAATGAGTTTGGGGATTTTCAAGAAGTCACGAGTCTCATCGGCAAGAAAACGTTTTAAAAACAGAAATATCAGACAACACTTACACTATTATAGATACTCTCCCAGAAGTCCATTGTGACAAGCTGAACAGATGTTAGTAGCGCCCATCCAAAGTGTTCGTAGCTAATAAATTTAGATATAGGATTTGGACCCGTGTCGGGTAAACACGTATAGTTTACGGGGCAGTTCCTAGAAAAAGCAAAAACAAAAACACATTAAGTGTGGAAGCCTGCATAAAGTACCGTGTGAAGTGTCATAAGACGGATCGCCAAAGAAAACCGTATAACACACCACAGGTTTACTGCTACATGAAGTAGTGACCCAAAAGCGTTATATTTCTCCATTTACACGTGACGGTTGCCATATTTTTATGCGAGAAAGACTATAGTTTCTTGCTGAACATGATATTATATTGTCTTGCAATCATGTCCGCTCTCAAAATAACAGGAATCCACTTACAAGGCATCAGACGAGTTGCCACATATTACTGCTAAATTATCTCCCTTGAAGATGTAATGATTTGCTGGGAAGAGAAAATGAGAAGTCAGATATAAAACCGGATCTGTGATAGAATGAGAAGATAGAAAAGTGGATGAGAAAGTGGAGGAGAAGGAGGAGAATGAGAATGAGGAGGAGGAGAAGGAGGAGGAGGAGGAGAAGAAGAAAGAGGAGAAGGATAAGAAGAAGGAGAAGAGACAGGAGGAGAAGGAGAAGGAGAAGGAAAATACATCACACTTACTTTTGTTAGTGATATATTGACTATAAAGATCTGGTGGCGCTGGCCAGCCATTCTTAACACATTTATTCGTCATAATCCCCGCGAAGAATTGTAAGCCGATTAAAGCAAAGACACAGAGGAAGAAGGTGGTTAAAATGAGCACATCTGATAACATCATGATGGACTTGAGCAGTGTGTTCACCATTGCTTTCAGCCCTGCCAAGGAATATATACATAAATGATTAAACATGCGATTCACGTATAGACACACGCATGCTGTTACGAGTCTATTCTAGTAAAAACGCCCCCACACGTAAAGCAGCGCACAGATACACTCCCCATTAACAATGATAGGATACAACACAATGCCAGCTGAGCCTCGAACGCGGCGCGCAAAGCATATTTGGACAAAATGACCGGCCCTAAGTATAGTGCGTTTCCACGTGACGTCACAGCGGCCATTATGGGGTGCCAAAACAATACATTTTCTATCCTCCGGGAATTGAACTCTATTTTTATGCAAATACTGTGCAGAAAGTTTCTATTGTTTATGGCTGCCTTCTCACGTGAGTGAAAACGCTCTATATTTGGAGGTTGAAAGAATAAAGTAAACATGGCGGTAAGGTGCAACTGTTTTTATTCATCCTTTCCATACTGAGATTGTCTTCAAACAAAATTCACCGCTCAGCTGGCCGGACTATTGCACGGTTATCCAAGTCTGTTCTAATGGAAGCGCACACCCATTGGCTAAATAACACAGTAAGGCCGCGTACACAGTGATTGGATAATACGACGAGTCAACACGCATGAACTGTTCAATAAAAKCGTACCTTTAACGGCTGATATTGTACGTAACGCTCGTAAAACCCTAAACGTTCGTATTCCTGATAGATTTGCTACGCCAGGTAACATTGTTATATAACTAAAACCAAAACAAACCAATGGAAATTAATCAATGCGAGTATATAGTGTTCTAAGAATCTTTCTCGCATGAAGTAAGGGTAGCATGAGGGTAAGGTGGGTAGTAAATCATTGGCAGAGTCGTAGCCTGCAGAGCAGGCGTTCTTTTGATGGGTTTGAGGAAGAATTGGGGTTTTGGAGTTCCTGTTTCGAGCAAGGGCCCGCGAAAAAAATGGGACCTAGCAACGAGATCGCTTCTTTTTTGCTCGGCTTCAATTCTCGCTCGTTCCAAAGTTCCAAAGTTCCCCCAAAACCCCGGTTTTTCCCCATATCCACAAGAAATAGCGGAGTCGCGGTAGTGCAATAGCCTCTCTCTTTTAAGGTCTCGGGTTACATTCCTGGACTCAGCATCATATGTGAGTAGAGTTCGTTGAGTCTCTCCCTTGATTCAAGGAGTTTTCTCCAGGTTCTCCGGTTTCCCCCAACCAGCTAAATTCCAATTCAATATGTGAGTTAGTCGTGCCCTGACTTTGATCTTTCAGCTCGGAGTGTGTTTCAGGGGTATCCAAAACATTAAAGGTTTTAAAAGGAGTGTAACAGAGCGATAATTATTCAGTAAGGGTGGGTTGGTCGAAGCCACAAATACGATGAATATTGATACAAAGATGCCAGTGGTTGAGATGGAGGGTTCCCCGATGTCTGGTCAGCTATGAATAATAAATACCACCTCTTACCCTAATACTACTACCGAAAAGTCCAGCCAATTCCAGGCATTCCTAAGATAGGCGTACTGATGCAGGGCAAACCCTCTGCCGACAATTTTAAGGAGCATCTCGGCTGTGTAGATTGCCGCGAAGACGAATCTGTCAAAACGCAATTCACAAAAATTATTCAAAAAGAAATTAAGCTAGTTTTAAAGCGCATGTTAACTCCGTAATGGGCAATTTTGAACGAGACTACGCTGTACGGGGAAAAAAATAACAAAGAAAGGAAGGAAACGTTTAAATGACTCGTGATTTTGATACAATAATGAAAGACGCCCTGGCAGTATATTTAATTTGCAACGTGGCCAAGAGGTAATAAATAAGTCATAAAGTGTGTTTGCGGTGGAGTGCCCCCACCCTCAGGTGGCTTTTACCCACGATCTTAAAAAGTGGAATCTTTTTATTGGTTTCAATTGATTTAACAGATTGAAAGTCGATCAGCCAAGCCTTGAAAGACGGGCGTGAGTGCTCAAAAAATGGCGGGAAATACTTGGGCGTTGTATATTAGGCGCGCGCAAACAACTACTTATCTACCAAGATGATATCATGGTTTATCGTAGAGTATGAATTACTACGCATGCGTATAAAAGCGGTGCAATACCGCGGACTCAATACACGTTAAGTAACCGTCGCTTAATGTTTTCCCATTTCAAAAATTTTAAAGAAAGTTTTTTTGTTTGAGTTAGTCCCGTATAATGTATGTTCTGAAGCATTACTGGTAAAGAACAAAATAATACTCAACAGAACGAAACGTGGAAATGGGAAAACATTGGATTTGGTCTGTGTAATTATTTAATCAGATAATAAAATAAGATGAAATAAAACATGAGATGAAAAAAATGGGATTTTACTTACTCTGGTTCCTCGGGAGGATCATTTATTGCAAGAAAAACACAATTTGTTAAAATTGTTAGTAGAATAATAAGTTCAAAATATCTGCGCAGATGTTAAGGAGCGTCCAAAGGGAATAATTTATTATATTTCACTAAACTGAAGTATGAATAGATTCAGAAAAGTAATCAAAAAACCCATTAGATTGTTTGAATAAAAACCATTTCAATGTTTGCATAAAGCTACCAAGATGTTTAATGGAAAGCCATTTCAATGCTATAGATCGAATAAATATTAGACTATTTGTTTTAAAAAGCCTGACAAAGTTGAATGGAAAGTCACTCTAGTATCAAAGGAAAAGTATGCTTTTGATTTCGAACCTAACACTCACACGATAATCACATGTAGAACCATTTGTTCACAAGAAATTATCATTTAAAGATGGCGCCATGTTTGGCGCCAGTTTTGTCAATAAACAGAGCTGAGACTTGTTAATTAAAGGTATTACATAACTAAGGGAGACGGTTTGGAAGAAAGGCGAGAATTGGCACAAATGACTTAGTTTATTAAGTTTATGTTAGTTCACATGTATTTATTTTGGAATTTGAAAGTTAGCGAGGATGAAAGGTAAAGGAAAAAGAAATTTAAGGAAATGAAATAATGAAAAAGATGAATTCAAACAGAATGATACTAATAGAAAAATGGAAAAAGTAAAAGCCAAAAATACGAAACAAAAAACCAAAAAAAAAAAAAAAAAAAAAAAAAAAAAAAAAAAAAAAAAAAAACAAAATGGAGGAAAAGAAAAGAAAATGAAAATAAAAAAAGTATCCGACAAAAAATAGGAAGAAAATTTCATGTTGTTTGATGTAATATCAATAGGTTTATCACGTATACCCTGTGATAAATGACTAATTATTTGCACATCTGGCGTTCGTTTTCCGGCATCTATGACAATAATTACTGACAATCCTTAAATTTACTTTTTGTATCTCACAGAAAAAATAAAAATTGACAAGAACTAACTAGAAAACGAATACAACAAATTATTTCAAAAGTATTCTTATGGAAACTTCGACCTTTCCTCGAAAATGTTACAGAAAATTCCTGATGTTTCAAGTGAAAATTTTTTTTTTGGGATTTGACAAAGAAAAAGACACTGACTTGAAGACGTCGAGAAAATAATTATTTTAGTCGTGTATTCCTGTCTATATGAGTGGTAAAATAAAATAAATATTAATTGATTTAATTTTGTTTTTTTGGGGGGATTTTTTTTAATTGACAAAGTAGCAGATGTGAAAAGGGTGATAGGCAAAACGTGGCTCCGAGAATCGATCATATGAATACACGATTGATCTTGGTTGCTCTTGTTAGATCCAAAAGAGAAGTGTCTTAAAGAGAGATCCGGTCTAAGCTCGCTAGTGTTGTCTATTCAGGCAAGTTAATGAACGAGTAGGATTTAAAGCAATAAGAATGGAGTTAAGACCTTTTTCATCTCTGTTCAATGAATAGATTAGTGATCGGAATCTAATCTTTAGTTACTGTTAGTAGGTGAATGACTTAGGAAATGTATAATTGTGATAATGTAAGCGATGACAAAAATAATTTGATATGAATACAGAGGAATAGGAAAACATTTCTTTGACAAAGAACATTAGGTTTTTTTGACAAAAATATTTGTAATGATAATAACGATAATGAGAATAATAAAATAACTGCAATAACTAAATGATAACAATAGTAATAATAAGAGTAAGAAAAACGACAAGAACTAGATTAAAGACAATTAATCTAGTTCTTCATGATCATAATGATCATAATGATAATAACAAAAAAATAGCTTTGGAAACTCGCTGAGAATTTATTTCAAAA
>NW_022257947.1:375388-385697 GCF_009602425.1 Actinia tenebrosa | reverse complement strand
ACCTTTGGCTATAATAGACTTAATAAACAGATTATTTTTTGAAAGGAAAAATAATGAAATAGGAAAACAAAACAAAACAAAAAAACTACAATATCAAAACACTAAAGTAAATAACTAAATAAATTAAAAACCAAAACAAATGTAACAACGAAATGACCCGAGTCCCATTATTATTGTAATTAGTAATATTATCATCATCATCACTATTAGTCTACTTCAGATATAAACACTCGTGACTAAATGACTAATTCCTGTAAGATTAGAAACCAGGTCACGTGGCATTAAAAATACTAGTCATTTACAAGCTATATTTTTGATTTTTTTCCCACGAGTCAAAACATTTCAAAGTGTGTTTTCTCTCTATAATACGTTTTGTACACAACCGCACAGCGATTGGTAGGACTTATATGACTATTTGTCCTGAGAATCTAGTTTGATCGTAAGGGGGGAAAATAAGAAGCTATTGGCGCGCGTTTCAATGAATTCAAACGACTTACACACGATATGGCTGCGCAAAAAAAAACCCTAATAGCTACCTTTTTATGATGTTTATTTGAACAATCTTCAGTCAAAATATAGAGCAAAACATCACGACATACTTTTGAACAAACAGAGAAAACTATCTTTACTAAAACACAAAGAAATCGATATTCTAATCCTTATAAAAAACGTTCACATTTTATCAGTACATTAGAGGTTTAAAATAGCTGTGACGAAATTACGACACAGACGAAGCTGTGAAGCAAACTAGAGCTTAAAATTGGATGTTTTAAGATGTCGGAAATTTCCAGGAGAGTTTGATATTGTTATGGCATTTTTATTATAGCTTTGAAATACCGGTATATTAATTCAAATCCATAAGGTATTCTTAAAGTGTATTTCAGTGCTAATTTTGTCGATATCTGGTGGTCGTTTCTCGATTCTTGACGGGTGATATTTAGTGCACCTCAAGATTTCATAATGATAACAATTCCAAGTCTGAATATTATGAACTAAACAAAAAATTTCTGGAAATTAAAACACATGTTTTATTTATAGCTCCAAGTGGTTTCTATTTGACGGACAGAAACGAAAACAAGGAATAACAATACTGAAAAATAAGAAAATTAAATTGAAAAAATAGAAGCGAAAAATATGAAAATAGTGAAAAATCGGAAAACCATGAAAAAAATTTGCAAATGAATCTTGAATGTTAAGTTAAAAGGAAGTCTGGGAGAATGAACCATATGAGAATATTCATGGAATGAAGTGCATTGGTCAAAGAGCATATTGAATAAATCCACAAAATGATTCAATTTATTAAGGCCCCGTCCATTCGTATCCGGATATTTTTGAAATCGCAACTTTTTTCGTTTCGAAATAGCCTCCTATCCACACGTGTCCGGTGAGTCTTTTTGCTATACTATCTCGTATGGACGGTCGAATCCGTATAAAAAAGTTGCGGATTCAAACTGAAATATCCGAATAGGTGTAGACGGGGTCTTATTGTGAAACCAGGACTCCAATCAAAGACACCAGCCTATCGCTTTTACATCTCAAGAAAAATTGCGTAAAATGTCAATGAGTCACACACACAAGTTGCCGCGTGAGTGAATGAAATCGATGGGGGAAAAGATCACGTGATGTGGTGTCGTCAGCAGTTGCTTAAAATAGATTTAGTGGGAATAAATAGATTTGAAAAGAAAGATGGGTTATTTTTGGAATGATGAAGGACAAAGCTTGTTTCTCTTAGAGACAGAGTTTGTGACTATGTAACGAGACACACTGATGTCACTTGTGAATTTATGGAGTAAATTTGATAGATAATTTAAGCATTAATATAAGAAAAATAAGCAGGCAATTGAAATCACTCAAGTAGGTAGCACATGTAGAAAGATTAGCAAGACTGAGTAACATGTATATCTGGTTATAAGTCGGAGTTTCGTGCTTTTATCTAGACAAGAGTACGTCAATTGATGAGGTAGACTTTTGACATTGAAAATCAAAGATTTACGCTGGGTTTTTACTCGCAACAATAGCGATCTGGAAAACCAATATTACTGTATAAACACTTTGGACTCCACCATTATCTTTACCGTCATAATCATGGATAAAAATCCGACACAGATCGATTAAGATTTGGCTGAATTGTCTATGTGCTCTCTTCAATGCTTTTTGGCAATAGACTGTAATGTCGTTCTGTGATAACGTCACAGACTTTTTGACTGTGAATAACGAAGATTTGAAGCTTGCTATTCATTTTGAACAAAAAATGTACAGAATATTCGAGCAAACTAAACGAACTGCATGCACTGAATTTGAAGTCTAACGATGTCTTACAAATGGTATTAATAATAATAATGAAAAATAAGACTTGGATTTTATACAGATTCGAAAAGAAATGCTGTTTCGAATAATTGTTTATTTAAAATATAGTATCTTATATAGAGTTAAACCAGGTAAACTAATAATAAATTTAGCGAGAAAATTCTAGAGAAATTTATGAATATTTCGGGGAAATTCCTCTCCTCTCACTACAAAGAATGCAGAAATTCATGAAAAATTATACGCAGCTTACGATAATGGTATTATTTTGTGAGAAAAGAATTGCGATGTTATGCGTTGGAAGGGCTGTTTTCGTCAGAGAAAAAGAGTGTCTCAATGGAATTGTGTTGTTGATCTTTTTTCCCCTATAAGCGATAATATGCGAAAACCATCCTCTCAATCGGATTTATCAGTTTAAAAAACCGATCCAAAATCCCATAAAGGAAGTTATTTCAAAATTACTGAATTACCTATTATCGGTGCAATAACACACACACACAAATGAAGCTACTCCATGAAAATTCATTCCGTCTGCTAAAAACAAATTGAATTTGAATAAAGCAGACGAAAAAATAACAAACAAAGAGATCAAGGAAAACGATGTAGTGTCAGACAATTGAAACACTGGCAGAAAGTCCATGGAATTATTCAAGGAATTATTGCTTTCTAATTCAATATTTTTCATTTATTTTAGGGTAAGAGCCTGGGAGTCGTTTGAAAATACAAGAGTTAATTATAGAAGATTCTTTGGAGTTGTGTAAGACGATTAACTTTGCCGTCGAAGCTGTGCAACTATTAAATTGACAAATCAAATTGAATTGTCAATACTCAATTTCTCTCTCAAATGGTTCAATATTTCAATCTTCCTATAAAATAAAGGGTTTTTCCAATTTAATTTTGGGTTCAGAGATAATTTATTATCATTTCATAGCATTCAATGCCAGCGTTGGAATAGCGTTCACAACAACCAAAACTGAATAAGTTGGTTGCTCTGTCAAACCGCAAGAGCTCTAAATATTCACTTCTCATTTTGAGGATAACTTCTAGAAGTTCCGATCGGAGACAATCGTTAATCAATTTGATCACCAGATATGTGGAGCATTAGAAGTTCTGTCTGAAACTTACTGAAGTTCTGTTTACAGCCATGTGCGTAGTAAGTTAGTAGCTCGAGACAAAAAGTTAAAATCAGCGAGAGGTTTGCTCTCAAACAATACGACTGGGGAGATAGTCTGCTTCTGTCTCCCTTTGTAACGTTGTCCCTGTCCTACCAAACAATGGTGGACAGGTGAATAGAACGATCGTTCAAACTACGAAAACTACTAAAAAATAATTTAAAATGAACCATCTTGATTCTATGTAGGCCGAGTAGGCGAAGATATTTAACAATCTGGTAAAGACAAGTAATAAAAGCGGTTGGATTTCTATTTAGCTATCAAAAACTGACCGACTTTAAAATTACATCTTTTGTGTGCATGCTACAAGATAAATAAATATACAACGTGTTTGGAAGTGGAGTTCAATTTTAGCTCTTTTTTGAAGAAAAAAGGATTAAAGAGAACGGAAATTGGCAGGTTTGTATGGAGTTTATTAGAAAATAGAGTTAGTGTTCCAAAGCCCTGCTCGGTTTTCGAGGCATGCTGTGAAGTCTCGGATTCATAACTCCTTAGTTACATGCGAGATTAGAAACTTAAATTTACAAGTCAGAAAGAAAGCTTTCCCTAAGGTTAAAACTAGGAAATTGAATTGTGARGAATATCTTCTTAGCAATAGATACGTTCTAATTACAGAATCTGTAAAATGAGGACTTGCTTAAATTTTTCTAGTTAAGATTAATACTATAATCTTAGTATTCAAGGATACGACAAGGCTAGAATTTTGACAAGAACACGACAATGTCGTAGCTTTTAACTAGCGATCGATTGACGGAGTTTGTATTCTATACTACTTGCAATAACCTTTATTCAAAGTTTTTTCTCAAAGCAACTCAATTTTAGGGAAAGTTAGCGCAATTCCTAAAGCAACAAAATTTGAATATTTTATCAATCCAACAAATGAATACTAGAGCAAAACAAAGAATTCTGATCAATAATAAATAACATGCAAATTTGCTTTTTCAAGTGGCATATTGATGCGATTAATATTTCATATCGAATGGCATCATACGCCGAGAGCTTCTCTTCTCCTAATATTCAACAATTTAAACTTTTCGACGTTCAAATAAAATATTTTTTAAAACCTCTTTGTGTTAAACATAAGAATGGTTATTTTGTCTCAATTGTAAATTCAAAAAGTAAAGGATCCGAAATCCTATTACTGGTACCTGTAGAATCAGAGAATGACAGGTCTGTGTTTATGCTCAAAAAAAAAAAAAAGAAAAAAAAAGAAAAGAAATATTTGAGTATTTCGGAATGTAGATCAGGTTTATTCTATTAGCTTACTAGCGAGGTCCATCAACTATAAATACTAATTTCGGACTCGCGATTGAATTTGACAGCGATTGTAAATCTTGTTTGAAAATCCCTTGCTCGAGACATCCCGAATGTCGTTGATCTATCAGCTATTTTATTTATACAAATTTTCTTGAAGATTGTAAGGAAGACTCTCAAGTCCTCACTCTTGTGAGTAAACGTAATGGGAACCTAGCTGGCATTACTGCAGCACACAAACAATTGACAAGATTGGGAAGTTGGAAAGGTTTTCCCTAAAAAACGACTAATTCTACTTCAGAGAAAGCTAGTGATAACGATTCATTGAATATTAATTAAAAATGTGGTTTACTCTAGGCTGTTTGATTCAACATTCTTTCAAGCCACCACAATTTATCGCGAAATAAAACTACGAATACTTAAGTGAGTCATTTTTCTCTCTTATTTCCACGCGCCACGAAAAATGGAAGTCAAACTAAATGCTAACCAAAAAATTTCACCTTTATACAATATCAACTGACTTTCATTTATAACAAACCGCAAAGATGGTTTTGGACGCGAAAGTCAAGCGCAAAATAACTCCAAACAACGAAAAGATATCGCGAGAGAAATAAAATACCCTGTTAAAACTACAAAATATGAGCGCGTAAGATTTAAATTCAAGTTAACGATATGCTAAATCGAATAGCTGTAATTGTAGAATTTCCCAGTCAAGTAAACTATAACATCAGGCAATGTTATTATTTATAGTAAACTGGTGGTGCGATTCTTGTCCGATATACGAAGCGAATCAGACAGAATCGCAAAAGCTTTTCTTAAATGAGTACAATTAATAGTTTTAGCTAGATTTCGATCTACAAAAATATGAATACAAGAACACGGAGCTTCGTTTTAAATATAAATATGTAACGATTACAAAATATATATAGCTCAGAGTCGCTTGATTTATGTCGTTAGAAATGAAAGAAAATTTACTAGGAATCCCTAAATTCAACTTGACTTTTCAAACAAAAAACAGTATAATTTATTAGTATCAGTGAATATGAATTAGCGTCTAAGATACGAAAAAATCGAGTAAAGCATTTTGGTTTTAGGGATTTCAAATCTGTTTATTTCCTAATGTTTTGACCGTCAACTTACAAACGCCGGTTAATAAATCTCCCTAGACAGAGAAGCTGGGGAAAAAACCCGATTTCTTATGAATAGCTTTGGATTTATGGCTCAGAAATCGTGTCAACACAGAAAGAAGATCTTGAATTCGATCGATTCGAATATTCTCCGTAGATTTATTCAAGGACATAATAATGAACGCTACTACGTGAATCAAATTCGAATACAAACTAAGATGAATCCGAGTGACTCGTGTTCAGAGTCTACAAATCAAATCAATTTGAGGGACGAAAAAAACCCGGATAAACTTTCGAATAGTAAAATATATTATGAAAAGAAAACTTCGCCGAAATGAAACTACGCGGACATTGAAGGCTGAAGCATAATATTTAAATATTAAAATACCAGCTTAGAAGTAAGAATGAAGTCTTCCCTACCAAAATTTAGAAGGAAAATCCTCGCAACTCCAATTACAATCAAATTTCAAAAATCGCAATCATGATTTTGGAAATGCCAGTCAACATTACACCGGTAACCGACAGGAGAAAGCTAGTCAAAAACCCGAAAGATGCAAATGTATCTCTGAATGTATGTATGCAGAGAAGTATGCAAAAATGTGTCTTGTRGCTGAGCGTGCGAAACACAATGAGAGGAAGGCAAGAATATGGGTGGTAGTAAATTTGTCATAATATCACGAGCCCTCAAGGAAAGAAAAGGCTGAATTTAGAGTCTTATTGCTTTGTCCTTACCGGGGCTTCCTGCTCACCACAGTCACGATCCCTTAGAGGTACACCTAATAAATGCTTGGGCACTACTACTGTAGGTTGCTCTTCAATCAATTCTCCATCGTTATTTTCACTCCCATTTGCCAGCATAAGCTGAGAGCGCTTGAGACTTTCTTCCCTTGAATGTCTGTCATGTTCTATCGCCTTGAGATGGGCTCGAGCTGCAGCTTGGGCCGCAATCATAGTGACTTGGTTGCTGCAAGTGAAGGTCTTCGCTTAAGTTCACCTGCGCCACCAGGGCACATAACATTTGAAGTCCACTTTAAAAGTCCGTATGACTTACAATAGCGCTCGTCTCCCAATATATTACAACCAGAAACTGATGGAACAACAACTTGAGCCTACGGCCCGGCCAATCTGTACATTTTTCCGATTTCTACGGTTCAAGAAATCAGAAAACTGATGAAAAAACAACGATTCGCCATGACGATAGGGCTGATAAACAGGGATTCATTAAAAATAAACCAACACCTGGTTCAGTACCGGTCTAGCTCGCAAAGCACCACGGGATAGTTCTTGCTGGACGTCACCCGGCGACAGAGCACGCCGATTGGTCGAGCAAGTCTACGCTTTTATTCCAAACGACCTCGAATAATTTGAACGGAAAATGCAAAATACCTACGGCCGACTCACGGCGGGCTAGGAGAATTAATATTTGTAGGTGTTCGTTTTCGGAGAAATTTCTATTTCTACATCTATATATCAATCGTTTAATGGGGATATATTTATTTGAAAATAAGAAAACAATTTATTCAATGATCCAAAATAAAACAATACAACCTGTTGTTGAATGAAAATAAATTCCCAAATTAAGCTTTTGAATTGGAATTTCCAAAGCGTTACAAATATTCAATATTGACTTCAAACAAAAACATTCAAACTAAGAAAATGATTTTACGGCGTTGAGTGGTTAATGAAGTCACGTGATAAAACCTCGAATCACGTGATCAAACCCGCATAATGCAGATTAGTTTTTTTTCCCGTGGATGTGCAATCTGCGAGTATTACTAAACCAAACGTAATAACAAAAGCTTATTCCTAGCTATAACCGAATCAATGAAATCGTAAACGAGCCTAAAACGCTATCTTCCGGAAGACAGACGAGGAATATCAACCCTCCTCTTCAAACTACTTCGAACTGTTTACCTTTACGTGTGTTATTTTAAGAACTTGAAAACTCCTCAAAAAAGATATAAGTACGTGCCTAGCTGAACGCTAAAATGGAAATTCAAAAAATGTATATCATAACATTTTTCCTAACAGAAGTAGAGCCGTCACATTTAATTGCAATATTTTTATCTTTATATTTCTATCTTTTAAACTTTTTGATTTATTTCGATATGTTTCTTCGCAAATAATTTTTTTCGGGCCGATTTTTATCGACCCAGAAGGATAGTACAATTAAAACATAACGCTGAGGGAATAAAAAGCAAAACAATCAATACTCTTAGAGGTTTTTTCGAGAAGAATAGATTTCCTTTTCTTGCGCGTTTTGTGTTGATTTTGCTTCACAGAGTTCTGAAGTTTGACCAAGTTCATTAACAACGACTAAACACAGGGTTCAATTCTGTGCTTAGAAACAGACAGAATTGCTAATTACCGAAAAAATGGCGAATTGAATTCTTATTAAGATTTATCACAAATCTTCAAACGTAAACACGGTTGGAAGTAACCACAAGGGAAATACGACAGGTACTCCAAGTTCTAGCGTCAGTTAAACAGGAAAGTTCCGGAATTGTTCCCTGAGGATTTCCGCGAAAATGTGAAGGCTTCTGAGATGAGTTTTTTCGAAAGGCATCGAATTGAATGAATTCTCATTCTTTATGGAAATGGCTTTCAAAATGCCTGAATTAATATTAAGAAAAAACGCTTACTTATCGGGATCTATTTTCTAAATACTTTTTTTCAGTTTCATGACTTGAACTATTCTTTTATCTTAGTCGATCAAAAAGTTTTACCAACCATCAAAGCTTAATCTGGATGAAGATTATGATTCTCCCGCGCTGTTGTGCCGAGTTTAGACTTCCTTGTTTATTAGTAATTTTATCTTAAGGGCTACTTAAGTTTACAAAGTGTTAGCCCCTAATCAGCATGGTAGGCAAACTAGAACGTTAAAAGGCGAATCTTTGTTTAAATTTTCCAAAACAAGCGACAAAATTTGATGTGTCTGCGAAAGTTTTTTTTTGTGGTTGTTGCAAAGAATCTCACGTTTGGTGTTGAAGTTCCATCGTTTATGGCTGTATTTTCCTTACCTTTCGGTTGGGTTTTCCATGGTATTCGACGTGTCTTTCTTCGCCCCAGTTGTTTTGAAACAGCAATGGAATTGATCGTTGCATTTTATACTTTCCAAACTCATCCCCATCGACTCTTGCCTGCCAACGACATATTCCTGCGCGACAAGAAATGATTTTAATAGTTAATGTCTCGTAAAGATCAAAATGACATTTTTTTCCATACTGAACAAGGTTTTCCCAACACGACAGTCACTTGCTATTGTTCTAAAGTCCCAATGAAAGCCCTTGGTTCAATTCTATTTTATGAGATCAACCAACGAAGACAATGAACTTAATCAATATGAGAGCCTAGAGAGATATTGCAACGCTGTCATCGTAACATTTAAGCAACTATTAATGGGTGTATTGTAGCCACTTAATGTTGCTTTATAGGAACGATTTAAAATATCTAGAGAGAGTTGGTTTTGGATGCTAGTAAATTGGAAGAATTATTGGTGATTGTCATGTCAGGGCGCTTTGGGGGTAAAATTCCTAAACTTCTTAATTAAGAAATGACCGTCTCTAGAGGTTGATTGTTAACACGGTTAGGCAGGACTGACAGAAGTTCTGTAACTAATATTAAAACATGGAAATATGTCAAACATATATACACTAAACTGCAAATGAATGAACCAATCAAAAGTCGAAAACCGGCAAAACAGATGTCGAAAGGACGAGAGAAAATTAACATAAGTGTTACAATTGAAAAAAGTCAACACAAACAAGGAAAAAGATTTAAAAAACACTAGTTAACTAGGAAATAACTGCTGTTTGAGAGTAATCGATGTTACAACTACAAGATAAAAGATCTCGAGGGTAAAAGTAACGYCTGAGACTGATTTCAACTCACTCCAAATCATGGATAAACCTTGTGTAGTTAAACTTTCCCCCAACCAAACAAACGAATTGCAATTCTTTTTGAGCGATAAATTTCAGACCAAAACAGGACAAACAAGTGTTTGATAAATAGACTCGAAAACAAACATTTCTTTCCTTTATCCTAGAAATATTAAATAACTCTATCGGACTTGTTTTACGGTTTGGCTGAAACGTTTTGTGGTCTTTTTTAAAAATAACAACAAACAAACAAAAAATAATTTGTTGAGTTTAAAAAGAGAGTATATTGACAATACAAACACCAACCAGATGGCGTCAAATCCCCAGGAATTCGAATCAAAGTCATTATTGAATTCTTAGGAGAATTCTAATTTCTTACGACAGAACTTTTGTCTTCTTGTCAATCAAAGAATGACGTAGAACAAATTAGGATGTTTGTTTATGCGTGACGTCATGAGGAGTATTTTCAGGCACCAGTCTCTCATCAGTAGTACGTGAAAGTTACAATTCAAAAGATAAACAAAGACTCTCCTTAGATTTTGGATTAAAAAACAAAAAAAAAAAAAACAAAAAA
>NW_022257947.1:332507-375231 GCF_009602425.1 Actinia tenebrosa | reverse complement strand
AAAAAAAAACAAAAAAACAAAAAACAAAAAACAGACAAGCAGGGCTATTATTTATTAAGAAGTAATAGATTATATAACCGTGATTATAACTTGAAAGGGAATCTCATTTGCTTTCCATCCTAGCTTTGTTTACGGTCCAAATTTTGCCAAAAATTTTTGGGAAGAGCACTCTATGGCGGGAGGTAAGAGTAACACAAAAACCAGGTTTAATTCTAAATTAAAATGGAAAAAAAGTGATCAGACGCGTTTCGTTAAATAGATTCCGAAACCGATCGTGAACTTCCTTTTTACCAAATGAGACATAACAAGCTCCTTATTTATATTAGGGCTCTTCTGTAAATCACCTTCGTAGATGACGTAGATATCCTGATTAAAGCTTATTTATTATTACTGTTACCATAGTGATCTTGACTATTTGATCAGACTTGACGACTAATAAACTGTTTATGGAATAATTTGTTTATTGACTTGATCACTTAATCGCGAGCATATGATTATGGCATGCATTGGACTAAGAATAGCGCATGGTAGCTTTATTCTTTTGTCTGGGAATTCCGGACGTTTTTCGATATCAGTTCTTTAGTATTAAATGAAATAATGTTGTTTCAGTTTTTTGTTAAAATTAAAGATGTTTAACAGCAATCTATCCGGAAACGCTTGTGGCAAAACGTTTTAACGAGATTTTTTATTAAACTTCTGTCTGATTCTTGAGTGAAGTTTAAAGATATGAAGCAGATGAACTTGCACGACATATAGAGACGTTCATCCGACAAACAACCTAATTCGTCAAACACAAGACATAAAGGCTGAGCAAGTACCTATTGGTTGGCTTGTCAATCAAGCAACGCAGCCGGCACTTGAGGCGAAGCACGATTAGACGTTCAGACAGTCTGGAYGAGAAACAGGTGTTTACTTGAGCATCGACGACAAAACACGCGGCGACGACGACCGTAAGTTGGATCTTTACATGTTTACTGTACTGCGCATGTCTGTACATGTGAAACAGTCAATCGGAGCCGTTTACTTTAAAAAGCAAGTTATTTTCTCCGTTTATGTCTACGAAGTTATCCTTTTTAAAACCTCTTGTGTGTAATTCTGAAAATATATATTATATAGACTGAATTCGGGTTCCCTGCAAGCGGTCTCTCTCGTTGATGATTCTTGCAGAGAAAACGGCCTGGACCGGCTTGGACCCATTTTCTCTGCCAAGATTCGACGAGGGAAACTCTGCTCTAGCTGGGAAGAATTTGCGTGCATTTCAGTATTGTGTGTTTATTTTTTTGAACCCTGATAAGTTGCTTGCGAATGTCTTAAAACGGTCTCATATTTGAGTCGTCGTTGTGGAAAGTAAAGCTGCTTAACCTTCAAGTTATCCCACCGAAAACGAACTCCTCGCCCCAGGGTTTTTGAACCATGACGTCATTATCCGTCGTCGACGTGTTTCCTTACGTGGTCAAACTAGAGATTTATTCACGTGTGCAATGCCGTGTCGTTTCCTACCGCATCGATAATCTTTTTGACAACATTCACTCGAGAACCATGTCACTAGCGTGTAACATTATTTATATCGGGCGTTTTGAATTAGTTTTCAATATGAGTAGCTACGTTGTTGCTAATTGCGCCTTCTACGTGATAAAAGATGAGTACGCCTCAAGAATAATGGCAGTTCAAGACATCGTGATCGTTGATTTATTGTAGAAAATTTAGTGACATCAAACAAGAAATGACAAAGCAATGTCGATAGGAGAAGACGAATTTGTAATATGTTGGCAACACTTTTACAAGGCTTGCAATTTCGTTTGGATTGGAAGTCATGAGGATTCACTATGGCAATACGGAAAGACAAGATAGAATAGAAAGTATTTAATATGGATAGGGCAAAATTAGTCTAAACTATAATCACGCAGTTAGTCAAGGCGGTTACTACTACACTATTTCTACTAACAACAATTCCACTACCACCACTACCACCACTACCACCACAATCACCACCACCACTACTAACTCTTTTACCATATTTCACGACTCTTAACAAACTCGAACAATTTATGCAAGTTTACGCTATTGTTTAAGAAAGCTAAATGTCCTGTAAGCATTTTAAAATCATTTATTTATTATATTTTCACAGGAATACTTATTTTTTCATTCCGTTATAATCACTCTATATTAGTATATCATAAGTTTGGTGCGACCTTCATGATTGAATAAATAGCTGCAACCCAGTAGAAGAGAAAGAAATTACAGTCTACAACGCCTAGACACTGAGCTCGTAAATTATTTCTCATAAGTAGTTTCATTACACGAACCGATAAAAACAAAAACCATATATGTCTATTCTGCAGGAGGTTGTGTGATCGCACTGGCTAATTTCAGCCAACCAGGTTGGGATTCTAATACCTTATCTAATAACTTATACAGAGCTTTACAAAGTCTTACTGTGAAGGATCCCACTAGGGCTACGACTAATATTGTCCTTCGCAAACATTAAAACTACAAACCAAAAACCTCATGTAAATAAGGGCCGGAGTTTTTGGGCGAGTGAGTGTATTCCTAACCAAGACAGCAGTATTAATTTCAATAAACAAGTGCAAAAATGCTTTATGCAGTTGTACTGGAGTAGAGCTTGTATTTTGCAAAATTAAGAGCATATTATAGATTATTCTTGATTATCTATCTTGATATTGCCGCGAGATGCTTCGAGAAACGAAAAATAATCTTCGTAATAAGAGTACGAGAAATGAAAAGATAATGTCGTTAGTTGACAATGATTTTTTTCTTTTTTTCTTTGTTTCTTTGAATAAAAACATTTAAAAATATTAAATGTTGTAGTTGGATACAATCAAGAGACAAAAACCACGAATAAGCAAAGCACTTTTCAAAACGAATTGTATTAAGAGGAATAAAATATGTATTACATTTTACCATATACGGTGATATCGTAATTTGACTCGAAGGAACCACCTTTTATTGGAATCAAAAACGGCCTATTCTCTAGATTGAGTATTGTAGATTGTAATTCTTTCATTCAGCAATTTCTCTTTTAACAATACCATTTTTTTATCTTGCATTATCAACGTAGTGGGACTATGTTACTTTATTTCTTATTTCATTCTATTTTCATAGCTTTTTATTTATATCAGTTTTTACTATTATTTGTGCTCGTACATTTGTATATTGGACTAGTTCCAAAAAATTGCTGTTAAAGTTCAACTAATTTATTGTAAAGCGCAGGAAATAACAAAAAAAAAAAAAAAAAAAAAAAAAAAAAAAAAAAAAAAAAAAAAAAAAAAGAATCAGTAGTGAATCTTGCTTCCATTCTCAATGCGCAAAGCCACAACGAACTGAACGGCTCACTCAACTGGAATGGTCTGGAATTTACCAATCGAACACCAACTAATAATCCTAATCTAAACACCCCAATAGATGATGGATTTGGTGAAAAACTAATAAAGTTCCCCACAGCTAGCTTTTTTAGTGGAGCGATGAGGTATAAATATAATACATACTGTAAAATAAATTAGTCAGAGAGACTTAGGTCAGCTAAGCCCACACCCACGTGGGAAGCGCCAATCACGCGTGGTAAAACCAAACGAAATAGTTCATAATTTCTAATAGATTTAAAGATTAATAAGAACTGGGCGAGAGTTGTCTAATACTCAATATAGTAGCTCTCAGACTTGGTATATCAAATTTTCTGTTTCGGCTGGAAATTACATTTTTTTCCTACGCGCTATTTCAGTATTTACATACCATTTTGACCAGCATATATGGATATTATATTTAAGGTCATTTATGTAAGATTGGCTATCGCAGACTCTGATAAAGAAAACAGCCTTAAATCAAACATGTGAGTGGCAGGAATAAACCCGCTAATTTGTGCAAAACCACTTTTGAATTAAAAATATTGAACCAACGATTTGACTTAAACTTAAGAAAAATTCTTTCTTAAAAAATATTGAAACCAATGACACTTATTCCTGTCTGTCCCTCCACGCCTGTCAGTGAAGGGTCTGAATTTGTTGATGAAATCAATAGCAGTGAAAGGCATAATACGGTCTGTAATTAAGGACACTCCTTACAAACCTTCTTGAAAGTGCATTTAAATTATATGAATGATTAGAATAATGAAATAACAATTCGATGATAATAAATTAACCGAGCCAAAGAAAAGTGGCATGGACGCTTTGGCGTGACGGGTCGTATCGTTGATCTAGCACAGAAAAATAAATACTTTATGAAAATATCACTTTAGATCCTCGAGTATATATACATATTTTTTGGACTTATGAATCACGTATGCTTTGGAATAGTTAAGACTTTCGTGTCGACAGGCACCCATGGGATTTAAATTATATAAGCTATAATATTAGGATCAAGATGATGAAAAATTGGATTACACTATTTAAAATTGAAAATAATATATACAAAAAATAAATAAATTGAAGATAGATTTATAATAGACACTATATACGAATGCACTATTCTATATCCAAATATATACACTCAATTGAAGAATCGTTGTCGGGTTCAGAAACATAGAACCTAAAAGCTGAGACCGAAATGGCACATGGGAAATTGCATAATTATATTATGATTTATTCATTTGCGCCATCCATGCATTCAGTTTAGGACGCCAAACGCGTATTAAAAACAGTGGATGATGCCACGGGTCTTCGGTCACAGCATGCATGTAATTAATGTACTTCCCATTTGCCATTTCGGTCTCAGCTTTCATGTTATATGTTTCTGAACCCGACAACGATTCTTCAATTGGCGATCGTATACATATTCTATATGTAAATATAATATACATATATACATGTATATACATATATGCACATACTCTTGAGAATCGTAGGAGTTCGTAGGAAGTCAAAACCAGGGCAAACCGACACTAGAGAAAAGCGTTTGCGCATGCATGCATTTTAGCACGTTTTCTAAGAATTTTGAAGAGTTTGAATGAGAAAATAAATGTTTGTTTTCTCAAAGTTTACAAAAAAGTTCGAGAGTATACTTTTGTCAGATCAAGATACTGTCTTAACAAACACAATATGAAAGAATTAGCCTTAAGTTTCATGGACATGGACACTAAGTTTTGACATTTTGTGAAGTCCTATTTATCAGGCATGTTTGAAATTCAAATTTACTTATGTTTTGACTAATTTGCATACGGATTCAGAGCATGCGCAGACGTTTTTCACTCGTGTCGGGCAAACCATCATGTTAAACCTATTTTACCTGATACATCTCTTTTGTATAAATAAAGAATACTATTCTTTACTTTGACTTAAATTTCAAAATAGTAATCGTATATTTACTATGTGGCATTCAGAAAGTCAACCTTTCTCGGAAATAGCTCTTAAAATGTCAATTGACCATTTTGAAGTACAGCGCATGCTTCAATTTCACGCGCATTACTAATATATCTCATCTAAAACACGAGTGTAATGATCTGGTAGGAAGAGAAATATCCGCATTGCACACCATTTACACGAGTGGATACTTTCCGTGACAATTAAGCTTTCTTCCGGGCGCCTGAAGTCATCTTCAGAGTATACCATAATTAATGATAAATTTAGAGTTCACGATTCCTTTTTATGAAGGGGAAAATCTAATTGAGGGAAGAAAGTATAAAATTTGGACTTTGTTTAAATGATTAAGTAGTTGTGAATTTTTAATTATTTTTTTAAAGATTGTAATGTAAAATGTCGAAGCGAATCGCGTTCTTTGGTTAGTTACTAGTAATAAGTCACGTGGTAGATTTTGGCGCGGGAAAATACTACCCGCGATCAATGATGGCCGAAACTTTAAACCACTCAAAAAGCACTATGAGGAGGATGAGCTCCAAATGAATTTTAAAACAAAATTAATGAAGAGTATTAAGATTATTTAAATCCGAGGAAATTGAATTTGAGAAAGTGGCATAGCTGCTTAGTAGCTTTTAGCTAAGCCCATTGACGACGTTAAATAAAGGTTATTATTATTATTATCATTATTATTATTATTATTATTATTATCATAAAGTGAGACTGTACAAGAGGCAAGTATTGATCACTTTTGGAACTGAAGGTAAGCAAAAAGATATTGATGGGTTGCAAGCATTTCAAGATAGCGGCCATTTTCGTGCGGTTAACATGAGAAATCTTTTTTTAAATCACTGGCACCAACATGGCTTCAATGACGTAACGTGAAATAGAAGAATAGAAAATTCTTACACGTATGAGGAAAAACGTGTGGTATTCTACTTTGTAAATTAGCCGTTAACAGAGAGCGAGTATAATAAGTATAAATATAGTAATTGAGGTAGTCAAGGGTTTAACATTTTACGTTGTGTGGGTTTAGAAATCCTATAAAATCGTAACAACTGCGGTACGGACAGATAAGGTTTGAGTCTTAATGCTTATTTGGTTATAAATGTTGGATTTTTCGTGATGTTCATATGATTACCTCATGATTAAAACGTGCATCAAGGTTTATACTCAAAATGGTCCCACAATAAGAGATCATTATCATCATCATTGACGTCAGAAGTTCATGATGGTTTGGCCAATGTTGATCACGTAGAATTATTATTAGAACTTATTATTATTATTATTATCATCAATATTATTATTATCATTATTATTATTATTATCATATATTTTGCTGTAGAAGCAAAGTCTGGGATGACCCTGACTTGAAGAAGTTTTAACTTTTCGTTACAACTAAATGTGAAAAAAGTATAATTAATGTTTTAAGTATTTTTCATGTACTTAGGTGTAAAAGATTCAAGTAGCTGATCGTAAATTGCCTATATATAGCGAGATTTACGATTGAATTTGGAAAACATAATAAAGTTTACATTATTAGGTGATGTAATGCACCAGAACTCTATATATATACAAGGCAAACCCACGCCTACAACTGCCACCGTCCTTCGACAGCGAGTCACGCAATACAGACCGACCTCATTGAACAGGAAAGAAACTTTCTATAAAGAATTAACCTGCTGTATTGATTTGTTTTTACTAGTATCGACTACTGAAAACATTCCGCGCTATGGCGCAAATACTTAATTAGGCATACTGATAACTATGCATACTCGTTATATGACACATTAAATTGAGCTGTGGGTTAACCGTGCCGTGCCGTGCCTTAGATCAACTCAGAGTATACTCAGGGTGCGATCACAATTTTCTTTAGTTTTAATTTATAAGTAGAAAAAGCCGGAAAAACTGGGCAAAGAAAGGCAATTAATTTTAGTGATTCCTTTAAAAGGATTCAATCAGATATACGGCGAAAAATACATGCGGTTGCACGCATGTAATGCGCCAGGCACGCAGTAACAAAATACCATAACACTCAGTACAATTTATCTTAACGTTGATAATCATTATTGGTTTAAATATGAGTAAAACTATCAAGCATCAGACTTTTGTCACGTTCACGATCTACTTACTTAGACCCCGTCCACACGTTTTCGAATGAAAACGTATACGTGTGGCCGAGGTCTTATTGGTTTGACATTTATGAATGCTAATTTATATAGTTTGTTGGTTTTTGTGAACGAAGGTATATTGCGCAACACGTGTCGTTGTCAACAAACAGACATCTTGAAACGCACTTAACTACTTATTTCCCACGCTTTTGTTTTACTTTACAAATTCAATTGAATTCGGAATATTCAGCTATAGAAAGCCAAGTCGTAATTCTCTACATCTAATCGGCCGCATCAATAGCATTAATCTTCCTCAAAAGTCAAGTACAATGTATAAAGGAAGGTCGAGAAAGAATTACTGGACTATCTTAGGGATAAACGTTTTCGACGACGTATTGAGGCCCTAGGCGTAAGAATCACAGAAAAACACGCACTTTTATCATCTAGAATTCAAATTCCTATTACGTACGTTTAATTATTCAACAATGTTTTCGATTCCAAGCGAAGATTTAATTTTTGTAAACTGGGCGTTATCTTGTTCTATTCAATAATAAATACGACGTATGGCTTAAGATAAACCGACTTCAAAACACTCAAATAATGGCTTTATTGTTATGATCAGCTAATTCAGCCTACAAGGTATAGGCCATTTCGCACGTTTGGAAGTGGGGGAAACTACCAAGAATTTGATAGTGAAGGTAATGATAATGATGATGATGATTTTGAAGGTGATGACGATGGAGATGATGACGATGATTGGATTTGATGGTGATGACGATGACGATGGAGATGATGACGATGATTTTGATGGTGGTGATGATGATGTTGGTGACGAGATGACGATGTCGATGATAATTTTGATCATGATGATGATGACGATGGAGATGATGACGACGATGATGATTTTGATGGTGATGATGGTTTCTGAGTAGATTGGTTATGAGATGAGTGAAGTGCAATTTGCCTTGCAGCAAGTTTTTTTAAATAGAGAATTCAAATTCATATTTTGATGATGGATTGGCTCATGTAGTGTAGTGTGCGAATCGCGAAATAAGTAGGGGGGTAGGTTGGGGTGGTGGGTGGGATGAAACAGATTGAATGTTTTAAATATCTATCGAGTACAATTCGAATGAATGGGATAAAAATTCAATGACAAAACGAAAAGTTCAACGGGGGAAAAGGAAAGAAATGTACGTGAAATGTATTGCCCAATAGAATTAAGACTGAAAACTGACTATTAAGTACAAAAAAAAAAAAAAAAAAAAAANAAAAAAAAAACAAAAAAAAACACACATTACTTGAAAAATGACAAATTGAATTAAGGAAAAAAATGACATATTTGATTAAAGGAGAAAAAAATACACAAATCAAATAGAAAAAAATCAATTACAAAAAAATATGAAAATATATAAAAAGGAATGACAAAAACGAATCTAATGGAATGAACTCAAGCATCGATAGCGCCATTTCAAAATGGATTTTGATTTTGACTTACAAGAAATTAGAACGCAATATGCGGTCGAAGTGAGTGTGCGTACGGCAAAGTGGACATGCGTGTAATAATTCAGATTAAAAGTATTACTTTTCCTTTAARGAGAAATAACCCCAAACAGCGTGATATATATTGAACAACCCATATTAAAAGCATCAGTATAGAAATAGATGCTAGAGTAGGCGGACGACAAGCTGTGTGGCGTGGGAAACGCAGACGATCCCCATCGTTAAAACAGCGGGGTAACTAGCTCTCTATACAAAAGCTACAAAGAAAAATTAATTTTGAGATCCCTTATTGAACAAATTTTCGTGCTCAAAACGTCGCATTTTTAAAAAGAGGTTTTCTCAATTCTCTTAAATATTTCTTGAACAATATTTTCGAAATTTCATCAGTTCTCGGCGTAGGAATACTGCCCATTTCTCTTTTTTCGGCATTAAAATATATCAATATCTAATTCCTTGAATATGAATTAAGGTATCTGTTAAAAAAGCCGTTGTCGTGACGACGGGAACAGTTGTAGCTATGATTGATTAGGTAACTGGATGCTCATCAAGCCAGAACTTAGACTTTTAAGACTAAAATTTATTATATTYTTTTCGAGTTTTAGGGAAACCTGTTCGATGCTGTTTTGATGAAGTCCAAACATGTTTCCCACCGCGAGAAACACTAACTCAACAGGTGGTTTATGATACGTGAAAATATTCTAATATTTAAAATAAAAACACCGACGAAAAGAAAGAATGAATGAGTGATGAATGCAAGTTGTAGGAGGAAATGAAAGAAAGAAAAAAAGTTGGGAGAATAAAACGAAGATTTAATCAATTTCAAATAAGTATGCATCAGCGGTTTTAGCGCTCAGAGCAAATTTATGTTCCACTAGGGCCGGGATAGACGGGAGAAACGTAGATGAAAAATCAAAAATATTCATCGGATAAAAGCAAGGCAAAATATGTACAGTCGAGGAAGTGGAAAAAAACGACAAAATGAGTAGAGTGCGATAAGAAAAGAGAACTGAAATGAAGAGAAGGAAAGGGAATGAAAGAGAACAGAAGACTGAGAAGGAAAGGAAAAGTAAAGAAAAAGGAAGAGAGTCTGCAGTTACAAATATTTTAGATTGCTTCAGAAAAAAAACATTGAATAATCAAATGATAAGAATAAGTATAATCTAAATATCCTTCCTTGCAAATTAAAGTGAAGAAAGCCAGTATGAAATGAAGAGACTTTAGGGATTTATTTTGATAAAACGCGTTGAACCACAACAAGGCGGTTGGTTTGCTTTGTTTTGTTTTCTCAAGAAGCTGACATGATTTCTGGTTTGACCATTCTGAAATACGCCATCATCCTGTTCTAGTATTCCTACGATACAATTAGCTCTGCTAACAACATAAGGACCTCAAAGACGGATCACGTAATGCCAGTGAAGGGAGGAAGGGAGGGATCGATGATTTTGGTAGCAGGGCGTCGCCAAGACGGTTGGAATTTACTGGCATTTGAAACGACTCTCTCTCCATTTATAGTCATAGCTATTTTTGAAGGTAATTCATTCTCTTTCCTGCTGTGACTACTGACGAGAAGTAGAAAAAAAAGCCAAACCCACAGGAACGCGACTCATAAGTATTCGTAATAACTGTAATAAACTAAGAGTGGCTCTATTCTTAAGGCTAACTCCTTTGGTTTTCGGATAGGAGAGAAAAGGAGACAAAAGACTTGTCCCTATAGCTCCAGGGTCACCCTACCCTTAGGAATTTTGGGCGGCCATTTTGACGGCACTGAAGAACAACGCATAAGGAATGAATTACTCAATACCGCACGTATGGTCTATGCTATGACGTTAAACACAAGTAAACAAAATAAGAGTATACTAGGCCAAGTTTAGCTCGTAAGATAAGCTAGTGGAAAACTAAGTCTATTACAGACACAAGTTTATATAGTTGTAGATATGCATTTGCATCAAGGGGAATTCATTCATTCATTCATTTTTACTTTCTTAACAAGTTTACAAGCAAGTTTATTTGTCAAGGTCAAACCCATAAACTCATTAATAACAGTGGGTAAAAAGTAAACCAGGCTTCGCCTTGAATATCAACAAACAAAACAGGCCGTGAAAATGAGACGCTACTAAATTATTTAAAATCAAAACCGCTTTACACTTGAACCAGGTGAAAATTCATCAGTTGCAGAAAAAAGTACCCCAAAGGTTTGTGGTTACGCTGACTGAATAAAATAAATAAATAAACTAGTCGTTCTAGCGTTTTGCACTAATTGGGGGCACTTTTCGCTCACACGCACTACCACAACGTTCAATATTCTATGCAAACAACGCTCAGCTCACGACAAACACGTTTTTCTGTATTTTTTTCAGATGCAAACCAGATGCGAAAAAARAGAGAGAGAGAGATAGTGATAGAGACAAAGAGAGAGAGAAAGAGGAAAAAATGAATGAACAGGATGAACCAATATTTGCGCACGTTGTTGTAAATGAAAAGCTGGTACCATCAACGTCACGTTTAATATTATCATCATCAACATTTATATTATTATTAATTATTTATATTATCATAATTACCAATAATAATTATTATTATGATTATTATTATCATAATTATCATTATTATCATATTTATTATCATATTTATTATTATTATCTTATTCATTATAATTTAGAAAAATTGCAAGGATGAATTAATTCATCATTTTTAAGGTTAAATATGTACGTGAGTGAATGGCAAGTGTAGGTTCAGCAACCACAAGAAAAATAAAATATTTTAAAAAATCTATTAATATGATCTAAGTGGGTTTTCGTGCCACAAAACGAGGGGGAAATGTTCGGAAATATTTTGTTTGCCGTTTCATTCATTCATTCAATCATTCCCATTCATTCATTCATTCAATCATTCCCATTCATTCATTTTAGTTCATTTACTTAGTAATCCTGCATGCTTTTACTTATTTTACTTATTTACGGAATTCAATAATGTATTATCATAATGAATGATCAAATATTTTCGCGTGATTTTTCATTTCTACTCTATTCATCCATCCATCCGCCCATCCATGACATCCATACAACCAGCCCTTTATTCCTCCATCCCTCCATTCCGCCCACCCACTCATCCACCCACTCATCCACCCAACCACTCATCCATCCACCCATCATTTCATCCATTCAACTATCCATTCATTCTGCCCGACCATTATAACTAGATCAGTACGCACTGGCTAATCTTCTTTTTACGGAAAATACACCATTCCACAAATAGCCCTTAAAAGCTATCCACCTATCTATCTATCTTTCCACCTCTCTCTCGCCATCCATCCATTCTTTCAGCCTTTATACCTAGGTTACTAAGTACTGGCTAATATTATTTTCGTGAAAACACCATTTCACGCAGATAGCCCTTAAAGGTACATGCTACACTCTTCGTGATAACTATTTATAGGATGTTATTGTTATGTCAAATGTTTATCAGCTTCTTAAATCTACTTTCATACTGCTTGTATCACTGTAACTATAGATACATGTTGCTTAGCAACATAGCCGAATATTACCACTTAATTCAGTCATAATAACCATTTAATTCATATTTCCAATAAGTTGCTATCAATAGACGTCACTTCCGGTAATAGCTGCGTTTTGAATGGCTTGTAGAATCTTGAAGGTTGTTTTGATCTCTTGTTTTCTGGTTTCATGTCGTAGAAATAGTCAAATACAATAGTTTGAGGACTTATTTGACATGTTTTGACTTACATCAAAACCAACTCCAAAAAGTCACGTGATTGATAGTAAGCAATATGGCGTCTATTTCGTCCCCTGAAACAGTCCCACAATGCAATGCCTTACCAACTCGACCCAATTTTTTCTTAAACCTCGGAATGGCTTATAAATTTCTGTATTTCTGTTATAAGCTATGGCAAATTTTACAAGAAAAGAAAACGTTTAATAGCTCATTTCACAGTTGGTTGAATGGAAAAATGTGTGGGACTCCCAAAGTCTTGGGCTTCAAACTTCAGCTAAATGACCAGAATCTATCTGATCTATCACCTAATTTATCTTATTAGAGTCAATTCACAAAGATCTCACACGACTTATAAATCTTTAAAAGGAACCGCCTCGATACTGACATTTCGCAGTTGGTGGTGTAAAAAAGACGGTAGATTTTCTTTTTCACGCGAGAAAGCGAAGAATTCCCCAGAGCACAGATTTTCACTGGATTTGAGGTCTGAGCTTAAATCGACTGCGGTGGACGATGGATTCTTTCAAAGTCCTTGACAAAGGACCTTTTCATTGCACTGTATCTTAACGTCAAGTATTAAACACCAACCAAGAGTAATTTATCAAACCAAAAGAGGAAGTTCGATTTGTGGTTTGGCTACCGACTTCCCGTTTTTACCACTCTTCACTCGCTTCTGCCCTCTCAAGCGTGCTTTCGTATCTTCAAATTTATTAATTTTGTGAAGGATTCAAGGTTTGTAAAACAGCTCATCAATGTATTCAAGAAAACTCATTAGCCTTATATCGTCAAGTCTGATTTATGATCTGTTGGCTTTAGAAAAGACGCATTAATTGTTCAGATAGATTATTTTAATTTAAAGACGCTTTAAATTATTAAACTGACAAAGTAAAATATTCAAAATACACGAATCAACTTTTATTCCCAACACTGTGCAGAAATTCATGATGAATTTCTTWAAAAAACTCTAAAATAAATTCGAGAATTTAAAGGTTTTTTTACTTTGCCGGACTGAGTAGAAAAAGAAAGATGTGATTCAGTATCTTAGACTAAGAAAAAATTCCCGACAATCGTTCATTTATCTATTTTTCCCGCTCACTTAGCATATTACTGAGTACTAAGGACTGGTTCTCTGCTTAGAAAAGCTTTACGAAGTCTATCGCATTATCAAACTCTTCAACAAACGCGCGCAATTTCGTATAACTTCAAAAGAAAGTGCAATTCACTTGTTAACTCATCGAAAACATCCTAAAGCTGCACCTTCAATTTTCTGGGCATTTCAGCTGGATGATTAAAAAAATTCTTTTTAAAAAAAAGAAAAAAACTAAAAGTGAACTTCCTTTAAAAGGATTCAATGACAAGGCTACAGATAAAAAGAAATAGAAACAATCTTGACTGTGTTTTTTTTTTAGCCTTTTTCCTGTTGTTGGAAATATTTGGTTCTTTGCAATAAAAAATATTCGTTTAAAGGGAAGAAATTTTAAAAATCTAGGTGCCTTGTAAAACGCGTGCGGACCAGAGTCTAAGTAAATAAACAACGCTTGACTTCTCTAATCTACTTTAAAAGACATCATTGGTTCGCCCAATACCTCGATAGTTAGCACAGGAAAAAAACAGAAGGAAGTGAAATAGAATGATTTCACTTCTTTTTATCAAAGCAATTTTCGTTTCGTTTAAAATGCGCCTCGAAAAAAGTAGTTCAACATACCTTATCTCTCCGAGGCTCCTTCCGACGCTTGCGGAATCTAGGGTTAATCATTAAAGCCCTCCGCATTTTGGCAAAGATTCCGAATCGAAGAATCCTTCCAGGAAAAAAGTCAACGAAATCCTTCGGTGTGTCACAAAAGCGCAAACGGAGACAACAGCGATTTTTCCATCGCAAACCTAAAATGAAAATACGACCGTACTATCTTCCTCAAGCCATGACGCCTCAGGTTGATGCATTAAAAATATCCCGAAATTACCAAGTAGGGAGAAGCAAGTGGTAAGCGCGCAGTGATTACGTCAGTGAGTGATTCTCAATGTTGGGTATATATATGATGAGTTCTTGATCGATAATACTGGGTCAAAATGTCGTTAAGTCAATCATTTTTTTCAGCCAACGACGCAACCCTCTTTGACCTCACCGAATTCTAATCCTAGAACGAACTAGTCTCCCTCGCATCCGTTTTTAGTGTCGGTCGACACGCAACGCTCCCTCCCTACTTTTATGTGAGTCTTCGATGAAGTTTTGTCAATAAAGTTTTACGAGCTACATTTTTTTCTACCTTTATTAAAGTTTAAACGACTTTGATAGAATCATATCTTTCATCTTTAATGTTTTAGATATTATTTTTGACAAAACGAAGGCTTTTAAAACATAATTAGGTGCAAAATAATGTTAGTAATAAATTAATTAGGGACTTTAATTAGAATAATTTTTGACCTAATTTCATTATCTGAAGCACAAAATGAAAAAAAGCAGAATTCTCTATAAAAATTATTTAAAAATAAAGGAACAAATTGTTTAAAAAATACAAATTTCTAGAAAAAAATGTAAAATGATTTTGAAGTGAATTTACGCACCTGGGTCAATTAACCAAACCACATATGTTTAATTTACGGATATAAATTGTTAACCAGGACTCAAATTATTATTTTTTTCTTTATAGAATGAAGTGATAGGTTTTTTATTAGGCATACAGTCTTACAGATATGGTTTTACACAAAACAACAAATATGTAATATTACAAAAAGGTAACTACCAAAATATTATTTTCAGTTTCGAATATGGCTATTAAATTAGCAAATTTCAATAGCAAAAACAAAACAAAAATTGACTACCCCAAATTTGAGCCTTTTAACTCTTATACAATGAAAAACCAAAGTTGCAAAGGTTATTGGATCCTTACGGCTTGTCTTAATAGTTAACATAGCCTGTAGAATCGTTTTTCACTCCAGTGTTTTCTCATTTTATGGCATTGTCAAATCTATTGAGTATTATTTCTTTTTCTGCTGGTAACAGATGGAGAAAAAAGATCGATGCATCTGTTTAAATGGATAGGTGGTTTGTGTGACTTTAAAGTTTACTATTTGTTTTTCATTGTTTACAAACAGAACAGACAGACTTTGTTATTCATTTTTTCAGACAGACAGACAGACCAAAAATAAATAGCTAGACACAGGAAACCCAGTTTGAGAATTTAATAAAGTATATGGTCCCAAATATTTAAGTGAAGTGTATTCTTCCTTCCTAAAAAGTAATGCCTGATCAACAATTGACACGTACCTTCAAGGGTGTAGGATCGTTCATACCCTTGGTGGTAAGACGCATATTTATAGCACATTGCTGTTGTGGTCCCTAAAACTAAGGCCCTATCTGAGTCTGACTGCCCTCTTCCCCGAGTTACACTGGGTGGGCTAATTTATCATGCATGTCTTTGGAAAACTCCATCCACCATTTACATAAGAATAATTTTTAACTTGTCTTGGTTAAGTGGGACAACTCGGTGGGTGATACTTCTTGTATCGGCTGGTAGGGTAACCTGGGAGGTGAAACTAGGTGAGACAACTTTTCCTTATATAAATAACACTTAACTAGTGTACTCAGGGCGAGACATGCAGATCAAACACTAAAATGTGCTTGCATGTTAATTTGTAACCCAACCTAGAGAAAACTACCAATTGGGCTTTCTGTGTCAAGACCTAAGTTTTTTTACTGGAGAATACTTCAGTAAAAACCTTGTAAAGTTGTTTCGTGGGGGAGGGCTGTCTCTGGACCCTGAGACTCTGTATAAATAGGACCTCACAGAGCTGTCCGGGTGCAAGATATTTCAAGCTAGGGGAGGTCAAAACACCCTTACTAAAGCGGTTCTCATATAACATCCACATACATCTTAACGTATTATATACTGCAGAGGACTTCTGCCATAGCTAACATGTTAAGCTGTCAAAACTATTATAGTTTATACGGATGGGAGAAAGGCTTTCTAGAATTAATCTTTGGTTATAAAAAAAAATCTATTCACATCCTTGAACCAAAAGTACTATCTGAATGCACTATATCCAAAGTTATGTTTGCTTTTGAAAAATCTACCATAACTATCAATATATCTTAATGTTGGAATTTCCAAGTTCTGTCTTGCTTTCAGAATACAAAATATTACAGAGAAATTTCACTCACCTGAGAGACGGTTCACTCTTGATCCACGAGGAGGATGTATACTACAGGTCACACTTAAAAAGCCCGCCATTTTGAAGGGACGTCGATATGAACACCGATTTAAGTTGACAAATAACCTGCTTGTGTCTCAAATTGTGGGTTGTCGTTGACAGAGAATCTTTATAGCGAATTCAAACCGTTTTTAAAGTAGAATTTGAAGTAGTTCACGCTCGTGCAAAATTAGGCAACCAATTCTCGAATGAGAAACCGAGCAGGATTGGGTCTAGCTCATAGACAAATGAGATTTAAATTGTTATCTTTTCTTAATTTCACATGCTTGAGGGGATGTAGCTCAGTGGTAGAGCGTCCGCTTTGCATGCGGAAGGCCCGGGGTTCGATACCCCGCATCTCCACTTTTTCCTCATGCTTTCTTTATTTAAAAGTACATTTTTACGGCTTAAATTTTACTCAATATATTATAATATTACTTACTTTCAGGATTTCGTGCCATTTTCTGACTTGCAGATCCAAATGTACCCCTGTTTAATTTCGAAGCCATAGCTCAGAATTGGAACAAATATAAACTTTCTCAAAAATAACAAATAAATAAATGAATAAATATAAATAAACATAAATCAATCAATCAATCAATCAATCAATCAATCTTACATTTATCATGTAGTTAGTTTTAATACTCCACATATGATTTTAAGATGAAAATATTTTATTAGAATATAGACTTTACATTTGCTCACAAAAACACTTTTACAAGGTTCTTTAAAATACCGTTTTCCAGTTAATACACAGATAACATATTCATAAATATATATACCGCATTCTATTTTTAGCAACAGTATTTTTTAGGAAGAAAGTAAGATTTTGAAAAGTTCACTACGCACATCCACTCGTAAAAAGTCGTCGCGTATTTTGAATAAATATTTTTCAATTTCTTTACATTTTGGTCGAAACTGCTTTTCAACATTTAACAGTAAGTCTTTATTCTTTCAAACTAAACGTCTTTGTTTAAAGAAAGCTTTAGACTAACCAATAAAGAATCCTTCGTCTCCTACAAGTTGATGATAATTCGGGGTTTTATTATTTCCTTTTTTCAAGACAAAAACACCAAATCTTTCTTCTCGAAAGCAGTTTCTCGTACGAGTGGGAAACACATACCGGTTAAAATGACTCTCAAAATTTTTTCCGCTTTCAACCAATTAAAAAAACTGAGAAATTCTTAATCATCCAATCACAACGCTTAAATTCGGCAACCATTTAATAGCATTTCTTTTCCATTTCTTTTTTTGCTATATAAAGTATGTGTACGTGTGTGTGTGGTTTTCAGTTTGCAGGGTGTGTCGGTTCACTTGGGTGGGTGTGACGGACTTGGGTGGGTGTGACGGACTTGGGTGGGTGTGACGGACATTGGTGGTTTTGCTCAACATTTCTAAATAATTTTCAATCTACGACAAATAGGATTTTCTAATTATAATGAAGCTATTAGCATCAATTTGAAATACTATACAATACATCGTATTGAGGGATATAAATCCAACCTAATGAACTACCTTTGTATCTAGTTATTTTACGCGAACGCCCAAAAATTCCAATTGTCGAACAAATTTTGAAATTTTCAAAACTCGAACAATAACAAGTATTCTGTTCGTTGCGTTTAAGCAAGTGAGGTGCATATATTCTGAGTAACTTGTCAATTTGAAACATCATCGGTCACCTCACGAATTCCACATATAAATAAAATAAGTTATTTCTTGAGATATTCTACATTATTGTTGAGAATAAATAATGATATTAAATAATAAATGAAATAATCTCTGATGAGAAATTTCATCTTGATGCATCGAAGTGTTAACAATTCGATCATCGCTTACCCATAATCCTTTGCAGTTTTTCAACTTTGTCATCATCAATTAAATACGATTAAATAACATTTGTAAAAACTCCAATAAAAATATCTATCCTAATAGTGAGTTCATTATCACGTGAGAGATATGTGCTCAACTAAAAATAATGATGCAGTCTGCGTTCGGTTTGTCATCCGAGGTTGTCTCATGCGACCAGATTTCTTGACTCCAAGATACCATTCTTTTCTGTAGACTGACTGGAACATTGTAAAGCCCTTATAATAGTCTTCCACAAACACACATCTTGGAATATTGTTGCCTTTAGGCTACGAATAGAACAAAAGACACCACATTAAGTTAATATTTTTAACATGTTTTCGCGCGTAGGTGTTAATTATAACGATCCTTGAAAAGCGGGAGGGCTGTAAAATTTTCGCTGGTGTTGTGATTTGAAAACCAAAAATGCTTTTTCTTACTTAACTCATCGATCGAGTGTTTACTATGATTACGAACTAGCTTGCATAATATGAATTATATTAGATGCTTTCTTTTGTAATTGTAATTTTGGAATCATTCCTGAATTGCGTTAACCGACCGTGAACCGGGATTGGCGCCATTTTTTCCCAAGGTTTGACCTAACTAACCTCTAATACAAGTCGACCAGCGCTGCTCACACAAATGTAGGTGTTTTCTTGTTTAGACTTGATACGTATATGTCCCATAAGGTTGACAGACTCAAGGATCATAAGAGCTGGAAGAGAATCAAAAGACAGGATAAGTGTTCAGCAACACTGCAATCAGTAAATACATTTTGAAGACAAGAAAATCAATTTCAACAACTATCAGCTCATTAAGTGCAAGATGTGCAGAGCTTTGGCTGTAGCACAACTAGTTAAATGATTTCTAGGTTACAGAAGTTTAAATGAACAAGTTGCTTATCGTGCATGCTTGTCCGTCGTTTTAGGCGGGAAATCTTTGTAAAGAGATTCCGCGGTTTCCTATTGGTCATGCAACCTTTGCGGCTGGAAAAGAAACCGTTTTGCGAAGAAGCTACCGTTTTGTTTTCAATGTAAGAAGTATTGCATAGAAAATAAGTTCTTTCTAATGGAAAGGAAGCTTAGTTTAGTTTAACTGGACAAAACAGTTTTTGTTGTAGTTATTGGCATTCTTATTAACGCCATCTCGTTATAGGTCTAACTGCATAATTGAAATTTTCGATAATCCTAAGTCATTATTCTTCCTTATATCGAAGTCATTCTCTATATTTTCATGGCTGAATATTCACCTGGAATTTGAAAAATCGTTCTACACCCAAAATACCTTCTGTAAGATGGAGCTCATTGTCCATCTATCACTGACAAGCTTTAATGCATGGGTCTCAATTCTCTTTGCAGGGGACCCATACTAAAAATCTCAGCTTGCCCAAGACTGGATTTTAGATGAGAAGAACACCATTGAAGGCTGTTGGTCGAGATAAGAAAGCCATGTCTGGCTACCTAATGCCGGCTTTGACATGGGACTGCTAAAAAAAGAAACCACAAGACTTGCTTCCTTGACTTAGAACATGTTAGAACACCTTGTCTGTCGTGAAACCTTCTCATTTATTGTGACTGTCACTCGAAAACCTTGAGGGGGGAAGACTAGTTCTCGTCCAGAAAAAGACTCGCAAGATTTTGTGCTATGATTATCAATTTTGAGGTTTATCGTGGAAGTCAGTTGCTGGGAAGTATTTAGTAATAAGAGATGGTCGTTTCTTCAATCGTCGATAAACTCGTCAGTGCTCCCAGAGATAAAGACTCCGGGAGAACTCGGCGTGTGGGGAATATACGCTCCCATCTGCTATCTATTCCATAAGTGGCTTTAAAATTGTTTAAGGACCTTTGACAGATGTGTGGAGAGCCGACAAGGGATGCTTTTCCTTGGGAACTATGCGGCTCAAACTCTTCACGGCTTTACCGAGTCCAGTTAATATTTTTTACCCCGTTGGGTTAAATGTCGATTATTAGCGCGCTGATACGCGGTCATTTTGAAAGTGGCCGAAAATGAGAGGGTATCGATGGAATTAGTGGGGTATATCGAGTTGCTGATAAGCTTGAAATCCGACATAAGTATCTGCAGATAGTATAACGGGCTTTTAATGAACATGGGATGGGTTATTATCGGCGAAAATGGTCAGGAAGTACACCTAAGGACAAAATTGAATGAAACAATTTTAAAAAAAGTTTGCGAAAGTCTATCTGAAAATGCCGCGTTGGATGCTTGGTCTTCGATTAAAAAAGAAAAGAAAAAAAACGAAGGCCATCTTATGTGACCTAATGAGTGGGCTGTGAGTGGCCTTCGCACTTTGTGCATTCACAAATGCATTAATGAAGAATCGTAATACCCCGTTGAAGGCGATTTCCTGTCCCAAAGACCGTGTGAACTTCTTGGCTATCGCTAAGTATATTTTCAGTTACGTAGATCATCGCGTTCGATAGTGATGACAACTTGCATTTTTGAAATAAAAAACCTCCAAGGTTTCCTTCTTTTTCTAGATGTTCAAGGTAAATTTATTCGTTTTTGACCAACCCACACAATACCTTGGTAAATGGAAGTACTAGTACAAGTATAAGATTTTCTAATGAGATTTGGAGACTAATTATAGCAATGCCAATGAACAATTTCTTTCTAATTGTTTAGCACGGGATGCGATAATTGAATTTGAGTCTAGCTTTAAAACTTGAGGTTTTCTTGAAATTTTACTGGTAAAACAGTCAAGTGGTTCATCCTTAATTTAACAATCTGTCAATATTGTCATTAAGAATCCCTTTGTTCCAAAAAAACCCTTATAGATCTAAGGGGTGTCTTTTGATCTAGACTAAATTCTATTTCTTTGAACAATGTTTACAAAGTAATTTTTAACAAGTTTTTGACAGCTTTTCCGTTTTTTCCTAGAATAGATCTTTGTTTTATTGACTCAAAGTAGAAGCGGACATAAGTGAGTAAGGCTATTGTAGATGTGAAATCAGGTATTGTCGGAGGTCATTGTAGATATGAAATATTGTAATCATCATAGCTGATGGTATTCGAATTATCTAGTCAACCGCCTTATTCGTAACAAGCCGGCTGCACGAAATTTCAAAGACTCGTCTTTAATGACTATTTGCAACTTTGACGATATTTTGAATGGTTCCAAAGATGTAAATAAACAATAATAGACATCTATAAACAAGTAGTTGTTTGTGAAAATAATAATATTGGTCGATAATCAAAAAATAAACGCTAAAGTGTTAAATGAATTAAGTAAATCTCGTGATCTTCCTTTGTCTACGACATTTCAGAGTCGATGTTAAAGTTGATTAGGCCGGATACAGTCTTAGGAAACAAATATAAACGATTTCTGTACGATGTCATTGTGTGCGGTCTGTGCTGTTTGTGTATAGCGTAGCGAGTCATTGCTGTTTCGGGCCAGAAGGTGACAGTGCGCTATTTCGGCCCAATTGATCAGGGCACTGCCGGCCTTTTTGTGAAACCCTATCGTATCTACGGTGAGGTATCTTTGAGACCGTATTCACTGAGGCCTAGAGCCTTAGCCCGCCACAAGAAAATTCAAAGATTTTTTAAAAACAAGAAATCCTTCAATGGCTATATTGAGATATTGATAGATAACAATGTATAGTGTCATTTTGAATTTCAGTTAGGACTATTAGTTCACTTACCATTGGGGTCGGTATCTAATGCCTTTGCGTCAATATTCGATCCAACTACTCTCAAATGCATTCGATAACTCCTAGAATATATTCGTACAGTTCTTGTATATCTCACTCCATCAGAAGCAAAATCTTGCTGAAATGTATTGAAGAGAAAACTTAGCTTCTTAACCAAAACTTTTGAAAAATAACATCTTCTTTCGACGTTCCAGAAGGCGAGTAAAGTTCTGCGCGCGTTACCTCATAGTACAAGATCTAAATTAATACAGCGACCCTGAGTGATGAGGTCGCCGGCCGGTGATAGAACTTTCATTTATCAATAAGAATGTTTGAAACTTAATGCGTACTGAGAATGCATTACTGAAGCGCGCGAGGAATACTAAAACTATATAAATTAGTAATAAACATGCGCTTTAAACATGAAATTATTTATAAATTTACTTACCAGAAGTGAATTTAATTGTTTATCTTGAATAGGAACTGCTGAGGACCTGGAGGTGATTAAAGATAACTTAAATGAAAGGCTGATTAAGCAGAAATTTTTGAAGTGGCAGCAAATGTTTGTAGTGGTGTATTACATCATGTAGATCAACTACAAAATGTACATCAAATATTTCAGAATTTGTACATAAAAATAATGTACATGACTTTACTTTCCAAGAAGTTATTAATAGTCAGTGAGAAATTTTTGACCGGGTCAATGTGAACTTTGATGGGAAGATTTGGAAACACACGAGAGACACGGGACACGAGCTGCATATTCTGCTTCTATTACACAGGCAAATCCACAGAAAAATCAAATCTTACCTCAAAATAAAGTAAAATATCAAAATTAAAGAACAAATCCACGGACTTCCAGACATTTTCCTTGTAATTCTCTTGAGGTTCCGCGTCGTTTTCGCTAAGCAAATATCAGCTGCGTCGATAGTCGATTTGTCGTGGTCTGACTGTAACTGAACAGTCTGTGTGAACTTACAAGTCTTTATAAACATGCCGACCAACGGCATTGCTTCAGATTCTACCGCAGGAAGTTTGTTGAGTGTTCTAGCCAACACCTAGGATTTGTGCTCCAAAATTTCCGCCACAATCGGAAAGTATATGTAATTTGTTACGCATTGACGGCCCGGGGGATACATCGATAGTTATTCGCTCATACCGCACATAGGCAGAAAAGAACAGCTTCTTATGTACTGAGATCAGGTGTAGACTGTGCACTTGTGCGACCCGGAAATCACATTCCGATTGGGATGCGCTTAAGTTTCAGCTTCTGTCACTCTACATAACGTGACGGCATACAGCAGGGACTATACCGAGTTTAAAGCGCATTATCTTTAACTTTGACATTTTTAAGAGTCAATCGAGAAAGTGCTCAAAAGTCGTTGATTTAGAATTGACTTTAATCATCGAGGAACGATTAAAAAGCGCCCGATTTAGAATGAAATAAGCTATTCATGATTTAGAGTGATAGCATCGAGTTCAATATCATCAAAAGCGCAATAGAAAAAATATTTTAATCTTACTACTGTAACATCAAGGGGTTTCTTTTTATCAAGAAGGAAGTTAAAAAATGACATCATTATTGACGTCGGGTCTTGATAGCCAATCACATGTGATCATCAACGTGGCGGGAAATGGACCGGAAGTGACGGCAATTTCCCACCTTTCGTCGATGTTTACCCGGCGAAAGCGCCGACTATCTTTACGGGCAACATTCTTCCGTGTGGTAAAATATCTTCTATATTTTATTACTCTGTAAAATAATAATAATGATAGCAATAAATAAATATTCAATGGTCTTTGCTCGTTCCTTTCTTCCTGTATTGGATTAATCTATTATTTTGATAAGGATTTGCAATAAATTCTAATTCTTAAAGGGCTATGAAACGTAAAGCTCAGTGCGTAGAACTGAGACGGGGTGGAATCAAAATGATACGGATTTTCGTAAACTCGCTTGTAATGATACTAAAAATGGCAGTAGTAGTTTCTAATGTTGCTGATATAGAAATTTTTGGATATTAGCTTTATAATGCTGTTACCGGCCGTACAGAGGTCAAACCCTCGCAGTTTGCCTCGTAATTTTCTTACGTATTAGTTCATCATGCATAACTAGAAACCAATATCGAAGACGTAAAAGCTAGTGACCACCCTCAATGCCTACATATCTTACTAACCACCTCATAATTGTACGCGACTTTTTGCTGCAAACGAACTAGTACGAGAAAAAAATATCATAAATGTAGATAATCTTGCATCTCGACTGAAAGCGATAAGAAATATCAGAAAAAGTTGTAGAACAAAACAAAAGAAAACAGGAATTAAAAAGCGGGAAACAGCAAAGCGCTTTCACTTTGCGCGATGCTCGGGATCCATTTAAAATTTACGTAATTTTTTTTTTTTTTATAGAAACGATAACAAGATGGAAGCGTGGAGGGGGAAATTCAAAAAATAAACTCGATAAAAATGAGTCAAACAAAAAATATTCGATTTTAAGGATGATCTTGTTAGTTTTGCAACGACAACACCTAACAAACACATCGTTTTCATTTGATTATTATTCTATGTAGTCTTAATTAATTACACCGAAAAGCATCCCACTAAAAAATTAGTTAACTGATAAGAACAGGACATCCGAAACTTTTACTTCTGATAATTACAAACAAACCTTCCTTGCTTTCATTCAGCATTATCCGGGTTTTCCACAAAATGATTGACATTTGTTTAGTTGTTATTTTTAGACTTCTAGCGCTTAGAATAAAACAAAAACATGTCAAAAACCACAGAATGCCAGGCTGTTGAAACTCTTACTACAAATTTACTTGTTAATGGTTATAATCCTTTCTCTAGACATTCATCAGAAAGTATTCACTCAATTGGCTTACTTACGTGCGAGCGACAGCCACCCACAGTCTAGTAGCACTATACTGTACAATAGCACAATGAAATATTAAATGACTCTAAAAAGCAGACCGGATACCTAATAACTCCAAATATTAGTAATATGAACTAGAAATCAGTTTCTGTCTTTTTGGAATTATTAGAGAATGTGTTTTTTCCTCAGTGATCTGAAGTGACACAGTTTACGTCAGCAGTGAAAGAATAAATTAGTGGAATATTTTGGTGTTACCTCATATATTATTACTCTACCTCAACGCCTACGAAAATTCGTCAAATCTTATAACTAGATTTAAAATTAGATTTAAAATGAATCATATTCATAGAAACTGAGCTAAAAATATATGTCACAACATCCTTAATTCCAACTTCTTCAAAAATCGTCAAAAGTGTCAAAAATGGAATTTTTTGGGTGTAACGTTTTCTCGCAAGGCGCCGGCCAAAAGTCTCGAAAATAAGATTCTTTGTATGAATGTAACTAAGTTAAGAATAATGTTAAGGAAATAGCACATGTTCTGACTTGACTGGCTCTTTATTTCAACCAAAAATATTCAGTATTATTGAGTAATATTCAAACCTTTGGAATAAAATTCTTCAACACACAACGTACTTTCCCAACAGGACGAATTACAGTCATGTAAAAAATTATTCCATTATGCAATTTTTAGGATTTTTCAGAAGCCAAAGCCCGGATACCTTTATAAGCAAAGCAATGGTCTTCCTCATGCCTTTAACTAGAGCAAATTATTCTTCCAGGAAATGACATACTGAATTAAGTTTTCACGCATAATTCCGAGAGACTCCGGTGTAGTAAATGCCTTTTTTGGCTATCTAAATATAGGCAAGGCTTAGATTTATTCTCAGCTATAGGATTTTATGTCATTTAATTTAGATTTGATATACAATGTTGAGATTTCAAAATTGAATAGTGCAACAAGGAAATCATTTTGTCTTTTATGGTGATCTCGTTAAGGATATTTGTGAAGCATCTTTAGCCCATTTTCACTCGAAGTTTTGTTAATTGCATCCTTGAAAGTATATAAATATGAGACCAGAAATAAATTAGTCTTGTCAGTCGAGGTCTAGCCTCCTTCGCAGCCGTTCTTAGGGTCGTCACGCAACGTTTCCCTCCGTGACGACCCTAAGGACGGCTGCGAAGGAAGCTAGTCGAGGTCAAGCAAACTAACAACTCCCTGTATTTCCCATTTTACAAGCAGCAGTTTTCAGCTAATTAACCAATTAAGTTCTTTTTGTATTATGCTCAATAACTGAATCAGTGGTCATCATGCACTACCCACGCAACTCTTGATAGCTGATGCCTTCAGTTAATTTAAATTTAAATTGAAGTACATATTTTCCAGCTAAATTGACTTCTCATTTTTCGGTTAGTCTTTGCTATCAAAGTCAAGACTATTCAGGAATATTAACTAAAGTGGTTGGATGGTTCTTTCAGTGCTTGATTGCTTTATAGTCATTGTTTGATTTGTTTGGGACTTTTTGTTGTTGTTACGCATATTTGTTTGTTCGTTTGTTTGTTTTGTTTTGGACAGTTGCTTCAGTTTTGTTCGTTCGTTTATTTTTTCTTCTTTCGTTTCCTTCGTTGTTTTTTTCATGAGCATTCAACACCTTAACTACCTTTATCGACAGTTCCACTTCTATCTCACTTTCATCATTTTTCTACGTATTTTCCCATCGCTAAATAATTGAGCTCTACTGAAATCTCGATCCATCTTCCCTCTTCACAGCATGCCGTTCGTCCTATCATTTCCATTACTGTTATCAATCGATCGGTTTCCCCAATTATTTTTTTTAGTTACTCCAAGTGATAAAAGGTCAAGTTATGAGTTCATGTCATCCCCAAGTTAACTCTTATATAAAATATCAATAAAATAATCCACTGAGACCACCCGCAACAGAACCGTACGTACGTGCCTTCAACAAAAACCCCTGTTTCAAAGGTAAGACCCTAAGGTTAATGATAGATTACCAAATCCAGTAAAGAGATATTAATGGATTGATATATAAGACTGGGTGACTGGGTCACTAAATGATGGCCTGTGATACTATGGTACATAGAAATAGCCTGTGGGTTGATCAGAGTCAGGGCACGGCTATAACTCATAGATCAATTAAACTGGAATTTAGCTTGTTAGGTTTTGCAGAGGGAAGGAAACCAGAGAACCCAGAGGGAGGGGTGGGTGGGGTAAGGAGAGAGGGGGATGAGGCAAATGGAATAGAGATGAGCTAGTGGGACTCGACACCGTAAAATCACTTAACCGTATGCTGGTAGTCGTCCCGTGTATTTTACCGTTACCGTAGCAACAGTACAGGTTATAATTAGATATTTAAGCAAAGACAATGAAAGTCCTTTCAATGGTATGGGCATGCGCACTCTTCTCACTCCCCTTTACGAAAAACCGCTCTTAACTGAGGACTCCACTAGTACATGCAGTGCAAGTGGCTAGTTCCTCTGTCACTCCTTAAGAGTGTGCAAGAAACATTGGCGTTATTTACGATAATACCTTATCTCTGGACAGTCATATAACTCAGATTTGTAAATCTGCTTTTTATTTTATTAGAAACATTTCACGCATTAGGAAATTTTGAAGTATTGAAACCACTAAGATATTAATTCACGCTTTCATTATAAATAAGTTAGATAATTGTAATGCCTTACTTTTTGGTTTACCGAAGCATCTTTTGCAGAGGCTGCAGTATGWACAAAACACTGMTGCCAGGCTGGTTACCTTATCACGCAAATCTCAGCATATCACACCCATTTTAGTACAGCTGCATTGGTTGCCGATTGAGCAGCRTATCGAATTTAAAATTCTTCTTTTTACGTATAAAGTTATCCATGGTATTGCGCCAAAGTATCTCTGCGATTTACTTGAGCCTTATGYTCCTCAACGCTGTTTGAGATCTRGTTCTAAGAGGTTAYTCAAGGTTTCAAATTAWAATCTAAAGTCTTATGGATACCGCGCTTTTTCTATTTCTGCTCCAATGCTTTGGAATGCCTTGCCACTGCAAATTAAATGTAGTACATCTTTAAATATTTTCAAGAGTTATCTCAAAACATATTTATTTCGCAAAGCTTTTCATTGATCATTCGTTAAATCTTATTGACTTTTAGATTACATAGTTTTTTGATTTTGATATTACAGATATTGTTATTGTTAATTATTATTATCAAATTTTTTTTTGTAAAGCGCTTTTGGACATTTTAGGAAAGGGCGCTATATAAATAAGATATTATTATTATTATTATTATTATTATTAGGACTGGTTCCCTGGGTCCAAAGGGATGGATCTCACATCCCTCTCCCTCAGTAGTTTCTGGATTAGTCAAAGTTAAGGCTAACGGGGTAAGCTTTATGATGATTGACGAAACCAATCATAAAAACGCCCTATTTTACTATTAATTATACAGCTTCTCATTAATCCCATATAGGTAACTGTCCAATTATTTTCTTAATTGGACAGGTCTTGCTGATATGGGATTAATTAGGCAGCTATATAATTAATAGGTAATGGGATTTCATTCTCCCCAATCAAGAAATAATTAGACTCGGCCTACGGCCTCATCCAATTTTGTCAGTCCTCGGAATTTTCCTTGTCCAATTATTTCTTAATTGGACAGCATGGAGTCCTATTACATATACTAATACAACCCTAGACATAAACACACCGGCATACATCATTCAGAGACAAGTTTGTTGTGAAGTCGAATTCTGGACCTTTCTTCAGTTGTCACGTATCTTACCGGTACCACCTTCATTATAAAACACTCTAAAAATTCTGCGGTTGCCTTTCGTCTATAAAGACTCAAGAGACATATTAAGCATCACGCTCTTCCTTCCCGCAAACGACAGAAATTTGTGGCGTGCTTCTTTTCCATGAGAATAAAAGGACAAAAACGTGGGTCCCATGTTGGTTGACATCACTAAGACACCACTGAAATATTCAAAGACAATCAAAATGGCGACTATGACGTCACATAAACCCCAAGATTTGCAAACCTTCACACAATGCAAAGACAAGTTTTTGCTATTTCGCTACTACTTGAAGATTTTTCCGATTCTTTTTTATCAATTCTGAAAAATTATTTGTTTGTCAAATGAAGGCTTTACGCTTGCATTAAACGAGRTGCTTAACCTCTCTATTTTTTAGTCACGTATTTCGACGGACGAAAAATAACTGACAACAAGTAATTCCTTATTGTTAATCCATAACATTATTTTTCATTTCCTTATTTGGCGCGGCGGTTTTACAGTCGAATTTGAACAACAAACTTCGATCCACGCTATTCCGTTCAGTTTGGTACATCAATGCTTTATATTCAAGAAATTTTGGTACGTTTTAGGGAGGGGTCTAGACGATCGTACAAAACGTTCAATGTATACAAATTCTGTAACCTCCCTGAGAAAATGTTCGAAATTCGTGGCTAGCATACCTGAGTACCCTCCATTGCCCCCACCCATACCCAGACTCTTCGTATCGGCAACCCAGACAATAACCCTAATAAAAAATTATAACTATTTTTAAATAAAACGACGAGAAACGACGAGAGAAGCGCACTCGAAATCGCGGGAAAGAAAAGCAAAAAAGCTGGGTTACCTGTGGTTTCTAGTTCTCAGGCTTCCATAATGCTGCTCGTCCAACATGGCGGTCGAAGTGATGTGGAAATGTTCTTCATCATTTTCCAAAGTTTTTAGTAGATCACAAGCTGTTTGTAGCCTTTTTGGCGCAGAAAATAAAAGCATAGGTAAGAAGGAATACCTGGGTTTTATGAGAAATAGTCAACGTTTAATTTTCAACGACTGAGAAAAGAGATTTTTGTTTGATTTTAGTTCGACTTGTCGCGCGCAGTGTTTGGAGAAGGAAATCAAGTTCATCTTTGCATTCAGAAAAGCGTAATCTTTTGAATGACTTAATTAATAGAATAAAGGTAAAACTATACTATTGTGTACTCATAAGTACCACATTTCAACTCTCCCTTTCCTCTCCCACCCATCCTATTGTGCATATTTTGTAATTTAATTTATTCTTCATAATCTATTTTTTTAGTTTCATTTTTTTCAATCACAGAAACGCTAGCTTTTTACACTGAGATTTTAGCTATTTTAGAAAATTTAATTGTTACTCATGGATCTAGGAATTTCACATGAATGGGGTCATGGGTGTGGTAGGGTGAGGTGCAATGGGGGTACAGCCATTATATACTTGTACTAAATATACTTATTTTTCCAGTTCTTTACTTATTCTTTTTTTTACTTACAATTTATTGAAGGTGACTGGTCCTTTGACTGTGGCAGCATTCATGCAGGAAGTTCTTACAAATCCTTCTGCTGTAAGAATTAATATTTTCAAGAGTTTTAGTTAGTAACACACAAACTGCTTTACACATCATTAGGGTGTTTTTCATTAACCCATGAAACAAAGTGTACTAATTAGAGTGTGTTAGTTGGAAAAACACAATCGAAAACAAAAGAATTAGAGTGTAATAGTACTAAATAAGCTAAAGTGTATTTCACAGGTTTATGAAAACTGCTGTATATAACATTATTGGTAGAGTGAAGGCATTTAACCCGTGAAATAAAAAATACTAGTCAACGTGTAATAGTCAAATGGACACAAAAGAAAACAATGGAATTAGGGTCTACTAAAGTGTATTAGAGTCTGATATCTATTTCACGGGTTTAATGTTCAATCTATATTATATTAGTATGTAATATTATATTATTTTTAACAGGGCTACTACATGAAGAAAGATGTGTTTGGTGCTTCGGGGGACTTTATTACTTCACCTGAAATAAGCCAAGTATTTGGTGAAGTAAGTTTGTATAGGAATACGAGCAATCTTGAGTACAATTCGAAATTTAAAGGTACGAGTGATGTTTTGAAAGTTTCAACATTGGATGAGCCTTTTAGATGAGTCCAATTTGAGAACTTTCAAAACATCACAAGTATCTATAAATTCTGAATTGTATGAGAAGATTGTTCAATTTTTTGTTTATAATACACTCAACAAAATTGAGCAACTTAATTGGGACTATACAGAGTACAAATTGCGATTTAGTTGTACTCCTCTTGTCCAATCAGAATATCGAGTTATTTTATTGAGTGTATTATAAAAATGAATATCAAACCTAAATATGCCAGTTTCACCTTTGATGCATGCCATTGTTTTTGACGACCTCGGACTCATTTGCCCAGGTAACCAGATAACATCTAATTTGACTTTTGAAAAGACCTTGCTCCTAATCAGGATTAGTGCAATTTAGAGTACTATGTTTTTTATTTTATGTTATAGTTGGCTATTAACCAGATGTAACCTTGTAAGTGTGTGTGGTATCAGCATATTCACATCTAATACTTTGTATTCACCAAGCCTAAAGCAACCTTGACCCTGAAAAATATAATCCTATGAATGTGTAATGAGCTGCGTGTCTGATCATACCAAGGTGAACTAAAATATTCGCTTTCATGATCATCTGTCAATACCTGATACTCAAAAGAATTTTTTAAATTCCTGTCACAAACCCTTTTAGTTTAGGCGTGATATTTTCCTATTCAGACCATGTGGCATTTTCTTTGCTTAAGATTTGCATGTAAGAAGACACATGAATATGATACAACTTAAGCAAAGAATATTGTTTTTTAAACATTAATTCTTAGCTAAAAGGGTCTATTTTCATCTCCTGTACGTAGCTTGTTGGCGTCTGGTTTGTGTACCATTGGCTTCAGACTGGAAAACCGGAAGTACAGTTAGTAGAACTTGGACCTGGCAGAGGAACCTTATCAGCAGATATACTAAGAGTATGTTACATATTTGAAGAATCAATTGAAGAATCGTTGTCAGGTTCAGAAACATAGATAACATAAAACCTGAAACCGAAATGGCACATAGAAAATGACATAATAATTATAATAATTATAATTTATTCATTTGCACCATCCATGCAGTTGGTTTAGAATGCCAAACGCGTATTAAAAACAGTAGATGATGCTACGGGTCACTGGTCACAGCATGCATCTAATAATTAACGTACTTCCCATGTGCCATTTCGGTCTCAGCTTCTATGTTAATAATAATAATAATAATAATAATAATAATAATAATAATCAGTCTTTATTCACATTGATAAAATACAATCAAGTGGTGCGCTAAGAAACTAAAACATAAAAGGACTAAAAATGCTAATATTAAAATCTGATTAGAAAAACTTTTCTTAAAACGTTCAGTGTTAACTGCAGGCATAGTGGCACTTGACCTTCTTAAATCATATGAACTAATTTTGGCAATAAGCATCAATATCTTTAAAGGATCTTTATCAGCTTTCTTAACCTTGGCTGCAATTTTCTTATCTACATTTTCTAACATGCTTCTGACATCCTGATGCTGTGAAATATACCGACGTTTATAACATCTATAACTTCCAGCCAAGAGCTGACTTATGAATTATAAACATTTGAACCACCCATTGCTAAAAACAGTCCAATAAAATGAAGTTAAAATGTCTAAAAGTACAGACTTACATAAACCGTGGCCGCCATTGTCGGCACCTGTGCACCGTATGTATGTTCTATGTTTCTGAACCCAACAATGATTCTTCAATTGAGTGTATACCATGTAAAGTTGTCTTCATGTGATCTTGGTTTAAAAAGTTGAATTTCTGCAGCCATCTCCAATGTAATTCCTCGTCCATCTGCCAACTACGTATGCCTTGTAGATGGGCCCAGAGTGACTAGTGAGCTATATACAATTTCTTTTTTTCTTGAGGTAAAGGGAAGGTTCATTTAATATGACGAGGTGGGGCATGAAGATGATGAATTTTAAGATATGAAATTTTTAATGCCAACGATCTAAAAACCTGTTGATTTTTGACTCCCCACACCCATCCCCCTCAATGTGTGGTGAAAAAATTTACCAGGCTTCCCTTTACTTACCATCACAAAAATGAACAGTCCCCCCTTTATATATTTCAGAAAATATAGGCCCCCCCTTAAGCATCTTCATGCCCCCCTTGTCACATTGAATTAACCCTAATGAAAAGTTTTGCAAGTTTTGTTGTTGTAAAAACACTTGGTTTATATATTTTTTATTTTATTTTCCAGTACTTACGAAAATAGGTAGCCCTCAATAACCTAACTATCTCATGCCAAGGTCATATCCATAACGAAAATCCATAAGAAAAATCTATTCTTTTTGAACTTGAATTAAAACTTCAATGCTTTTTTTCAAGGTGATAGGAAAGTTCAAGGACTTAGAAGAAAAACTTTCACTCCATTTGGTAGAAGTTAGCCCAGCTTTGAGTGACATTCAAGCAAGGTTATTGACAGGAGTGGAATCTAAAGTCAGTGACTTTGACAAGGTGAAATTGCACAAAATAATGAAACATATTATCCTATTCTTTCCAAAAAACTTCATACCTCTGCAGGGCTGTCAATCCCCGAGATATTCAAATCTGGAGAATTGATAGAGAAGGGACATGACGTCACAAAGCGTCAAAAATCGCGCGAAAAGACGTCTTTYGCTTTGTAACATTTGATGTGATGACCAATCAGATTATCGCTTATATTACAATGGCCTGCTTGCAAGAACAGTTTATGAGGAACGTTTTGATTTTGTTAGCGATGTAAAATAACACAAACACAAAATAATTGGAAATTTATACTTGCGAAATTCTAGTCTCACAAGACAAGAAATGGTCAGCTTTGGGGATTATCCGGGAGATTTGATACTCTAATCTGGAGACCGGGAGACACGGTCCAAAATCTGGAGACTCCCAGTTTATCCGGGAGAGTTGACAGCCCTGCATCTGTGTTATCCTTATAATTGTGAGGCAAAAATGTTTGCATTTCTTTCTTTCCAAGGCTTGTCATGCATTGTGGGTAAAGTCACAGGTAGCCCAATTATTAAGATTGTCAAAAATCAGAAAACTTCAAATCACCCAAATTATACACTGAATTGAAATATAGCACCCAATTGGAATGACTATCATTCTACACTAAGTAGCTCATGAGCATGAGGCTAGTCAGTCACTAGTCGGTGCAGAACAATAGTTATTTAAATTAGTCGCCATATCTTGATTCGGTATATAATTAGCTGTCTTATTCAGGGCATGTGCTATCTGTGGAACTACTAAGAATTAATGTTTGTTACAGTTTTATTTGTTACCATTTATTCTTAGGATTACCCACTTAGTTACAGACAAGGTAAAACACCATCTGGAATTCCTGTGTCTTGGTACCAAGCTGTCCAGGATGTTTCTCCAGGTGGGCTAGCTGTGGTTAATGTTATAAAGCACATGTCCTCTGATTGGTCAAAAAATCTTTGATATGTCACTTGAATTTTTTTGTTATGCACATTTTTTACCGCCACCCGGCTAGCTCAGTTGGTAAGAGTGTCGGTCTGTTTTGCGGGAGGTCGTGGTTCAAGCCTTGGCTGGACCAGGAGAAGGTGCTGCCTTTGTAATTACATCTGCAAATGGTTAGGCCTTCATGTGGCTTGGATGATCATGTTAATGGCGGTCCCATCCCTAATTAACTAGAGACGTTAACAGAGGACCACAAGTTTTTCAGTTGAATTACTGTCAAGTGTTATCCTCTATAAACAAAGTTAATTATTATTATTATTATTATTATTATTATTATTATTATTATTATTCTATTGGAGCCTTGTTTACCTCTAGATAATCTCATTCAGTGTTTGGTATTCATATTTTATATTGGAACATACTGATAGGCAATCTCGCACCCAGAGTCCACATTCCTCTTGGTCAGTACTGAGAAACGTGTTTGGTGCTGACCAAGGGCTCTGGGTACGAAATTGACTGATAGGATTGTTATCTATTGTCAGGTAATACCTTTTTCTTAGCCCATGAGTTCTTTGATGCTCTACCCATTCATCAGTTTAAGGTTAGTTCCAAGTCATGTTGATATTGTTACGAAGCATAAAAGAAGTCTTAGAAACATAATTAATATTTAATGTTAAAAACCGTTTTTTTTGAAACACTGACAATAATTCTCTATGAATTTGAACAGAAAACAAACAAAGGATGGAGAGAAGTCTTAGTTGATATAGACCAACAAAGGTAATATATTTCCAAGCAGCATTTAATGTTCATAATTCTCATTCGTGAAAACATCTTAGGAATACCCTGCACCCTATATCCTTCCTCTAAATTCTTAGAAAAGGGTTGAGCGCATTTTCTATAGGGTGTGGTGCATTCAACTGGATAAGAACTGATGACTGGCTCAACATCCATCTCCATTATGTATATTGTCTGGGTTGATAGATACATCATTTTTCACCTTTCTTTATCCATACTTTTTTCTAGTCCATCCTCCTTGAGATTTGTATTAGCCCCTGGTCCAACGATAGCATCAGAGAGCCTTGTTGCTAAGGAAACATCATCCCAAGAAATGGAAGTGTGTCCTAAGGGAGGGGCAATAATGGAGCATGTGGGGAGCATTATCAATCGACATGGTGGATGTGCACTGATTGTTGATTATGGAGAAATGGGAAGTAACAGATTCAGCCTTAGGGTATGGTTTGTAACTGGGCAGATTGACAGGGTCTGCCATAATCATGTCATTAGAATAGACTTTGTATGACTGTTGGGTAGTGATGCTTCATCTGAAGGAACAGAGTTATGATCATTATCCAGGGGCGGCGGAAGCGGGGGGGCCGGGGGGGCACTGGCCCCCCCAATAGATTTTTTGGGGGGGCCTGGCCCCCCCAGAATATAATGCCTCACACAAAAAAAAAACGCATGAGATTTGGTTATGATTACCATTATTTATTATTTTGATATTACATAATTTTCTGTATCTAAAAAATATACGATATATCTAGCGACGACTTGCATCATTTTTGTGTCTCTCAGCACAATTGCAAGTGGTTTAATGCGCGCAAAATGTTACTGATTGAAATATCACACATACACGTTTGTAATCAAGCTAAACAGGGAGGGGGGGGGTCATTTCAAGGTACCGTGAAATATTGGAGTGCCCCCCCAAAATTTTTCAGCTTCCGCCGCCCCTGTTATCAATAGCATGTACAACATCTTGATGTAATACACCATTCTCATGATGGCTGACAAGTGCACAAAAACGAGGTCACCCAGTCATTAGTTTACAATAAAAAGCACGTAGAAGAAAAGTATAGAAATTGACCTTTTTGTTTTGACCTGAATTTGCACTATGCACCTTTATTTTGAATGAACTGCTTTCAGCCTTGCAAGATGAATGGGTGTGTAAAGTGGATTAATTCTCATACCCAGACCATTCTCCAAAAAAATCAACTTTTCATTAGAAAGCTGAATATATATCCACCAAACCCACATGTATTAATTGTTGCTAGAACTATTGATTGGTATTGCTTGGCCCATACCATAGTTGTGTACCAGCATTAGTGGCCTTCTTGGAAAAAACCTTAAATTTTGTTTCATCATATCAACAGGCTTTTAGTAAGCACAAGTTGCATGATGTTCTGGATGCTCCAGGGACGGCAGACATGACCGCAAATGTCAACTTTGCATACCTCAAGCAATCATTAGGAGAGAAAGCAAAATCGTTTGGTCCTGTTACACAAACATCATTCTTGAAAGAAATGGGAATTGATGAGAGGATGAAAGTAAGGAATAAGTATTAATAATTATTTCTTTGTTGTATAATTTTTTTCCTTGTTTGACAAGTTACAGCAATATTTTCTAGCCTGTGGCAAAGAAACCTGTGGCACTTGATAAATTGGTTAGGAACTTAAAAGTTGGTTTTTGTGGGAGGAAATTAAACTGGAAAACCTGGAAAAAGAAACTTGAGAGAGCCAACAAGAAACTCTATTAACATGTGATGGCAAAACTATGACTGTGACAGTTAGAAGCAGTACATTACCATTTGTTCTGCTCAAGAACAGGTCCACAAAGGAATTACAATGTATGTCCTATTGGGTTGTAACCTGGGTATTGATCAGACTCTCTTGATACTCAGGTTAAGTGTAATGGACCTATTACTGCAAAAGTTCCAAGGTATTAATTGTCAATTGTTTCAGGTCTTGATGGCCAATGCTTCTGAATCCCAGGGTGAACAGCTCCAGAGTGGCTATAAAATGTTACTTGAAGATATGGGAGAAAAGTTTAAATTCTTTGCAGTCACGCAACATGGTGTGAATAAACCTCCTGGATTTTCTACATCATGAAAGAATTTAATCAAAATTATTGTAAATATCAAATAAGATTTTTTTTATGTTGTAAATATTCAATAAACTGCTATGGATCAAAATTACAATTATTATTTCATGCCTATTCACCCATTCATTTCATTATGACATCACGTATGCTAAGAATCATGACTCTGACGTCATAATAAAATAGTAACTTGTTGGTTCTTTAGTATGAATAATGAAAAAGACCATCACAGATCACCCCACACCCCAGTTATACCTGGAGTGAAGAGAGGCATTGTGATTATTAAGCATCTTGTTAAGAACACAGTTGGATGATCCAGCTCTTGTTGTGTGGCCTCAAGTTTAATGTACTTTAATGTACCACAAAAAATAATTTATAAAGAGGTAGGTAAGTAAGTATGTGAGTAAGTAAGTATCTTTATTTAACGAGGGTAGCACATGACAGTATAATGAACAAGTGATGGCCCTCGACTAATAAAAAGGTATCAGAAGACTAAGCTAAAACCTACATGTACTGAAACTTTTTCCAAATAATTTCTAAGGTACACACACAGACAAAGTAAACATTTAAACTGAAGCTCAATTAGTTTCCTCTTTTTTCCTCTCTTTTTCATCATAAATTATTTAATAAATTAATTGCAAGGATGTATGGTCATTATTTAGTTGTTGATTTATTTAAATTAATTTTAAAAAAAAGACAAAATTAAAAAAAAAGTACACACATATTTTAAAAAGAACACATTCCAGTAATATTGACTAATAGTTTATTGAATATTTTGCGCAGCATAATATAATGTTCAGTTTACATAATTGGATTATTAAAAATTATCTACGGTTTTACACTGTAAAAACAGAAAATCCCAATCGAAATCTCAACAGGATTTCACAACCACATTAACAGTTAAACTACACAAAATCACAAAGCAAGTTGATTGGTGATGTTTTTCTTACAAGTAAAGAAATACTCAAAATTTGCTCAAACATCACAAAAATGGTAAAAATCAAGCAATGGAATTGTATCAACACAAGTATAAATGAATATGACAAATTAAGCACTGGTTAAAGTTGAGGATCAGCGAGTGAATATTCATAAATACATTAAATAAGAATTTTAGAAAAATTGAGATAAAGATCAGTCCTGCTAGTATGAGTCAAATCATGATAACTTAAAGACCAAATGTCTTGTTGTGGCAATTCCTAGGAAGTGACAAAGGAAGAAATGATACCAGTTACCTCTACCTCTAGTCCTAATGTGGAGGCTAAGGGACACTTTCGCAGAGAGAGAAARAGAGAGAGAGAAATTTGCAAACATATTACATTACCATACATTTCCATGGGATATAATTATGAATTACTCCAAATAAAAATTCAACACGCCATAACTCTATGAAGATAGGTCCAGAGTATGACGTGGAAAAGCTGTCAGAAGTACCTGAACCCACAAGAGAAGGTTCTCTTGATGGCTTCCCAATAATACTGCCTCCATCCTGCTAACGTTTCATCATATTTTGCCTCTGGGACCCCTGTCTGAGTGAGTGCCAATTCTGTCCTGTCGCCCTTTTCTGTTAAGGTGATGGTTACTGAGGAGTAATGCTCTGAAAATGAAATATAATGCAAGTTATAACAAAACTGAAATCTCAGTAAACCATGCTTTAATAGCACATTTTGAGAGCTTCTGACCAAGTGCATCATATAGAGGCTATGTGTGACTAATGCTTGGCAGCACAAAATATAAAAGCATCCTTGAGAAGTTTTGACTGGCAAATGAACAATATTATACTGGCCATTTTATAAAAAATATCAAAGAAAAAATTTCTCAAAAATGCTTTCATATTTCTTACCACCAAGCAGATCTTCGCATGGTTTCCATCACAAATACTCTTGCTTTGATGCACTTGGTCAGAACATCTCTAAAATGGGCTATTATCAACAATGCAACAGGAAATCTAACACAAATTAGTAAACAACTCCACAGGTAACCCATTTTCATTTATGCAGAGAATGACCACAGGGAGCCCAATCAAAAAATGACACATTACAAGAATATCACTACTCACCATCTGGCCAGCTTCTTAGTCTCCAATTCATAACAATTTTTTGATCTCTTACCTTAAAGACAAAAAACAATTTTAGGTTAATAATGCAACAAATTTTATTCACAAATGGAATGGAATAGAATCTGAAGTCATAATCTTACCAGATCAACAAATTTGCCAGACACATTTCCATCCAGAAGAACAAAGGTACCACCTTTTGTAGCATCCACCTTGGCCGGACACCTGGTGAACGCTGACAGTCTCTGAAAATACAAACCACATGTCAATGAAAATGTATAGTTTGGATTACAGTCATTCACAATTCTTAGGGTGCATTTGAAGTCGTACCCATCATTTTAGTTGATTTTGACAAAAGATTTAGTCTTTTGTCATGCCAACCAACATGGGGACCACATTTGTCCTTTTGTAGAGTACTCAAGTGTGATGTCATGAAAAAATAAATTTTGATTTTAATTATTTTCGATCTCAAATTTCTATAGACAATCAAAAAAGACGTTTACACATATGTAAACGTCTTTTCTGATTGTCTATCGAATTTGTTAACCAAAAATATGATCAAGCGAAAAATAATTTTTGTGACGTCATCACTTGAGTAATCTATTCTTATGGGTAACATAAGGAGACACGTCACCGGCAGTTGTTCTATGAGTGGAAAATGATACGGCAAATTTGTAGCCATATCTTACCATAGCCATACATGTAATAGGACGTTTGCACGATGGTGTCATTGACCTCTACTACCAGACTCCCTTGCACACTTTCTTTTGTTCAGTTAATTAGCACCAATTGTCTTACTATTCTCATGAGGGAATACAAATTTAAATAAGAAAGAAAATTCGCAAAGCATCTTGGTAATGGGAGTCAAATGACGCCATCATGCAAACGTATTATTACACGTTGTGATTGGACACATAATTGGAAGACAATAGGAAGCCATTTCAATGTTATGAATGTGGTAACATGTACGTGCTGTAAGTCAGTATCCTATGTTTCCCACTTATATGAAAACTGCTTTAAGAGTAGGTACAGGGATGCCATGCCTGTGAGAGCCAACCTAATTCATTTGATACTACTTACTTGTTCTTCAGTGAGTGTGTTATAGAGGTCCTCAGCTGACATAAGGAATTCTTCTTTCATCACTATCTTTCTTGTTGAAATGGGCACACCAAGAGGTTTGGTACCTATATGCAAAAGAAATATGCAAACAAAAATAATTTTGAAATAAACACAGTTTTGAGTGAACCCCAGATATTGTGACTTCCTGTTATACCTTGACTCTGCATCTAAACAACTTCAATGCATCACTACAATGTTTACCTGGATGTAGACCCCTTGTATGTGATGTCAAAGCTGCTTAATTTGGAGGATAAAAACCAAAGAAATTTAATCTCCTGAGATTTTGAAACCTATTGTTATGTCCTCCAAATTGAGCTGCATTGCAACATACTGCAAGGGTTCTATTGTGAAACCCAATTATTGCAAACCATTTTCCTCATTTCCAGGAGACTTGAGATAACGGGACCCCACTGTACTTTAAAAATTCCAGTTTCAAGTGCTGTCTTGATCATACCACTTCCTATTGCTATTTTTGTTTTTGGTAGGAAATGAATATGAATGAAGTGAAAGAGTGAAGAGAGGAACCTACCATTGTCTTTGCTTTCTTTTTTTGTTGACGAAATTGTGATGTTCTTAAATGCCTGGAAACCAGAACAAAAAAATTCATATTTTACTGGAATCTATTGATACGCATACTACTCTGTTGTAAATGGTACCATACAGTGCAAAGCCCAGTTACAGACACCTAAAATCAGTTTCTGGTGCAATGTGGGGGGTGGGGGGAGGAAGGGGTAGGACCAGTTGCTCCTGCCCCCTCCCCCTTGGGGCCCAGACCTTATTAAAATAATTTTCTTTACCTCTTTAGTATCTTTTTCAGACTTGGCATTCTGCATTTGTTTATCTTTTGAAGGTAGAATCATTCCCTGTATGAAATCTGTTTTCAAAAAAAAAAAAAAAAGAGAGTGCATAAAACACATTTTTATTCTTAGAATTCAAACATTTTAAAGTTTTCTTCTATTTTTTTCTAAATGTTTAAGAACTCATCCATACAATCATTTTCCCAGAGAAAACAATAACAAAAGACCTAGCCACCATGTTGGTTCATCTTAGAGACCAAAACAATTTTTTTTCCTTCAATTCAACCAACAAGGCAGTCAACCACACCAGCAGAATAAAAATTGTTAGATAAACATTACCTAGGGGTGGGATAGCATGGGAGATTCAGAATGGGAGTAGGTTTTTTAAATACATAACAGGAAGCCTTCTGCCGCAGTAGTACAATGTGTCTTTCATACCATTTTTGAGTTGGTTAATATATTTTCCTAATTGTTCTCTTATTTTTGTGACTCCTTCAGTCTTAAATACAACCAGCAGCTTCTCACTCTCTTCAGATCTTTTATTTGCTGACACGTTTACCTGCAGATGAAAACATAACCATTTAAAGAAATCCTTGGTCAAATGCCAGACTTTTTTAATGTGAGCTGACCTTAATCAGAAACTCATATAATGGGGTTGAAACTAACAGCCATATATTTTTTTAGTGCAATGCCCTGGAATATCCAATATTTTTATTTAAACATTTCAAAAGATTCAACATCCCTTATTGCATGTCCAAGACAACACATACAGCTGTAGAACATTATGTCAATCTCATGCACTTCATTTTCTTCACTGAGGTTCATACTTAACTCAATAATTCAAATGATTCAACATCCCTTATTGCATGTCCATGACAACACATACAGCTGTAGAACATTAAGTCAATCTCATGCACTTCATTTTCTTCACTGAGGTTCATACTTACGTGTAACTCAATAATTCAAATGATTCAACATTCCTTATTGAATGTCCAAGACAACACAATTTTACAGCTGTAGAACATTATGCCAATCTCATGCACTTCATTTTCTTCACTGAGGTTCATAATTAACTCAATAATTCGAATGATTCAACATCCCTTATTGCATGTCCAAGACAACACATACAGCTGTAGAACATTATGCCAATCTCATGCACTTCATTTTCTTCACTGAGGTTCATACTTAACTCAATAATTCAAATGATTCAACATTCCTTATTGAATGTCCAAGACAACACATACAGCTGTAGAACATTATGTCAATCTCATGCACTTCATTTTCTTCACTAAGGTTCATACCTAACTCAATAATTCAAATGATTCAAATGATACAACATC
>NW_022257947.1:296314-331935 GCF_009602425.1 Actinia tenebrosa | reverse complement strand
TACATCAATCTCATGCACTTCATTTTCTTCACTGAGGTTCATACTTAACTCAATAATTCAAATGATTCAAATGATACAACATCCCTTATTGCATGCCCATGACAACACATATAACTTACATCAATCTCATGCACTTCATTTTCTTCGCTGAGATTGGGAATCTCAATTTTTCCTCTCAAGACATTTTCACTATCTGCCAGAGAACCTGTAACGTGAAGTTCAGTGCTTATCATTAAAGCTACAACATTGTGCTACATAATTATTATTCTACCCTTATGCATTGCTCTTATTTTTCTTATTTAAATTGACATTCTAATAACAACAAATTGATGAGTTGCAAGCATTCCCAAGAGAGTTAAAAGACAACATTGCCATGATGATGTAACGTGCAAATGAAGAATAGACACATACCTGTCCATTCCAATTCGATGACCCATTCATAAAAAAAGATGAGCTTGGCTTTTCTGTTGCTATGGACAAAAAGTAAAACCGAAATAATAATAATAATTTTCCATATGGATATATTCAAAGGTGCTTTACAATGAGATATGAATGAGAGGTGGTTAGTATGAGGTGTAGGCACTGAGGGTAGTCACTGCCAGGGTTTCTTTACGTCCTCAGTGGTTTTTTTACATCTTCCAATATTGGTTAGTTATGATGAAGTGTGGACAAATATGGATAAATGTGCATCAAATATATAAAGTAGGTATATAAAGTCTAGTGTTTTTAGACAAAAACAAGGGAGTGATGCTTCCTTCTACTCCATTATGTATTTGCTTTGTGTTAAGGATCGTCATCAGTGAGGTATCGATGGTATTCGATACTTACTTTGCACAAGCCTCTCCTTCTGATTTTGTTATATCTGATATCTTGAATGTTGCTGTGTTAAGAATAAAAAAATCGAGTTAATTAAATTCCATAATATTATGCAGATCTCAAAGATTATTTCTAAAGAGAAATTTTGCAGATGCCCTTTTTTAATAGAATATCTTAAATATATCTCAAATCTTAATTGCCTCTAATTAATCTCAATCAAAATTTTCTAAATCAGTTCAAAGACAGGTTTTTTTGTGAGTTTTAGTTAAAATATAACTTACCTTTATCTGTTGCAATTTCTAGGCCTTTAAATAACTCTTTAAACTTTTCCTTTGACCAAGATGAAGCATCCTTTTCCGTCCTGTAATGGATTTGAATTAAAAAACGTCAAGTAGAAAAAAAACATTAGTATTTTTTACAGATCATTCAAGATACAGTATTAAAGGTTACAAGAACATACACGTGTGTCACACTGTCAAAGAGAAATACAATCAAAAACGTTTCAAAATAACCTACCAATGCCAATTATTCACATTTACAGCGTCAGCCCTCTCTTCTACAATCCATCTCGGATCTCCTTCGCCCCATTTCGCCATTTTTGAGTATAAAATAAGCCTTCAAAAGTCGAAACACCGATGAGCTACAAGCAAACCACCTTCTTCAAGTTGTAGCGAAGAACTAAGATTCGCAATGCATTGTGGGGAATACCTAATATTACTTTCGGGGTAGGGGTAGAGACAATAAATGTCTTTTCCTATAACTTTGCTGTCATTTTAGCTTTTTACAAATTATTACTTGAGATTAATTTAAAAGATAAAATAGTTAAGATCTTTAATCCAAATAAATTTTTATACTTGTAATAATTACAAGAAGTGTCAGCCAAAACATTAGGTTACTTACTCCTCCCCGGTGAGTATTTTAGTGTTCCAATATGGCGGACGAGAAGGAAGGTCATATAACGAACGGGAATATAAATGGCAATTTACCAGAAAAGGAGATAGGGGATTACGATGAAAGTGGTGAGTTTGTATTTCTTATAGTTTCTAGTTTTTTTTTACATTTTTATTCTTTTATATTTATTTTGTTTTAGGGGCATTTTTCACTAATTATTGTCTCATGTAAATTAATTTTCATGTCGTCATAAGCATAATACTACCTTATAACATAAGCTTAATATTGTGTGATACAGGCGAGTCACAAGAGAAACACGTCAAAATATATTGACTTACAGTCCTGCCCTACTCTTCCAACACTAATATGGCATTCTTTGTTATTTCGCAGAATATTCAGCTCTGGATAGTGAACTAGACAAATTGGATAGTTGCTTAGATGCTTTGGAAAACTGGAATGATTCTCTGAACTCGAAGATGAGGGAATTTCTAGAAAATATGCAGAAGTCAAGAGAAATGACAGAAAAAGAAAAGATAAATGACCTTTCAAATGAAAAAATGGAACTTGATAAATGATGTACCTAAGGCTGGATGAATAATCCAATCAATTAGAACAAGGACAATTTTATTACAAGTTTTAATGTTGTTCAAATTCAGAGACATAACTTCAAGAATTTTTTAACAAGACTTTAATTCGTTAATGGCAATTCCTTGCCGATACTTTCAAAAATGAATGAGCTACAGAGATATACTTTTGATTGACATCTGCAAACAATAATACAGGTAGCCAGAACAATGAAGTTGAAAACTCAACTTATAGTTTAAGTGTTTCATGATATGTTAGATGTTACCTACAAAATATATGATAGATCTTTTTTTTATCAAAATCATTTTTTGGGGATAGTAGGGAATTGAAATATGAAAAAATGAGAACTTCTTCAATGCTAAATATCTTAATAAAGACAATTATTTAATGGGAATTTGAAAATAAGTGTAAATAACCAAAATTTATAATATGGCCTGTACCTATATGGACATGGGAGTAGTGAATAAACAACCTAACTATTAAAAAAACACCTCAAAGAGATTTTCTGTATGAAGAATATTACCAGATGTTTTACATCAAATGAAAAAATATTCTTGTGAGAGTTAGCGAAAAACTAATAATAATTAAATGAAAGTTTAGGAGAAAAAAATGAATGAATGAAAAGCAAATTCTGTGCGTGCCAGATTTTCCCGCCATGAATATCAGCAGACGCGTGCGCAACTTTTCCCGCCAAAAATGAACGACAAAAGTTTTCTTTTTCGCGAATAATTATCGGTGTTAATTCATTTTCGTCTATCGTTTTATTTTGATTTTATGAAGAAAAAGATGTTTATTCCTTTCGAATTGTGATGTTTAGCATTTATTTATAACGGATAAGAAAAGAAAGAGTCTATTTTGCGTCCGTAATGGCATGAAAATTATCAGTTTTTCCAGACAAAACAATTTCTTCAAAATGGCGGACGGTCGGCAAACGAAGGCAAGCGCATTCCTTAGATAGCATTTTCAAAATTCAAGGCTTCCAATTTTTAAGCTTAATTAATTTTGTTGTATCCTACAGAAAAACTCAAAAGAATCAATAGTCAATAAGGCGATTCCGAAGGTAGTAAATGCTTTACAAGCAATAATTTTGAAAAGTAAAGATGAAGAGTTTCGTGAAAGATGTCTGCAGAAGCTCCTGGTAAGCTTTCGTTTTGCTGGCTTAAAAGCACGTACTGAAAAGTTTTTCTCACCTTTCAAATATCTTTTTAACTACTGCAGATAAAGGAAACGATCAATCTCGCTTGTGAACTGGATTTGAAATTGTGGGAAATCGCAGAGCAAAAACTCTGTGTTAAACAAATTTTAAACGAAGATAAAAACGATGAGCAGGTTTGTAATTCCATCAAGAGGGAGTATAAGTAGTTACAAAAAGAGCATAAGGGGTTAAATGGGAATTGCGATTTGTCTTCTTGGGATTTTGCATTGGCAAAAACTAGAAATCAGTAATGGACTGTGATCGAGATTTTAGGTCCTGCGAATGGGGAATAGAATTTGCAGTTTCTAGGATTGCTTCAAGGTTCATCATTGGGCCCTTTATTATGCCAAAGTTAGGCTAAGATTATGATTTGGCAAAAAAAAGGGTGTGGTACCACTTTAAAGGATAGACTGAGTTTGAAACGCAAATAACCTATAGTTTCTTTTTCCGCGCCAATTCATTTTCAGGTGGTTCCTGGAGAGAAAACCTCTTCACAAACAAGCCAAGCCAAAACTAACTCTAGCCCAAGTCTTGAAAAAGATCCTTTTGATGATCTAGCTTTTACAGACATAACCTATCCACTGAGAGAAGCAAATGTAGAGAGTTTTTATGAAGACGAAAACGAAAACGAAATCCATGTGTCTGCTCAAAAGCCTCTCTTTTTGCCAGCATCAAATTCACTTTCTTCCAAAGGACATACTAAAGATAGAATAGTTGGAAAAGTAATACCAATGAATTTCATAGAAAATCCATTGTTAGAATACAAAGATGAGAAGACAGAAGGCCAAGAACCTAAAGATGACTGGCTAAACGATTTCAGTGAAGACTCTTTCTGGATGGACAAAACCCAAGATAGCTGGTCACTAGTAAGCAGTCAAAATTTACTGAAAAGACAAAGAAGCCCTAATGCGTCAGCTGCAAGAAAAATCGTTGCAACAAGAAGTGAGCCAAATTTGCATGCATACAACTTTATACATAGCAAAGAACAAGAAAGGACTCGCACAGAGGTAGTGATAATATCAGATGAAGAAGATGTAAGTACACCCACCCCTCCCCCCCAAAAATAATTAGAAATATTAAATATAAAATTCAATATGAAGATGTATAGTATAGGATCACTGCATAAAGGGTGGCAGGGGAGGGGAGTTCAGCATCACGTTTTTTGAATCAACATTTCTAAAATTCACATGTCACATATGAACCATATAAAGTTATGTAAAGCCAAAAATTCATGAATCACAATCTACATCACAGTTATTTTAGCTTGAATCATGCTTTATGAGTAGCCCCTCTGCCATCTTGTGTATACCGTCATAATTTACAACTGATTCTAAAGTTTGCATTATACTGCACAGGAGCACTGTGAAGTTGATGAAAGAAGAAATCAAACCAAAAGCCACAATCATAGACACAGCACACCTTCACAAAACAAGTTACATGATTATATAGAAATACATGATGATGATGTACAAATTATTGAGCCTTGCAGAACCAAAGATAAGATTAATGTTGATGGTGATGTTCCTGATTTCTGAAAGAGCACAGATTCTAATCCAATACAGTTACTATGATGTACTCTCATTTAGAGACAGGGGAAAAAAAACACGGCAAAAAAAAAAAAAAGCACGGCAAAAAAAAAAAAAAGCTTCAGCAAAACCTATTATTTCATAAAATAGAATTTAAATCAATTTAGTTATATTTTTTAAATAATGGCTTTGTATTTTGTTGATTCCATACAATAAATAAGCTACAATTTAAAATAATTAACTCAGCATATATGTTTATCACAAATATCTCAAACTTGTGAAAATGATAGTCTTTTTATACTTTATTTGAATGAACTATTTCTCATATTTCTTATATTAATACAGCAACTTTGTAAAATAGGTGTTGACTATTATTAAATTTGTATCAAAGTATATTTCAAAAGTCCATCATTGAATTTAAAAATCTCTCTCAGAAATCTCTCTCTCGCGAGCTTATTTTTTCACATGAAATATCTTTTTCAAAAGTCAATTTAGCATTAATTGCCAACTAGAGAGAATCTTCAAGTTTTAAAATGGGGCACTGATTTGTTTATGCTATGATGCTATGAATATGATGCACTAAGATTTTGGTCAATGGGAATGGGAAATAGAATCACCATCATGAAATTTCCACAAGGTTTATCACTGGGGCCACCACTGTACAAATTTAAGCTAAGAAATCTTCTGAGAACTTTTGCTTCAAAACCCTACATGATAATGTTAGTTACATAATGACTGTCAGATGATTCTGGCTATAGATGTGAGCTGAGATATGATACCCATAAAGAATCCCACAATGCACCCTGTTATTATAATCCAGTTCAGATGTCTGTAGATTAGTGTCTTGACAAACTTGGTTACTTGATCTTCATTCACTCTAATATTCCCTTGGAATAAATATTCTATGATTTCTTGCTTGAATTTTGTAGCAGTAGCATACTGTAACATCAAATTTATGTGTGTTAATATTAGACAGAATTCCGAGAGCACATTAGCCCCTATCACTCACATACCCCTACCAGACCCATTTACAGTAACCAACAAATCATCCTCCCTCCCTTCCCTCCATCAAAAAAAATGTTGCCACCCCTATACCCTGACCCCAGAATACTTCACAAGTATTTTGGCTATCCACTAAAACTTTAAAGCAATGAATTGGCAAGTTACATACCTTTGAATCATGATATAGGTTTTCTATAAGATCAGGAATTATTTCAGCTGCAATATCCATAATGAATGGCCGTATAAGGGGTTTTATCGCCACAGCTCGAACACCCGCCAACATAAGAAGCTGTCCCTCAGATGATTGTGAAAAAGAATGTAATTCTTTATTTATAATCTGTTCCACTGTTTCTGTTTCTAATATCTGTCTTAATCGTCTCTCAATGTTAAATTCTACAATGTGCCGTCCAAGTTTTTGTTCAATATAATGCTCTAAGAATGTCTTTTCGAGAAACGTGTTTATAAAAATTCTTGTAATAGATCTAGTAATCTCCTGATGACAGTTGGCAAAAACTCTGAAAAGGAAAAAAAATGATTGTGAACTTCAACAACATTTTCTTGACATTAGACACTTAGAAGTTAACTTTTGTGGAGGGAGGAAAACCAGGAAACCCAGAGAAAAACCCTTGAGGCACAGAAGAGAACCAAATATGCAACTCTTCTCACTCACAATGCTTGGTCCAGGGATTGCACCCATGTCATGACCATGTCATTGTGGTGAGAAATGTTGCGTTTAGCAGCATACGCCAAGCATTTTTTCCAAAATATCGTATTATGCAACATGCTGGTTGTAAGTGACACATGCTTTGTGCAATGGTCCTCTTATTTACTGTAATCATTGATTATAATTATGCTTACCCACTTCCAAAGACTCCTGGCACTTTAACGAACAAAATGTTAAGTGCAATCCAGTTAACAAAGCCTCCTACTACTCCAAACATGCCGCAGGACACCAAATACTGTGCAAGTGTCCTCCAGAATGTATGCACTTGTGTGATTGACAGCATAAAGAGTCCAATAATACCAATATGCAATGTAATGATAATCCCTAAATTGCCTTTATCTGAAAGCCAATGAAGTGTTCTTCCATATATAAGTGGTAGGCGGTTTCTGATTAGATGGTTTTGGTCATTCAAATCTTCTATGACATAACTCAAATTAATCTAAAATTTATAGCAATAAATATATGTTACTACCAATAAAGGGGCAAAGTGAGGTCTAAATTATGGGGGGAGGGGGGCGGCAATGTACCATTTTCCAATAGGTTGCTATCAATAGATGTCACTTCCGGTAATAGCTCTTTTTTGATGGCTTKTAGAATCCTGGAGGTTGTTTTGATCTCTTGTTTTCTGGTTTGGTGTCGTGAAAATTGTCAAAAACAATAGTTTGAGGACTTATTTTGATATGTTTTGACTTAGCATCCACTAGTTGCCCCCCAGTCAACCACTTGTTTGCCCCACTGTCAACTCTAAAAAGTCACGTGATTGATAGTAAGCAATCCAAAGGAATCCAGCATGAGTTAATTAAATTTTCGCAGTGGCTATTCGTATGGTAACTGTATGCTGACTTGCAATTTCTATTCGTACGGATATTTAAATATTTTGATATTGTTTTCCAGCAAATTCAATTCGTGTCCGAGTGGTTAGGTTTAGCTATAGGGTTAGGGTTGGGATAGGGATTGTAATAACATTTGGTGCCAAGGGTGCTGGGTTTGAATATTGCCTGCCATTGAATTTTTTCTTCTATAGTGAGGAGAACGAAAATCCCCAAAGTTCCACACTATTTAAATATCAGTACAAATAGAAATTGAAAGTCGGCGTACGGTTACCATACGAATAGCCACTGCCTTAAATTTTGGTGCCTAAAGCAAACTTTTTTGGGGGGGGGGGACTTTTTTGGGGGAAAAAAAAAATTCTATATTCCCGAATACTGCGAACAAACACAAATATTTCCTTCTCTGTTCACGGTCAGCGTCATATAACGATGGATAATTAAAGTCGAACAAAGACCTAGGACAATAGGTTTCCAAACCATTCTACTCCATTAACCATGGGCTGTAGGAGAATATTTGGTTTGTGACGGGGAAAATGCTTGTTTGTAGACCAAATATTATTTAAAATCACTAATTACTCACTTGGATCTTTCGATTCTATCGATATTTTATTGATTGTTATGTAAGTCTCCGATGAATAAACCTCCTTTTCCTTCGATAAAATTCGCCATCTTTGTTATTGCTGAGCCTGCAATATCTTATTAGGAAAGACTGTGATTAACGTGGTTTAACAGTCATATGAAAAATGCTTTAACAATTGTAGCAATTGGATTGCTGGTATACTGCTTACGCTTATAATCTAATATCTAAACTAAGACAAGGGAACCCCAAACAAAACTGGAAAAGAAAACTAGAATAGAATACGTGATTAACACAGGGAGCCCATTTTCTGTTGTATTCTGCTTTACTAAATATTAAGAGGATAGGCCCAAAATACAATTTCATCGTGCTAACCTTGATGCCAGATGATGACGCGCCATCGCCATATAAGGAAACTACCCTGTCCCCTTCATCTATATAAGGAAACTAACCTGTCCCCTTCATCTAAATAAGGAAAGCATTGTTCGTTTGTTTTCAAAATTATTCGAAAGGTTCCTTTGGGTTTTCCTTAGACTTTCGCAAATTCCGCCGCCCGCTTTGTTTTTTTGTTTGTTTTTTTTTTTTTACTGGTCGCTCGCTCGCTGCGCTCGAATTTAAAAAACGCCGGGAAAACAAGAGAGGTCGACTTGGGGCAAGTCTAGGTTTTCCTGAACATACTGAATCAAATTGGAAGCATTGTTCGCTTGTTCTACGGATTATTTTCGAGGTATTTTTCGTATTAATTAATTGTAGATGTACTAATCTCACTATCTGAAGATCATGTACATGACGAATGGAATCTCCCGTCACGAGCCATTTCTATGGATAAAATGCAGCAGCTGAGTGTCTAGTTTTAAGTAACACGTATCGACGTTTAAAAAACAAATTGATTTAAGATGGTTAGAGCTACTACGAAACGTCTTTCAGGTGTATTAAGGCCTGACTTTAGCATGGAAACGAGGCTAAAAATTTTTTAAAAAAATTTCTAACCCCTAAATAATTTTTTCTTCACCGAACTGACATATATTATTAATCATATCAAAATGAAGNGGGGGGGGGGGACTTCCGCCCGCACCCCCCTTCCTAAGATAGTGTACTAATACAAAAAGTTATCACATCACATGAAATCTGTCTAAGGGATTTTTTACAAATATCATCTATAACTAGAAGCATTTTATAAAGAACACCATGTTTAATTTTCAACAGCTTTACCCACCTCGCTTACTGTTTCTTGTTCTCGTCTGATTTGATCGTCAAAAGCTCTAAGCTCTGTCCTACTGCTTTCCTGACTTTCTTCAAACGTTCCATATCTCGAACCACTTCGTGCCATAACGTTGAAGATAAGCTATCTTTAGAAATCTTATACAAAAGACTTAGTTTCGTTTACCAAGGAAATGCTCAAAAGCCATGGACATTCAAATTCGCGAGCTCAAAATGCCTAAAAAGCTAGCCACAGTTTCCTTGATTCACATAGAACGTAAAGCTTCCATGTGCTTTCCAATTAATTTCTCAAACGAAGCAAGAATTGAATATGAAGAAAACTTTCACAATATTAACCCGAAAGGTCGTCCATGTTGTTTTGAAGACATGAACCACAGGTAACCCAAAGCATAAGATAAGACCGCTTGTCAGTATCAAACTGGAAATTTTCTGTTTTCGAATATTCAATTCTTTTCTTTCTTTTTTTTCTTTCAAAACTAAAATCGAAAAAAAAGATGTCAAATACATCTTTCGTGATTCAAAAAAATAAGGAATTGTCCTTTCAATGTAATTTCTCCCTCCACTCCCCTCTGTGAATTTATTTGTCATTTGATTTTGTTATCAAAATCAACCGAGGCCGTGTCATCAACATCATAAACTCTGACAAGACAAAATATTCATAAACAAAAAGGGAGTAGTCATAGTTTTTTAGCTGAGTTTTACTAAGCCTGCTAAAAGCCTTAAATTTGGATATTTCATCTTTGTTATGCAAAATCAGAGCGTTACAGTTGAGCAAACTGAGTTGGCTGGAGTCAATCAACATCACAGGATTCTTTACGGTTGAAAGCCCGTGCATAACTTGATGACGTGCGTCTTGCCTATTTACTTGATTGAAATCAGTTAGTTACTCTCTTTTACTGTCTCTTTGCTGAATTTGATCCCATCACTTGAAGAATTTAACTTGAATTAACACTCATTGAAGCCTTGAAGAACTCAGTGGCTTCGGTTCGAGGGTTTGCGAGAGATTCTGGGTCTATGAACTCATAGAGTTCAGGAAACTGGCTCCAGATAATGTGATGTGACCGACTTTTGGTTACTTCGCTATGAACAACGAAAGCTATCACTAGCGAAGAGTAAACACGGTAAATAACACAGTCATAACCAAGGAATATGACTTTTGGTGAGTTTTAGCACAGATAAATTTATTATATCTTAAAATCAAAGTTGTTATTCAGTTGACTAAACTCTATTAATTTATATTCAAATATTCTTCCCATCAGAGTTACCAAATACCCCCAGATTTTCAGCTGATACTATAATATAACATTCAGCGGCTGAAAGTTTCGACATTCATTTGACCATACGTTGTGCTTTTTGCTTGGAAGCTTTAGTAGAAACATAGTTCTCGTCTTGAGTTTATATCGAAAATTCCTCTCGGCAAGTTCCTCTTCAGTGAACTTGAATGTCAAGCGTGCATGGAAGGCAAGAACCAAATATTTTTCAGACAAAATTTGATCGTTTTTTACAAGATGATTTATTGTTTTAATACTAAATACTTTGGAGTCGATTTGAAAGTGAAGAATGTTGATAGGATAGTGCTATGAAGGCAAGAAATAAGATGTAGAAACTTTGGCGCTTATTCTAGTTGGGGATTTAATTATTATAATATATAAACCTTTGAATTTGGGCGCGCTATTAAATGGTTTGGTGTAATATTACAAGTGTGGCTTTCCTGACCTTTTTTAAGAATTTTATTCCCAATATCAAAGACTTGTATAAAATACTGATTCACCAGATGATCATTTTATAAAATACGTACGTATTTTTGTTAAAGATTTGTTTTTGTAGTGATCTTTGCTCAGATGACTTCATTTTCAGAAAACTGACAATAAGATTAAAAACAAAAGACGATCCCTTCCCAGGGGGTTTGATGGAGCAACGGCCATTTTATACTATGATATAATTAAATAACTTTTAGGGAGAAAAAAAAAAGTGCAAAATCATATTTTTGTGAAACAAATTGACGGTGAGTTTCGCGTTTCGTGTCATAAGGCACAAGCGAACAAACAGGGGGAAAATTACTTGGGAACAAGGGATTTGACCCCCTTGAGAGCCCTAAAGATACGGCTTACAGAAATAAGCTATTCTTTTAATGTACTGATCCCGCATTAAAACCTAGGCTCAGGGTTAACCCGACTATCAGGCCTCGGAGGAATTTTATAGTTCAGGGGTGGTACCTTGCTATAATAATAATAATAATCAATAGGTTTTACATATTTTAAGTATTTAGCTAAAAGTTACAAGGGGGATAGTAAGTGAAGAGGTAGATACCATTGTTATGTTCGTGATCTCTTGAACATGAACTAAATGCCTGAAAGAATAAAGGGAGTAACCTCGACATACAGCAACCAATGGCCAATATCTCATATAGAAATCCTTCCACGTAGGTGGATCTAAGAGTAAGCTAAAATTTTACTAGTAAAAATCCCTGTATAACTGTGCCATACTGGAACCGACAACGTCTTATCAGTAATAAAAGTGAAATTCATTAATTAATTGATTAAATTAATAACCAATGAGGATTAATTAATAGTAGAACTGGAATATGATTCCATAGGCTCCTAGGATGTAAATTAATGCAGTAACATGCCAGTAAGTAATCAAATGAGAAAACGTGTCAGAAAACTTGAGTCGCACCCAGAGTCGCACCTCAAAAACAGGAATAGTGTAGATCGGCACATAAATGCTTATTTTTTGGTCATCGCGTTAAAAATATATGAATACTAAAAAATGATATCCTTTAGGATTGACCTATTGAAGTAAAAGAAAAATCACACCGCTATAGGGGGATTGCTTTTCGATGAAGAAGCCACTGAACCCTACCTTCGAAGTCACGCTTTATTGGAGGAGTCCATAATTTAGTTTTTGAACATAGAATTTTTTGACTTTTTGACATAGAAACTTTTGAATGCATTTTTTATAACGGAAATTCTGAAAGTAGGTAATATTTTTCTCTAAGAGATTTCGCTAGGGGCAACTAGGTAAAATGGTAAAACGATGCCGACACTCTCGCTATTGTTTTATTCAACCAATCGAAAGAGCACTTGCGAAACATTAACAAAAACATCATCATATGATCTTAAAAGAGGAGACCCTATTATTCTAAACACGTTAGAACAAGAGATCTCTCGCAGAATTGATTGCTGTTTTAGCGTTAGCTGGGTTAAAGTGGAAAGCATTTGGCTCTGTTGCTGAGATAGAGAGCGAGTTTGTGTAGCGTCTGGGGTAAGTGACGTCGAATAAAGCATAGTTAACTGAAAAGCTCATTTCGCTTTCGTGAGTTCAATAGAAAAACTTGTTTATCACCTATTAGTTGATATATAGGAAAAACGGTCATAGCCGTGATTACTATGTCTATCAATTTCGTGATATTTGTATAATCTTCGTTGTACGCTTATTTGGTTGCCTCGATTTAATCTAAACTTCCTCTGATTATTTTTTTAGTGTCTGCCAAGTCGACAGATAATTTGATCCAACACTTTATTCTACAGACTTCAGTTTTTCCGACACGTTCAAAATTAACATTTGTTTACTCTTATTTAGTTTCCTACTTTTGCTATCATCATTTCCTACTTTTATTCTTTTTATTTCCTCAGTATATTTCCATTCCTAAATTTTCTAGTTTTTGAAGTCGAAGAAAGAAACATAAGACTTAAAAATAGGCTGATTTCGTTTTGGTTTCTATAGGAACTGCCATTGTATAGCAACAATGCATAGTAATGAGACCATAGTTAGCTATCCATTTGATGGATAGTACATACAAGGGCCACATCACAGGCTATAGGCAGTCTTGTTTCATGGCAGAGCTTTTGAACATCGTCTAGTGAGCACGACTTTCTTTAATATGAATACATTAGTGGACAACTTTGTTTTTTTATACTCAGCTCACTACTGCTGAATACCTTTCCTTTCCTGGATCAACTAGTATAAACTCACGAGATTTACTCAAAAATTAAGGAAAAGTGATTTTTTTGATGTTATTGACCGTGAGTATGGTATTTGGTATAATCCCTTCAGGTGAGGCGCGATTTTTTTCATATTTTCTCCAGTCTAATATTAGTTTATTTTCCAAAAATCTATTATTTTCCAACTCTAAGAGTTCCAAACTCCCCCTATTTTTGGTTATATTTTGAACAAATATGATAAAATTAATAGAATCGTGTTAATTTTTACCGACTGGAGTTTGTTTGTTTGCTGTTCAATTTTGTCTTGGTTGTCCTTGTATTCACAAAGAAAAGTTAAAAATCGCTACCAAAATTATTTCAGTCTTTACAACATTATCAAGATCTTATTTTAAGCCGTCGTTAAAAACCTGTTTTTAAATCAATGATTCTGCTTTTCCTAATAAATCTAATATTGTTATATTCATCATAGTTCTTTCAGAATGCGGGATTTCTAGAATATTAATTTTCATAGTTCTGCTTCACCTGTTTTTTCAAACATAAACGTAAACTTTTATTGCTCAAGTTTGTATATCATTTCTTTTCATTTCTAGTCATTTTACTTCCGATTACTTTAGTAATTACCAAAATCATATACACTGGATCTGTAATGGGAAATAAAAATACTTCAACCACAAGTTTTAAAATCAGCGATTTAAAATTGGCTCTCTAGGAAGCCAATAACGGTTTCCTCCGACACGACAACGTTATGTGGTACAATTATCAATGTTTTTCAAATACCTAGCTTTCATAAAAGCAATATATATGTTAAATGATAGTCGTTATAAAGATGCAGTAGCCTAATTTAGTTTGGAAAGTGTAAATTCTGTTTAAAGTTTCAATGTTAATTCTATTCTTTTCCAGCATAAATACCAAGATCTAGAGTTGAGGCGCAAATCAACGTCTGCAGTTTTCTAGTTTAATCCTTTCTTTTCTGGTATCATTTTTTATATTCTTTTCGAAATGATATATTATGTAGCAACTAGCTGAGGATTTCTCATCGGTTTGTTTGTGTTGTCTCTTCATTCTACAATTAAGAATATTGATTGACGATTTGATGGTAAAATTTGCATTGAATAAAGCTCGCGGCGCGATTGTTTGTCTTTGGACACAACGTGCGGCTTCGAAGGTAGTTGAAACATCAACGCTTCTCTAATGTCGTGTTTTCATCCTCCACAGGGTATGTACCAGCCATATCCTTCCTTGGTCTGATATTAATCCTCTTGTTAGGACTATTAGCAATGTATTACTGCCTGACACACGACCTGTGTCCTTGTGCTCAAACAGAACAAAAAGCTGGTTACGAAGAACTTCAGTTAGGAGAGGACAACGAAGGCACCGACGAAGATACTTACAAATCTTCCCTCTCTCCGAAAAGCGTGCCTGAAATTGTCACACCTTCAGACGGAACAGATGCAGAAAGATATACAAGACCAGCTGTTTCAGCATATGGCGACGTTACTGGCGAGCAGCGGGGGAAAGACTTGACGGATGTTGGGTCAATTAGAAGCACAGGCACCGCTAAAGGCAGCCTCGCAAATGCTGTTTACATGGGAAAGGTGTTCTTAATGGCTGAATTTTTCCCCGATGTTGGTCGAGTCGGATTCTCGATAGTTGAAGCTCGGAGTATTCCATCGAAAAGTAAAGGTGGAGGAACGTATGCAAAATTCCATGTGACTCTTCTGCCCGACAAGAAACAGCGCTTCAAAACCAAGGCTCTCAAGACTCCAGATCCTCAATATAAAGAAACATTCGTGTTCGATCGTTTAATGAAAGAGGATTTATTTAGAGTTGCGGTGCGAATGCGGGTGTATGGACAAACCGGGGTATCGAAAGAAAAGTACATAGGCGAATTGTCTTTACAGTTAGCTGATCTTGTGATGGCGCCGAATATGAGAATTGAAACGTGGAGAGATATCCTACGACCTTCTACCCCTGGCACTGCCACGCCCTGAGAACTACATCCATAAACAACAACTGGCTGATTATTGGCCGTATATATTTTTCTAGGTTATTGTTAAATTTGGAAACTAAGAGACATTTTCTCTCTAAAGGTAAAATAGGGAGATTTTGTAGTTGACTAATTAGGGAGGGAGTTTTCTTACAGTCGTGTGTAATTGGGTTTTCTACGATGTTAAGCAAAAATATATTTTCCTAATCCCCGTGCTAAAGTAGATTTCTCATTAATGAAAGGATTTAACTTTAAAAAGTCGGGCACTAATATTTCCTTAACTATTTTTGAAAGCTTCCGATGTTAGCAGCTAACCTATTTTTCCTGGTTTCAAATTATTGTCGTGATTCGAAATCTCGGCGTTCTAGCAACAAGTGTGACAAACTGCAGTCAAACTTGACACGATTCAGTCAATTAATGACCTTTGAATGTCAAATTTTGTCAATTTAAAATCTTCTATATTTTAGTTACTTTGGTTACCTCAATACTGATCTCTTGGGCCGTAATGACTTCCTATTTCAAACCACATGTCAATTCCTTGAGTATCATTTCTTTCTTTACTGATAACGTTTGAGAAGCTAAAAGGTTTGAAATGGGAAAGTATTGCAGCTAAAATAAATCAGCGAATTTGGTATGGGTGACTATTATTAATTTAGTACAGTAACTTTATAGCTGTGTTTATATTAAAGATACGACAGTAACTTTGTGAGTTTTATAACTTCATTTCGACGATTATAAAGTATTTTATGGGGGAAAAAAAGACTTTTTTCGCACACAGAAATGAAATAAAAAATAATTCTCAAATAAGGAAATGGCACTTGTTATTGACTTAGAGAGATAGAGTTGACCTCTTGCTTACCGTGCGTGTTTGGCATAGCTTTCTCTTAACTTGTTGGCTCATACTATAAATCAATCATATGCATAATTTACATGGAAACMATTAGAGAACTGACTGACACAGATGAAAACCATTTAGTGGGTTAGAATTTGCGGAGGGAGGAAAACCAGAGCGGAACCCGGAGACTACTTTTGAATCAAGGGAAAGACTTAACAAACACTACTCATGTGATGTCAAGTTCAGGAATCGTACCCCAGGGGTGAAAAAGTAATCAGTACACCACGCATGATTCCCTACATACGGTATGAAGTTTAGCTCAAATGTGATTGCGTGACAATAGTTCTATGGCGTCACCAGATCGACTTCACGTGATCAGCTTAGCAGATGTGGCGTGTTGTTATTTTCAGTGAGTCAATATTTACAAAAGGCTTTTACTGTTTTCATGAAGGATTTAGCAGTACTTTCTTTAAGAAAATAAGTAAAGTGTTTTACTTAGACAAATTTTAAAAATTCTTATTCTTTTTTTCCAAGAATTCAATTAATTAATTCAATTTCTAAGAAATTTGTTTATAGAATTACCTGCTTGTGGTGGCTTTTGATTGGTTCATGGCGGTCACGTGACTCTAGGACAAAAATATCTACATCGACGTTCGCAGAACCCGTCTAAAAGATAGAAGAGAAGGAAGATTTGATCCTTCCTTGCTTAAAAATAGGATATTGGATTAGCAAAAAATATACCAGAGGATCTTGATCAGTAGAAGATATGTCTAAGAGTAGAGCAGAGTGCTTTAGAATCCTTGGGCTTCCACCAACAGCGAGTGAAAAGGAAATCAAAGACGCATATCGAAAGAAAGCTTTAGAGCTTCATCCAGACAAAAATCCTGAAAACCCTGAAGCAGCAACAGAAAGGTTTCAAGAACTTCAAGAAGCTTATAATTCTCTCGTAACTGAAGATGAAGATGAGGAAGATACTGTTGGTATACCTGAATGGCTACGAGTGATAATAATTCTTCAAGAACGAGAGAGGAGAAGAAGGGTATTCGAAAATTTATTYAGATTTGGCCGAATGTTTAACCCATTCGTTTTCGATGATGATGATGACGATGATTATTATTATAATGGCGGATACAGACGGAGAAATACGTATAGAACAGAAAGACCAAGATGCTACCATAATCATTGGGAATCAAATAATTTTGAAAATTATAATAATCATAATTCGAGTTTTAGAGCAAATAGGAATCAGTATAACGGAAGTGAAGAACGAAAGAAAAATTCCTATACTGGACGAGATGAAAATGATAAATCGTCGAATCCCTCTGCTGACTGGTTACCTAAACAAGAAGAAAAGCCTCCGACGCTTTCAGCAAAACAGAAGAAGAAGAAGCAATCAAGCTTAAGGAAAAGTAAGAAGAAAAGAGAGAAAGAAAAACGACAAACACAAGCTAGAAATATAAATGGAACGAAAATTAATGGGGTCAGTCAGGAGAATTATTGGGATGAGGAATCAGTGACTAGCACTATCGATTCTGTTGATACCGATTTTACTAGCGAAGAAGAAGAAGAATTATCTAACAGAGAAGAGGTCACTGAAAAGAGTTCTGAAAAGACGGAAAATTGTAAAGCTGAAGAAGTTGGCACGAATTTGAAGGCCGAAAAAAATAATATTCCCTCAGAGAAAGGAAAGCAGGAGAAGCAGAAAGATGAATACAGGAATCATGAAGTTAAGCAAGAGAAAAGAGAAGTTTATGCGACTAAAAGTGAAAGTTCGCAGGCAGAAAATGGTTATAAAAGCGAAAGCCAAGATGAAACGAGTGATGTGAAAATAAAAGTGAAAGTAAATAACGATGAAGCCAGCAAGAAAAAGTGTCACAACAGCAGAAATGAGCCTACGCAAGTTCGTGTTGAAGCAAGTAATAATTCAAACTCCCAGGATGTAAAGTTTGATAACAAAGAAAAAAACAATACAAGAGCAAGTAAGGACACATTAAATGCACAGCCAATTCAAAAGAATTTTTCTCCTGATGGTGAATATGTGGGAAGAGCTGATAAAATAATTGATGAATCCATTTTGAAAGAAGCAACAAATAAGATCTACGAAAAAGAAAACGATCCAGTTGAACAACTAGAAGATTGGAGCAACTGGAAGTTTCCAAGGCAAGAAATAAACTCTACCAACGGGGGGAAGGCAAATTCTACTGACCAGCCGGAAGAGTCAAATTTGACCAACAGGGGGAAGGGCGAGAAAAAGCCAAAGTCCACTAAAAAGGAGAAGAGTGACAAAATAGCGTCAAATTTGACCAACAGGGGGAAGGGTGAGAAAGTGCCAAAGTCTACTGACAAGGAGAGGAGTGACGAAGAAGCGTCAAATTTGACCAACACTGGGAAGGGTGAGAAAGTGCTGAATTCCACTAATAGCGAGAAAAAGAGTGACGAAGAAGCGTCAAATTTGACCAAGAGGGGGAAGGGTGAGAAAAAGCCAAAGTCCACTGACAAGGAGAGGAGTGGCGAAGAAGTGCCAAATTCGATCAACAGGGGGAAGGGTGGTGAAAAAGCGTCGAAAAGCTCAGTACTGGGAGGAAACAACGTAAATTTGCCAAAAGGTGTACATAGTTACCAGAATGGGAAAACCCAACCTCCACACAGAGACTTTAAGTATGAAAGCATCAAAAAAATGTATGGTGGATACATCAAGACACATACTGATTCAACCCTCACAGAAAGATACATGAAACTTATAGACGTGTAGCAGGAAAAGATGCCAGTGGAATATAAAGGGGAGGGAAAGGAAGGTAGTAACACTGACAGCCTATCTTAGGACTGATTTCGATACATGTGGAGATAGTGTAGTGAAATGTTGAATTTACTTCAAATAAACTGTATGTTTTGGTCAAACAAAGCATCACCTCCACTTAACAATAAATTGGTTGCAATGTAACTCAATTTTATAGGAAATTAAATCTATTTTAGCAACACAACTAACGTCAGTCTATTGCGTACACTCATATAAAAGTTTGCACCTCACAGAATAAGACGAATTTCGTATTCCGTGAAACGTATGACTATATTATGCATGACATCAATTATTCAAGCGATTGATTAGCCATTATTCCATGGTCTAGAAAAACACTGGGTCGGGCTTGGCATTCCAGTGGACTGTTAGGGGACAAAAAACTCCATCTTCGATATAGGCCCCTTAAACACACACAATGCATAATTGCAATGCCTACCCGAACCAGTTTTTTCCTCAACCTCGGAAAGGCTAATAATTACCTGATGATGCAGTCCACTGATCTGATTGGCTCTCAGTTCGTACCACGTGATCTTGCCTCGGCATGGGATTGGTTTATCCAGATGACTCTGATTAGTTGCCCTATCCACGTGATTTATTCTCGAAACCCTCTTGCAGGATCTGCTTCTGATTGGTTAACTTAAACCACGTGACCACGTAAAGTTAGTTGTATTGGTTTGTTTTAAGACACGTAAAAGTCTTGGAAGCCACCTTCTGACAGTCTTAATTAACACGATTTCCACCAATTTTGAAAGTTTTTGTAAACGAAGCATCTACTAACCGACCAACCTCTCCAAGGCGACCGCTTTACAATTACCTGAAGGTGGTCGCTTAAAAAGGTCCTTGTGCTTCTATATTATTAGTGCGCAGTAGTGCGCACGCTAACATTTTTTAATGGCGTCTGGTCGAGTGAATCTACTCAATTTTTCAAAAGCATTTTGCCCTCATAAAAACCATTACATTTTGACCAATCAGAGAGAAGCTTCTAACCCAGTTTTTAGTAAGAGAATGAGATGTAAAGTATAAGGATCTGACGATTCATATTAACCGACAAAATTGATGAATATTTAATAAAATAAGTTATTTATGCCATATATATCCTCTAGCAAGTGTAGCATTATAATTACACAATAAATAAGTTATATATCAACTCCCACCACTCATTTAAATACTGTCTCTTTCCAAACTGGAACTTTTTCCTATATGACAAAATTTAGCATATCTTGATGACTTGATAAGACGAAGAATGATCATCATAGTGCCCCTCACAGTTCCCTGTGCCATCTTGAAAGGTATAGCCGTGCCTTTGCATCGAAGCGAGACGAACGGCGAGCTTGCAATCATAGAGACCTTTTTTAACACCTTGAACAATTATTTACATGTCCTTATCTTGCAAGCTCACCGTTCGTCTCGTTCGATGCAAAGGCACGGCTATACCTTTCAAGATGGCGCCGGGAACTGTTTAAGGGGGACTATTACGTATTTAGATTTTGCGCGAAGACCTTAAAAAGTTCTAGATTAACGAGTGGGATTTCGTTTAAAAATATATTATGTTTTATTCCGAAATGCAAACCAAAGGCCTGGAGCGATAGAGGGTATGATGAATGAATTACGCATGCGCCATAAGTATTATTAATTAGTAGAATAATGTCCCATGCACCAGACCCCTCTACTAAATGAAACGAACATTGCTCCAAGAGCCGGGGACCAATTTGTATATATGAAGTCGACGAAATAACTATGATGTTATCATAGAGTTTAAAACGAAGTAAAGTCAACTTAAAATTAACTAGAAAGCGGAAAAGGAAGCAAACGAACGCAACACAGGGTGCTGTCCATTTAAACCAAATCATTTGGTTGGAAATCAATTCGCTAATTGTAAGAAAAGAGCGGGAAACTTTGACTTCCAAACAAATGATACACGCGAAAAGAGCGGGAAAAGTGGATTATCTCAATCGCAAGAAGCCTAGTCTTCCGGAACTTTCCGTTCAGAATAACACATACCATTTGTTTTCCAACCGGAATTTCCAGTTTTTCCGGGTAAATGGTAAGCGCCCCTGATTACACCCTGTTTTGGCTGACTCGTACGCTGACCGCAGGCTTTGCTGATGGTAGTTATGACGTCACACTCCAAGACGTCATTGATGACGTCTCGCACAACCTGGCACTCGTTGACTACAGTCACATTTTGCTTTATTGTAGCAAAGGGAAGACAATCACAATAGAATTCAGTTGAGTTGGGCCAAGAACTGAACTGCTTTGCTTAGCCGTGAAAAACGCTAAACATTCTCATTCTGTAAACTTGAAATCAACTGAATTCTATGATTCTAGGCAAAAAACGGTCAAGGTCCATCCATACGACTCAAAATCCCTTGAAATATATATAGCAATAAAACAGCCGCCATCTTGGTYGATCTAACAAGATAAGCTGGTGAGTAATGCTTGGTTATCGTCAACCAACATGGCGGCCATGACGTAACACGCACCCCAAGAATCTTGTAATTGGCAAATTGCAGTTCAAGGTCATGTAATATTGCAATATAAACAAATTAATGTCCTCTTTTTCTGACCAATCCTCTAGTGATATATTCAAAGTCAAATTCAATTAACAAATTCTATTCCAAGTAAGAACGTGACGTAAGAGTATGCCAAACCTTAATCCCGTTGCTATAGTAATGCGGCCATCGTCGCTATGGCAACAAAGCTGCATGTTGGTTCACATCAGTAAAGCAGTGCGCAGGTTCGCGATGTGGTTATACAGTTTGATCGCCGTACCGAGTTTTAAGTTCAAGCGGTTGATAAAAAGGTTTTGCGAGAGTAGAAGGACAGCTTTACCATCGATATCCTGGGGGAGAAAAAAATTGTTAAAAAAGTGCGTTAGAACTAATCGAAAATATCGTGCCCTGAAAAAATATGCTGACGTCGGTGGTTACCATGGCACTGCGGACAAAGAAGTGAACGTGGGAGTGGAGATGGGTTAGGATAAGAATAGCGGTCACTCACCAAGATTACGTACCTGTTCAATGAAGATTTTCGCACTTTCAGAGCAATCCGTGGCTGAGATGAAGTCGGCGACATTTTTTGCAGTCCAACTCCCAAGATCTTTGTCACAAATAGCATCTGTTTTGATATACTCGACGATGGGTACATTCCCCGATCCCGTGTGATGAGGAACCACGATCTCACGCGGAACCAACTTCGGCCGAACATAAATAGCCGTCGGATTGTTAATGGGATCGTTTGAAGCGTTGTCTATAGAATTCGCTCTCAGAACTGGACTCTTATTGGCTGTCTGAGACGCATGCGCAGTATGTACCGAAGAATATCCATTGATATTGGTCACCACTGGGCTGGGGTTGTGCCTCGTTTTGATAATCATTTCTGTCTCTCGGTGCAAATGTTTGTCATTTCGTCGCTGTGAGTTCCCGGATGTCTTTACCTGCTCATGCGCAGGACTCTTAAGGGTGATACCGCTGACTGGTTGATTATTGTTGACAAAGTTTCGTTTTTCCCCAGTCGAGGCGATCGGCGTATTCACCCACGTGACATTAGTTGGATGATGAGCTTCCTTCAACTGGAGGGTTTGGCCAACACGTGGTAAAGGGTCTCTACCATGATGGATGGTAGTAGTAGGTGCCCGTACACTCGAATACCCGACCTGCACTGCATTTTTCGGATCGGTTTCAGTACGATAACACCCCGCATCGGTGCATACTTTGCCGGGATCCGGAGCTCGTGGAAGGCCCCGGTCACCCGCGTTAGCTACAAAAGCGTATACTACTTCGTCAGCGGATGGTTTATAAATAGGAACGAGATAACCCGATGGAGGGCAAGGTTGGCTGCTCGTTGATGGAGACTGAGCCACGGGTTGAAGTCTTCTTTCGTTTTTATCCGTAAAAACGTCAGACGAAGAGCTGGCCATAGTTGCTATTGGGCTTCCCGTGCTCCTCGAAGAAGAGAGTGGACTGGTTCTTGATGACTTATTGTCTTGTCCAATCAGGGAGTAGCATTGCTTGATTTTAGGAAACGCTTGGTTCTTGTGTTCATTTTCCACTTTAAAACAACAAAAGAAGCTTGTATAACTATAGCGAAACCTCTCGTAACCGACCGCAGAAGCATCAGTTTCGATATTAGAACAAATGGTCCGGATTTCTTCTATATTAAAATTTGGACCTCTCGCTTAAAAGAGGTCATATACAGTTGAACTCTCGCAATCTATATCACCTGATGACAAGTAAAGTTGATCTCTTATCAGAGGTCTTCTATAATAACCTCTCTCAACCGACCACATAAGGACGGTCGTTTAAAAGAGGTCACTAAGTATATGTAATAGGACTCCATGTTGTCCAATTAAGAAATAATTGGACGAGGAAAATTCCGAGGACTTCCAAAATTGGATGAGGCCGTAGGCCTAGTCCAATATGGCAGACAGAGGAATTTTTAGAGTCTAATTATTTCTTGATTGGGGAGCATGCAATCCCATTACCTATTAATTATATAGCCGCCTAATTAATCCCAAATCAACAGACTTGTCCAATTAAGAAAATAATTGGACAGTTACCTATATGGGATTAATGAGAAGCTGTATAATTAACGCTAGTAATACTAACCTTTTCGAATCCTTTTCTGATCCTCTGTGGATGGCGATTCTCGACTGTGTGGTCTCGGTACTGGAGCCTTAAAAAATGAACCAAAAAATAAGCATTCTTCGCACTGAGATAACTTTATAACGATAAGGTACAGAAGCAGACACCTTCGGGACTTTGCCGGGTGTCCTCTTCATAAAGGGTGCCCAATGAATAGAGGTTTGTTTTATAGTAAATATAGGAAGGATATTTTTCTGTTTTCTTATGACTTTTAAGATATATATTTAATATATATTTTAAAATATATATTGCGTGCCTACAAGAAGCAAAACAGGGAAAGGAAGAATGAAAACAATTTCACTTTACCACCGTGTTTGATTAGTTCTTTCAATCTCCAAACATGTTTAGGGCCGGTCCTTTTGTGCACTCGTGCTTTGCGCACCGCGTTCACCGCTTAGCTGGCTGGCTATCTAAATATCAACCTAAACTACTTTCTAAAAAATTAACATATAGTGTCGTGTTTTACCTTGTCAAGTTTTTCTTGCATTCTGCCTTGCGGCTGTTTCGACATTATTTCCACTGTTCGCGTCTCTGTTAAAAAAATATTCAAACCTCGATATATCATTGCTTATCTTTGTCTGAATCTTATGGCATAAACACGATAGGTCTCATTCGTTTGGTTTCATATTTCAGTTTGTCATTTTCTTGAGAATAAGATTCTTTGCTTGAGATGTATCCATATTCATGTGACTTCTCATGCACAACCGTTAAACAAAGAAATTATACTCAAGGGAATGACACGTGGTCTGAAATGGAGACACAATTTTTCTCAATAAAATTTATGGAAATTTATTTTATATTTTCCTGTTAGCTTTGCATTCAGGGTGTTCTCAAAAGAGTTCTATATAGCTTGTAATTTTTTTAGACCCGGTTGTGTTAGTTAGTGCTACTGATTAACGACGGATAAATCTTATCCAGTGGGTGAATTATTGGATAGCCATTTATCCATCAAATAGTGCTATCCACCCTTCGTATAGTTACAACCGTACCTTTATCCATCGCGAAAAGGTTTGTAATGTGGCAAATAAAGGTGGTAAAATCGTAATTAAAGGACTCACCAAGGCGTTGTATACATGTTCCTCCTTTACGTAAAACATCTTCGAATCGAACAGGCTCAGAAGCCATTAAAAGATTGGGCTACAAACAAATGAACCGAATTAGAAGAATGTGCAAGTAACGGGGTACCGTCGTTCATAGTGTAAGTATGTTACACTATCGATCTTAACAGACTCCTTTAACTTGGGCGTAAGGTTTTCCCATCTCAGACCCCGTGTCATTCTCTTGAGAATAAGATTATTTGTTTGAGTTGCATTCATATTCATGTATCTTCTAATGCGCAACCGTTAAACGAAGAAATGATACTCTAGGGAAATGGGAGAACATTACGCCCACGGTAAAGAGGTCTATTAGACATGCGCAAAAAATTACAGTTGCTACCAATGAGAAAGCGACATGATTAAGTGACCTGAATGGTCAGATATGATCACGTGGTATACTTACGTCATCGATTTCATTTTCGTCCAAACCACTTTGTTTCATAGCTTGCACAATAACTGAGCTGTTAGAATACCGTTCTTCATTTCCAAGGGGGTACACTGTAGTGTTCAGAAATCTCTCCTCTATTACAGGGGGGTGCGCGTTCACCATTGTTACCAGCCGTTGATAGGGACTCCCTCGATTGGATTCTACATGATTAAGAACGAGTTAAACTTGTCATTTTTTCTCGAGTAAATCTACCCTAGCTGTGCAATTTTCTTCTAGATTTTCAAAGGTTTGCTTACCGTTTGGTAGAGTTGATGCATGAGTAGATTGATTTTCGTTGGTTTTAGAGAGAAACACTTGATTATCCTGCAAAAAATAAAACAGTTATATTAACCATAGGAAGCACGGTTTCTTGATTGCGCTAAAACTCGGTTCTAGAGCTACAAGACATTGGATCTGAGTGATTCTAATCAGATGAAACGATCTCGCGCGCCGCATTTCGCGAAGACTTCGAGTGCCATCACGTGACCACGTCGCGCGGGAGGCTTGTCCAAGTTGACTAGAAGTATTTACGATTAATATCATTCTTAAGGATCTAGTCAAGTTATATCAAACCCTACACTATAAATGTTTATTAACGGTGACGTCAGTGCAGTACAACGTCACGACACCACTTTGATCAGTATTTGACATGAATAAAATAAGATTATTAATTTATCATAATAATGGTTAATGATTAATTTTGCAATCAATATAAATGACATTGCTAAGATATATAACAATACTTCTTATATAAATAAATATTTCTTTAGAAATATATTAAGTTATTACTAAATGTCACAAATATTGAAAAAAATTGTAACGATATTTTCATTTAAGATATAAAAGAACAATAATCGTAAAACATACAACATTTTAGGTTGATATTATTTAAATATAGATTGAAATAACAAGATTGCCTCAATATGGAAGACAGTTTTGACATTTTGCATGGACGATTTATCGGCTCACCGAGACGGAAATTTCTTTAATTAAATATCAAAAGATTTTACTTATTCAGCAAAAAAAGACCTAAAATATCAAAATTTAGGGTATAGTTTTAAAGAAAATATATGAATTTTTTTCGAAAATGAACCTGGAGTTTATTTAGATTTCACTTAACAACGATACGGCGAACATTGGAAAATTGTAATTTTAGAAATTGTATGTTTGACGTTTTATGAACCGCTACAAATATTAAACTTCAAATGATTAATATTTAGGCTTTTTCTTGGGTCTCTTATTATTGGGAATAAAGAAAAAAAAAATTATAATCAAAAAAATTCTAATGCTTGAAAAATGTAGACTGCTGAAGCAAAAGTCAGTTGAAATGAAATTTTAATCCTTTGGGCGCGACATTTGCATAGAGCTCCCAGACAAACCATTAAGTATTATGCAAATAAAWAAAAAAAGTCTACGCTTTGTTATAGCTAACGTGACAAATAAACAGGATACAGCAAAAAAATAGACAAAAATACAATCCACGAAGCCAAAAATAAAAGATACCAGAGATTTTGCTTCCTTGGGATTTGTATTTTTTAAGATTTTCTAAATTTTCGAAGCGAATTGACTGACATATATGTGAGATATTCAACTTATTGGCTGTTTATTAAACCCAGAATGGTTTGTGTGAGCTTGAAAGTAAACACTTTATTCTATTCAATTGATTTTTCTTTTCTAAAAAGACTGTTCAATTGTTTCTGCGACTTTCTTTATAAAGCAATTCTCTAGGTTCCATTGTACTTTACACGTGGGCAAGACTTCTTTTTTTTCCAGCTCGTTTGCCGCCAAAAAAAAATCAAGGCAATATTTCCATCGCAATTTAAATCAAATTGCGATAAAATTTTGTTACTAATAGCCGGATTTTCTTCAACCCTGGAATAATTCTACTGCTAAAATAATTGTTTTCATAACGAGATTTGAATTGCATTCAAAGTGAAATAATTTTTGTTTGTCTCCATAATCAACTCGTATGCAAATCTTACTTTTTCTCAATCTATTAAAATGTTTTATATTTCATGAATATATATATTTTTTAAATGCTTATCAAAAAGAAAGAAAGTTGATTCTCACATTACCTCTTTTCTAGCCTTCTTGTCTGACTCAACATTCGTATGATATGAGTTTTTCGAGTAAGACTGAATAGGTTGTTTCGATTCATTAGAATTGCAAAAACTATCAGAATCTAGGCGCTCAGTTTTGACAACAACTGATTTGTATTCTTCATTCGACTCGCAAGCTGTGCAATGGCTCTCTTCCGCGCTGTAGTAATCGTCCTCCTCACAAAACTTCCTCTTTCCGTAGGCTTCATCTTCAATTCGGTCATTCTCCTCGGATTGTACTTCTATTTCTCGTAGTCCTTCGCTGAAAATTTCACTGCTAGAATGCGTTGACACCGGTGAATTGTTTGTTTTGGAGAGGACGACATTTGAGTCCAAATACTCATTTCTTGAATCCTCGACAGTATTCACAGTATTTTGGTCTCGTTCAGTTGATGGGGGAACATGATTTTTTCTTTGTTGAAGCCACTGGATTCGATCCATTCTTCGCTTGTGTCTTCTAGCGTCCCATTCCTGCGACATTTTCATGATTTGTAATTCTTTCTGTCGTTTCTTCAAGCGATCAAGCTCCGTAAGTTTACCCTTGCGTTTTACATTCCCGACTTTAGAGCCGTGTTCTTGCTGATTCGACGTCTCTCCTGGTTCTCCCATCTTCCTTACAAATGATCTTTCCCTGGAAATTTCGGCGAAAACACAATTCAAAGTTATTCACCCGATTACATTAATGTCTTTTCCCTTAGTTATAATACCGTATTTCAAATGTAGATTGTTTCTTTATAATAACAGATAATTATGCGCATATTGATTAAGCTAGGAACAATACCTTGAATAAATAATAACTCGTCAACGATACAAGTGTGTGTCTTTGCGCAACTTCAATATTTTATAAATCTGTCATAAATCTATATTTAGGTTTTTGTTTCCAATTTCATTTTCATTACATTTACATCTTTTTCTACGCGTCAATTAATCTTTCCAAAGCTTTCAACAGCACTTTGGGCCGAAATGATAAACGTACTCTACATTGAATAACAAGATCTGACAATCTAGTGTTGAATATTAATGATAAATCTAATGTCAGCTTTCATTTGAGACTAAGTGATACCTTGGCATTTTGGTCAGATGTTTGATTTATTTGAGTAACAAAAATATATTCATAGTTGTGAAAGACATATACTTTTTTATATTTTAGTACTCCCTGCTGAGTTTTTCAGTTCATCTAAGAGGAAAAATAAAGATATTAGGAATCATTATTGATTCGAACAGAGCCATAACATGTCATTTTTTTTTAATCCTTAAGTATTATTCTCGCTAGACAGAACTAGAATTTGAATGGAAATTAGAAAGAGAAAAATAAAAAAAGCCTTTTGTAGGCGAAAATTAATTACGACAACATAATGATGAGGGTTGAAGACGGCAAAATATAGGCGATAATGTGAAGTATAGTAAGATGTGGTTAGCGTGGAGTGAACTATATTTAACACTGTGTAACAATACGTGTACATCGTACAGTTTAATAACATCGGGGATAATGTATATATATGTATATATCAATGTTATTAAAAGCGATAAACTATGAAAAAATATATATTCTTTTCAGTTGTCTAGAAGCACCACATCCGAAAGACAGCCACTTATCGCGTTATAATTAGCGGGTAAAATGATAGAAAAARGCTTTTATGAGGGCTTATTTTTAATTTAATATTTAGATCATTCTAATGAGTGCGTTTTCAACCAAATRTTTAATATCTTGGGCTTATTGTTCGCACTCTTTTTTCCCGCCAAAATGAAGACCAAAAAAGAGAAACATTGTCGTTTCCGACAAAAGTGAAAATCATTTTGGCTGAGATTCTAAACGTTTTAATGTAAACAATACAGTGCAAATAATGTTTTGTGCAACTAAACCGTCATAAGAATGATTAAAATAATTTAAAACTATGGATTTTTGTTTTTGGATTGAAAATAAATGTAACAATGTATTGATGTTTTGATGTTTTTTAAACTGTATATTTTATAACGATGTCACATTGCCTTGATCTAACCGTATATTGGTCATGAAATATGACAAATATGGAAAGTTTATATTTATGATGTGAATAAATTAAGCTATACTTAAGTGCTAGTACGTTTAGGAAGACAACACTCTCATTTGATATTGCAGAAACCCAACTGCTTTCCCAACGATAATGGCACGAACTTCAGCTTGATTGACAGAGAAGCAAAGTGTAAGTCGGTTTTGTCTATATTAAAACAAAACACAAAACTGTAACGCTTCAGCTGTTTCTGTTAGACACTACAGCAAACACTGATGCTCAAAAAACTCTAACAAAATCTTTTAAAACAAAAAACAAAAAATAAACTGACTTTGTATTTTCGACTGAACTGAAGAACAAAAAATCTGAATGAGTTTGCTAAACACAGTTGCAAATAATAATTGTTTTTATTTGATTTATTTGAGTTGAATTTTGGATGAAACTAAAAAAAAATTTTTCGACAGTTTGTGCATGATCTAGAACGTTACTCAATTCGAAGTATCTAAAATGTCTCATACAAGCAACTAACTAGCGTCTAAGTTTCGTGGCTAACCATCCATTGAGGTTTCTTAACCTTTCATTATCGACCACCTGTCTTAAACGACCAAGAAAGATCTATCAGCAACCTTGAGCGACAGACCGTCAAATGTTATTTTCAACCTCTATAAAGCGATCGATTAGTAAACCAAGTTAGTAAACTTTATTGATGAATAAAAGAATACAAAAAAGAAAAACTATATAACCTGCATATAGCTAAAGCTAGTCTAGGCAGGTTAAATTCACAGAATATACACGTAGATTTACAAAGATGTCTTTATATGTTAATAATACTAAATAATCAGAGTACAAAGAGCTGAATAGAAAATGAAAAGTAGTTCACTGAGTAGAAAATGAAAAATAGCTCATTACAGATAGACTTACTTAAAAAGTTTGAAGATCTCAGTATCATAGCGATTAATATTAAGATCGTTTAATAAAACGGTTTTGATTTCCTTTTGGAAGTTTTTTTTGGATAAACTCCTAATGAAAGGTGGTATTTGATTCCATAGACGTGCATAGATCGATTGCATCAAATTAAAATCGCACCCTCTCGTAGCCGACCAAGGATCAGTATAATTCTTTTAAATGGATTACCACCGAGGAGTAAAGACTTGGGTATATATATTACGTGAGAAATGCTTTTTGATAAATAATTGTGAAAAAATATATATTAACAATAACCATGTGCTATGGGAAATTTAAATGGAGATGAAGATAGGATTCGATATATATTATTTTGAAAGCTGAAAAACTAATCAAAGATTGTCTTAAGCAAGATGTGCTGTGATTGGTTGATGAATGACGCAAATTAACCCTTCAGCTACTCTGATTGGCCGTTCCATGAGGAGCAATTCAATACAGCTAGACACACCGATTGTCCTATTTATTAGTTCAATACATGTTCAAACGAATCAAAAAGGTTTGGAGTTCTCCAAAATGGTTCGGTCACATCTTCTTGTGTATTTCTGCATGTTTTGGACAATCTATTGTCCTAAGATGTCTGCAAGCGTTACACTATCCCCAGAGTCTTGGCCTGAGGGGGAGTATGAGAGGTTTGAACGCTTGAACCTTATAAAGGACTACAGACCAAAACCATTAGCTTTCAGCAGTGGCAAAGGAATGGTGGCAGGGACGACAAACGCGTTTGCAGTGCACGTAGGAATGGATGCTCTGAGGAAAGGAGGAAATGCGATGGATGCTTGTCTGTCTACGGCGATAACTGGTAAGATGACATGTAGACAGTTGCTATTATTAGCCATTCCGAAGTTAAGGGAAAATACTTGATCAAGTTGGCATTGCGTTGCATTGTGGGACTGTTTTAGATAAGATAGATGCCATCTTTGAAATGTCCTCTGAAACAATCCCACGATGCACTGCAATGCAAAAGCCTTTGTTTTTGCCCGTGAAAACYCGTCCTGAAGCGCTTGAATAGTCCTTTTCTGAGATCGATAAACAGGATGCATTGTGGTCTAGCTTGGGTGAAAACAACACCATATAAGGCATGATGAAAAAAAGATGTTTGTACCGAAGTGAGACCAGGATGCATTGGATTTCAGGAAAGGACTACGCGAGGATGGCCTGAACGGGCAGAAGCCTTTCGTTCCACTCCAACATGGATTCCTCGTGAAAAATTTCTATTTGACATCCTAAGAGGCAAAATTAAACAATTTAAATTCCATCTTTTCCAGAGGTTGCGTTAGCTGCGGGATCGTACGTATCATACACGGGCGTCACCAACATTCTTTATTACGATCGTAAGACAGACAAAGTCTACAGCCTAGATGGTGGGTGGAATATACCAAGTCACGTACCCCCAGACATCCCACCAGTACATTCACAAGGCCCAAATGGCGCCACCGTTCTTATCCCAGGATTCATTGCAGGGGTAACAGAGGCAGCGAAGAGATTTGCGAAGTTTCCTCTCAGCACGCTTCTTGAGCCCGCGATTTATTTCACAGAGAAAGGTTTCAAGTTACCCTATTGGTTGTACGGGAGTATTTATGTTAATTATAACTCGAAGACGTTACTACGAACGCCCCAGGGTAAGTAATAAGAAGGTATTCGAAACACATGGTTAGTTTTGTCATGATTTCCAGCGATATCCAACTGCGTCATGCGAAACTTTCCGCACAGTTTTTGCATAAAAATAGAGTTGAATTCCCGGAGGATAGAAAATGTATTGTTTTGGTACCCCATAATGGCCGCTGTGACGTCACGTGAAAACTTTCTATAAATAGCAGGAAATAGCTTTGGTCAAGAATGAAAGTTTGCGATTGAGACGATCTGTGTTTCTGAATTGGCGTTAGATATGTGACAACAATAAAATAAAAAAACAAAAAATGCTCCTTCAATTTGGTCTTTTGAAAACATCCCACGTGGAAGGGATTGACGACCATGACATCTTAGTCCTTATTGATACAATCGCCATATCGGGTATGCTGGTCATAGGCTTCCCTTAGGCTTCGGCCGAGCTTCCTGATCAGTCTATAAATCCTCCCGGGATAGCGGTGTCGGGGTTGAAATCTCCGGCGTACCCGTAAGTCCATACGACGGTTCAGCACTCGATGTCTGGAAGTATGGTCCTGGTTATTTTTAATCAAAGAAGAGGAACAAACAAACAAGAAAAATTCTAAAAACCAGTTCATATATCAATTCATAAACTGAAAAGAGTAACCTAAGAGGTCATGCGCATTTAAAGTTGCTCTAGATAGCGTATAGTAAAAATGAAGTGACAATGCCATAGTCTGCTGTTTAGATTCGTAGACATTCACCCCAAGCTTAAAGTAAAAGTCCCAGGGCTTAGTATTATTTTCAATCTTTGCTTTAATTTCCAGGAAGGGCCAAGTTTACCAATCCAGTTACTGGAAAACCTTACGCATACCAGGAATTATTCAGACAACCGCTTATGGCCGAGTTCCTGAAGAACATCTCGGCGTCGGGGAAGGACTATTTTTACAAGGGCTTCTTTGGGAGAACCATGGCTGCGATAGTCCAGGAAGAGCAAGGCACAATTACCGCAGCAGACATGGCAAATTACCAGGTAAATTGAACGCATGCACAATGTTTGGGCAAGGTGTTCAATAATTTTTGAGGCTCTAGATCTCGCCGTATCGTGTAAGAAGTCAATTAATATAACGGGAGATCTGATCAGTTCAAACATTAGCTCAATTAAAACATTCCCTTTTTGAGTAAACTTTTTAAATGGATTTTAATTCGAGCCTTTTCCTCTCAGGCGACATGGAACGAGCCAGCAAACACCACCTACAGCGGACATCAAATCTATTCGTCAGGGTCGGACTGGGGCGGAGCGGAGCTGGTGGAAAAGTTAAACCTCATGGAGCTAGCCGGCTTAAGTGATAGCGAAAGCTCTTATCTTAGCAATTCTTCGAAACTGTTTTGGCTAGGTTCTATATCCCGGTTAAGTTTCTTTGCGTCTTGGTACGGGAAGATAGTCAAGAACGGATTGGATATCCTTGAGAAATCTTTTGGAGCTGATTTTTCTTTAAACAACAGGAAAACTAAAGAGAATGCAAAGAAATTGTGGGAGAAGATAAGAAGTCCTGAAAAGATGCGACAGGCCAATGCAATAATCAAGAAGCTACTCGGCGGTACAGAAGAAAAAAGGGCAGTTAACCTCGAGGAATATTTTGGTTCAGATGGTGTCGTTGCCCTGGATACCGAAGGAAACGCATGCGCAATGATTCATACTATAAATAGCCTTATGTGGGGCACAGGGTTGTTCTTGCAAGGGAATGCTCTTCCACACTCAGCAGCTATTTTTAAAAGCTATGTTAAAAATACCGAGCCGGGGACAAGACTTCCCAACGGGTTACAACCCGTGCTTGCTCTTAAGGAATCGGGAAATGACAGAAAAGGAGGCAATGGCCGCAAGCCCGTTCTCGCTGTTTCAGTTGTAGGACAGTCCTACGCCATGAACACAAACCAGTTTATAACAAGTATTTTGGACAGTTACAAGACACCAAGAGAAGCTGTTAACACCCCAACCTTTTTGCTCCCCAGTACTGATAGTTTCTATCAAGATGTCCGTATGGAAGAGTTTGCCATCGCCGAGAATATCCTCAACGATGCGCGAGCACTGGGACTTAATATCACCGAGGTGTCATACAAAGTGTCCAATGGGGCGCTGGGTCTGGGTGTGATCGTTACGGCTGATGGGAAGGGGAATATGTATGGCTGTTCCAATGCTGATCGATGGGGGTATTCTGAAGGGGTCTGACAAAAACCCTGAACATCTCCGCTATTTTGGGATACCTGTGGCAAAATGGCGGCGACCACAAATACCATAATACATTACTCTTCGCATCATAGTAGTCCCCTTCACAGTTCCCTGCGCCACCTTGAAAGGTAGCCGCGCCTTTGCATCGAAGCGAGACGAACGGTGAGCTTGCAATGATAGAGACATGTGAATAATTGTCCAAGGTGTTAAAAAAGGTTTCCATCACTGCAAGCTCACCGTTCGTCTCGCTTCGATGCAAAGGCACGGCTACCTTTCAAGATGGCGCAGGGAACTGTGAAGGGGTCTGTCTATGGACGCAAAAACTTTTCAATAAGGTAAAACTATAGGCAGGGTCCAGGAATGCTAGACGTTCTCTTCCAACGTATCCTTCTAATGCAATAGTTAATGTAGCTAAGCTAAAGAATATTCGACTCTCCAGAAATCGAATGGGCATTAAATGCAAATTGGCACGAAATTATCAATTAAATTAAAAACCCCGAAATGATTAAAGAATCAATCACGTCAGTTAACTTTTTACACTCTCAATTTATTTTCTCTTTGAATTTGTCACTCGACTCGTCTCGCTTTACCACAAAGGTTTCGTAATAATTTTGCAAAGAATTTTTTCCTCGTTAATAACAACAAAACAGAGGCTATAGAAACCATAAAATAGCGAGAAGTTATCGATGTAATGCGAGCTTTGCCGCATCAAGTAAAAGATTGACTCCTCAATTCCGGTCAAACATTTCTTTTCTGTCTCTCTTCGATTTTCTTGACATCTTGTGATTTGTTTTATTTTCCTATTTTTGTGTGGAAGATATCGTGCCTACTTTGGAACTTTAGCAATAGCAGTTTGTACCGCCTTGGCTAAATGGTCAACCCAGTCTAAAGCAGGTCTTGATCCAAGTAGGGGGTGTAGCTTTGGTCTCTGAGGAGCCTCACTGCTACCATCATGCTTTGCGGTTTTACTACTTTCACCGCTAGGTCCGGGGATTTCCGGGGAAACCGGTTTTTCTTGTTTTTCACTTTCATCGTCGCTGTCGTTAGTTTTTCGACGTTTTTTCTTTTGAGGCGCTTCGGTAGAATCAGTCGCGCTGTTGTCAGAGGTATCTTCCCCTGGGGACTCTTCCAAACTCGACTGGCGAGCTTTAAGGCGCTTCTGTTTTCGATTCTGGTGTTTTTTACATATTGATAATAAGTCTTCAAGACTTGGCAGCAATAAAGTACTAATATCGGATTTTTTAGGGGAAGAAACGGAGAACATCAGACTCATGGCGCGCAAATCCTGCGAGACAAAATAAACACAGGAAAATTATTCACAGATCAGGAAATGAGGAAACAGAAGAGAATATTCGTGGTGCGCAAATGCACCACAAATGTCCCAAAGGAAAACTATCCAGAGAGGGGAGGGGAGACTCGTGGAGCGCAAAGTCGCGAATCGCACCACAAATGGAAAGGAAAATTATCCATAGAGGGGAGGGGAGGGGAGGGGAGACTCGTGGCGCGCAAAGGTTCTGTGAGAATAATTAGTAAGTGATATTACTTAGAGAGGAATGGGACAGATGTAGAGCGCAGACGAAACGAATATTAACAGACTAATGGCGTCTAGGACTAGGACAATGAACATTAATATTATAGAGTGCATGGGTGGGGGCGG
>NW_022257947.1:272216-285746 GCF_009602425.1 Actinia tenebrosa | reverse complement strand
CCCCCCCAACCCCCTTCCTGCAATTATTTTCGACAGGGGAAGAAGTAGGTAGCATTTTTCTCATAAGCTTCCAATCATATAAGACAAGTTTTAAGATTGAAGTCTATACACACCTCCCAAATTCTTGCTAGAGTCAGGTTGATAAAGGAAGGCAGTCCTGGTGGACCTCCCTGTAGTTCTGTCAGCATTGATAGCAGCTTGAAAAACGCCTGGGATTGCTAGAAGGAGAAGAAGAGAAAGATAAACTACATCAAGATAGATCTTTATAGGGTTCCTCAAGGTTTTTAGAAGACTGACCTCTGATGGCAGCTTCTGTACAGAGGATATTAACATCGACACCACCTGAAAATAACAAGCAAATTAATGATTTGTATATTATGCTGCAACAAGATTTTAAATTGCGTAGACAACGCGACAAATTATTCTCTCGTATATGGGGAAGCTTTACTTGCTAGATACAAAATAGGTGAAGGTTAGGAAACGATTTGCGCATGCTTGAACAAGTGGTGGGAAAATGGCAGAACAGTTAATACATTAAAAAATCGTGGTAATGCTTAGGAAAGGTATAGATTTAACTTACGTTTTCTGCAAGCTTAGTGTTATATCGACACAGACTCAGGACCAAGTTGGCTGTGTGTCGTAGATTAACGTTGTCCTTGATAACTTGAAATAGAAATGTCAGTCCCTAGAGAATGAAAGAATTAAAACATTAAACTAACATTGAATATTATTGGATCTGAACTTAACCAATGAAAAATCTCGGTAAAAAAACCCATCAATCTAACGTCAAATATAACTGGATCTGAACTTAACCAATGAAAAATCTCGGTAAAAAAACATCAATCTAACGTCAAATGTTATTGGTTTTGAACCTAACCAATCAAATACTGCATAAAAAACATCAAATTAGCGTTAAATTTCATTGGTTCAAAAATTAACCAATCAAATCGTTATAAATAGTAGAAACATACCTTGACTTCCTTTCCTCCAACCAGCGAATCGATGTCATTCTTGGAGAGATTTAATTGTCTAAAATAATAAGTCACAGTCAATCGTCTCTCTTTTTATGACTATTTACATCAGGCCAGTCCCAGTAAAGAATCAACTTCAGAGAAATTGAAATCTATTCCATAGGTAATATCCAGGCGAACATAAAACAAACAAACAGATTTCATATGACTGTGAAAAATTACGGCACATGACACAATCACGTTGTGGAATAGATAATATCCATACAACGAATCATGCGCACAGGGTATTTTTCAATCCAATGACAAAGAATGCTTGGATCACAGTACAGCACGGTATGGTAAATCTGTACTGTGAGTTTTCCATAGTCATACGAAATCTGCTGTAAACTGAAAAGCGTAACACAACACTAAGCAAGTAATGAGTTAGGTGTACCCTGTTTTGGAAAGATGCAAGCACACTAACCTCTCACTCCAAGATGCTTCTACCAGAACAGCTATTAAAGAAACCATCTTCTCCAAGGAGCTGCCGCGGTACTTGTCTTCAGGCAGGAGGGCCACAACCTCATCATCGTCATCATCCATGTCATCATCATCATCTGCACTGGATTCAGTTGGCTGATACAGACACAGAAAATTGTTAAGATCCAAATGCAACTATGTTAACACAAAGCAGACTCAGTTATGTTTGGGCTACTTATCAAGGTAAGACAAACATGTCCCACATGGGTTGCTACAAGACACATATACTTACAGCTTCTGGGGTCTTGGTCTTGAGGTAGAAGTGTATCATAGTCGATATTGCCTCTATACCTATTAAGAACTCTCGCTGCAACCAATCAAAAGTCACCGGTAAGACAATGACATACTAACAGTAGTCTTGAATACTAAAAACGTTTTGTATACTTTGCTACATTCTCATGTAAAAACTGTGCAGACTAAGATAAAACATTGTACATATCTGGGCCTGGATGTATGAAGGGTGGATAGCACTGGCAGACAAATCTTATCCACTTGATACATTTATTGTATAACAGCATTGACTTATCCACCGAATAAGGATTTATCCGTTGGATAGTGCTATTCACCCTTCATGCAACCGGGCCCTGAGGCGTTCACTTTTGTTTCCATAAGCACATGTTTTGTTTAGTAATCAAGACTTATTTACCAAGTCTCTTGTTTTAATATTTGTAATGGAAACCTCTCGTAAGCGACCACCTGTCATATCCAAACAATGGTCGTGTTTGAGAGGTTTGGTTACATTTGGGAATTTATTTTTTTCATACCTCTTCTTGTCCAACCAAAGCAAACTGATGAAGAAACCAGAAGAGCTCAGACAGGTTCTTGATGTAGAGACGAATGTGATTCAAATCAAGCTGAAACATTTTTTAAAAGTAAATCTTTTTTTTTTTTTGATACGTCATATCTAGCTGTTAAAGTGTGGTGTATGGTGCTCTAGCTTGGGTACAATACCATATAAAGCATAATAAATGAAAGATGATTGTGCCCATGATAGACCAGAATAATACAAGTTCTCTATTCCAGGAAGAACCTAGAAAGGTACTCTGTCATCTATAAGCGTTCTTAAGGCCGGTTTAGATGACACGATTTTCGCCTATAACTATCGTATTGAACACGCTCGCACCATCCTACAACTCGAGTAGTAACGTGTAAATCAAGCCTACAACTCGCTTACTAGTTGTAGGCAAAAATCGTACCCTCTAAACCGGCCTTTACTGGACGAAAAAACCAACGTTAACAACATTGGCTCTTTGCAAATACTTCTTACCAGTTTAAGAACAGCTTTGATAAAACGCACCACGAAAGAAAAAGGACCTTTGTCAACATCCACTATCTCGGCTTCCCTGAAAACCGATCCATTCAATACACTATTAGCACAAGGTACAGTCTGAGGGAGTAGCTTTAAATGGTGTACTTACTCGTCATCCGATTGGACATATGAAGGGCGCAGAGCTTGAATAGCGTGAACACACAGTCGGGCAAACATCTAGAAAGAGTTCAAATAAACATTGATTATTGATTTAATACTCAAACARAGTGTAGCAACAAAATTGTTCACATTTGTTGAATTTTTGAAGATGATGTCAATGATTATGATGATACAATTGCTGAAAAGATATATAGATGTTAAAGTTGATGCTAATGATGTTGAAGATCATGTCATACCACTAACAAAGATGTCAATGGTGATGCTGATGGCGGTGATGAATTGATACTGGATAATCATGTTGGTGATGACGCGAATGATAGTGATATTATAGGCGGCAGTGGTAGACGATATGGTGATGATAATGATGGTGGTAATGATGATGGTGATGATGATGGTGATGATTATGGTGGTAATGATGGTGGTGATGATGATGATGGTGGTAATGATGATGATGATAGTGATGATGATGGTGATGATGATGATGGTGGTAATGATGGTGGTGATGATGATGATGGTGGTAATGATGATGGTGATGATGGTGATGATGATGATTATGGTGGTAATGATGATGGTGATGATGATGGTGGTGCTGATGATGATTATGGTGGTGGTTATGATGGTGATGATGATGGTGGTGGTTATGATGATGGTGATGATGGTGATGATGATGATGGTGATGATACTGATGACCTTTATAGCACTTACATGTCGTATACTCTGTACAGGACATTTAACAAACATCTGTTGCAGCCACCAGTCATCAACAGATAACGTATTCAAGAACCATTCACAAGCAGCACTGCTGTTCTCAAGATGGGTTATCAACAATTCCGACCAATTCTTCAGCAGCAACTTCTCCTTAGAATGAACCAGTGTTTCCAATAAAAACGACGTACTAAGCTGTATATTCGACAGCACAACATCTTCACTATCCTCAAGAGTAGGGGGTATACTACTGCACAATAACCATAGGAAATTGAAGTACGTGGTATCAAAGATGTGCTTATCGTGTAGGAATTGGATGTTATCTGTCCAGATCCAGTGGGCCAAGTCAGGGCTGAGGTTGATAGGTGGTACTTGTATAGGTGAGGCGTTTGGGGTGTGGCGCTCGTAGAACAACATGTAGGCACTGTGGGTCTTCTCGAAGGAAAGTTCCATGAACTTCTCAGACACCACATCATATGTCTTGGTCTTTAAGATATTAATATATACATATCTTTATCACATACTGATTGGTAAGTGACTCAATACAAGGAAAATTATCAATTCTATAAAACTATATCTTTTTCTCTCAAAACTATGGAGTTTGCCTCATACCGTCATTTCTCCACCAAAGCATTCACTTGCAATCTGCGAAGGATCAAAAGGTTTGACTTCAGCGTCATTGAACAGGAACCACTGGTCTTGCTGTGGATCAGTTCTGTTCCGTATAAAGCTGTAGTAATGTCCACCTTCAGCAGTCCCTGTATGTACCACCACGCCTATCAGGTTGTACCAATAGTTGGGATCCTTTTCTGGGTCTAACAATAGAATTTTAAAAAGTGAGTTTACAATTATGCCAAAATTATTGTTATCACTCAGATGAAGTGAACAAAGAGGTCTTCTTGACTCCTAAAATCTGGCCAAAGCATTTTCAAATAAAAAACTTGACTTTGTCCACATAAACTCCTTTCAAATATCAAAAATGACTCCATAATTTGAGGAGTACAAGTCAAAGTGACTACTCTCTGCATAACAAGGAGCCAAGAAATGCAGAAATGAGAGAGAACTACACTGTCATCTTAGCCAATAAGAAAGCAGCGGCATTTTGAGAACCCAACCTCTATGATATTTTTACAAGTTGAAGAGGAACAACAGAACAGAAATCATTTGGAAGGCAATGGTAGTATTGTAAATTTATATCAATGCATGTTTTTTTTTATGGAATCAAGATATGTCTCTCCATTAAAGAAAGAAATAATACTAAAGGGGAGTCCTAGATACCTTGGTCAGCCTTGTCTCCCATCAAGTATTCTTCTGAGTACGGAGCCATGTTCAGTTGGAGAGGGAAAGAGAAATGTGTGTTGACCTTCTCTTTCATCATTGTTACCATGTTGAATGTGTAGCGCATAGTGTTGAAGCAAAGAATCTTGGGTAACACGGTAAAACATGCTCTGGAAAACACGAGAATCAAATGTTTGTTGTCGTGTATGAATTATTAAAATATAATGCACACTCTAATAGACTGGCTACCATGCTTATATCAGAGGACAGACCCATGCTTGCAAAAAACTCTAAAAAGTCTATGAAAAAGACTAATGTGAACCAATGATTCGGGGGAGGGGGAGGGGGGGGGGGAAACAATACTCACAGAAGGACTGAAGCTAGAGATCGGCTGGGTCCTGCATGCCTACATCAAGTTCTGAGAACCTTACCTTTTTTCAGCCCTGACTTTCTTACAGCACTGTGAACAAGTGTACATGTTGTCTCCATCCAAGGTATCCTTGATGGTAACTTCATCTAGTGATTCCTATTCAACATAAACACCAAGAAATTAACACCTTCACTATGGCCAATCCAGTGGGATGCCCCCCTTCTTGACGCTGTTTATTTTTCTTGAAGTGGAATAGAAAGCAAATTTTAAAGGCCTATTGCCACTTACTGTGATGCACCGCAGTCACAGATGAATTTCGTGGTCCATGAAATTCAAAGATTCATATATTGAATAATAACGTCATATTAAATCCTTTTCCGACATAGCACTAAGGCACAATTATGATTCTTTTACATTCTTTTACGGCTTTAGGGACTATTTAAGAGTTTATTCAAAATGTTAGATTTGTTTTTTCAGTGGTGACACGATTCAAAATGTAAACAAATTGTGATGCATCACGGTAAGTGGCAATGGGTCTTTAAATACTTTTTCCAAGTTCTGTAGTGTCATTCACAAAATTTGCTCAAGCCCCCCCTTCCCCCGCTCTATAATTTTGTCTGGATCTGCCCTAGTATATGATCCTTGACTTGTTCTTACTGGCTAAAGGCAGTCATTTACTTACATATAGGTTCTTCATGTCAGCAACAGTGCATCTCACAGAGTAAAACTCCTCTTTTGTCTTGCTAACATGGGTACAGTCCTTAAACAAAAAAATGTCAAAAATGTCATGCATGGCAATAATATTTGAGAGGTCACTAATTGGTTGTTACAAACTCACCAGTGATACTACGTTGTTTGTGATAACTCCACAGAATAGCTCTCGTACTAGGTCTCTCTACAAAAGTGAAAAGGAATCAATAAATGGGAAAAAGAACAGGTGAAAGGGAAATGAGAGGAAATGATAATAGTATGTTAATAATTATAGTATGGCAAGAAGGAAGGTAGGAGAGCAAGAGTAAAAAGATAATACAGGAACAAATGTGTTATGGGAAAGAAAAAATTGAATAGAAAATGTGCAGGGAAGGAGAAAATGTTGGACGAGTTGAAGAGAGAAAAAGAAGAGAGTAAATACAGAAATAAAAGGTAGGAAAGAAAATTGGGAAAAGAAAAGCAGGGAAAGGGGGAAAGAAAATGGAAGAGAGAAAAGCAAGAAACATAGGAAAGGAAAAAGATATAAGAAGAAAAAACTGGGTAATGAGAGAAGAGGATAGATATACACAACAAAGGTATGGAAATGAAAGAAAGAAGTGGAAAGGAAGGATCATGATACTCACAAGTGATGGTGACATATCTTCTAACTTGCTAATCAAATCAGTAAAGAATTCAGTCATGTCCTTCTGTTCACCAGTGTTTATTAGCTGTTTGTCCATGGTGTAGGTCCGACAGAAAGAACGAGGGTTGTGCGCCTTGCGTTCACTCATCTAAAACCAATGAAAAAAAGCTTTAATCACCCAACCTTCCAATGCCTTCAATAAGTTGGGGCACAGATAGCTAACATGGTGCATTGTGGTCTAGATTGGGTACAAAATATCTTTTGTTGATCAAGCCCTATATGATGTCTTTAGTATCCAAGCTAGACCAAAATGCATCATGTTTACCAAACTCAGAGGAGTTCTATTGGAAAGCAGTATCATTTTATGAGTATCCTACCATGAGAAAGCAAAACATCTTCTGTAGTTCTTTGAGAAAATGATCGTCTCTTGCATTTCCAGTCATCTAAGCATAGAAGAGAAAAAATGTGAATTGTAGTAAGGGACGGAAGAGAAAATAAAAGAAAGTTGGGAAGGGAGAACGGGAGATAGGTATGGGAGGATGGGATAGGCAGAAAATTAGGAATGGGAGAAAGATAGGAAAGGAGGGAAAAGTGGAGGAAAGGAGTACCTTAGCATTAAGAAGTTGGTAAGGGAGAATGGGAGAGATGGATAGAAGGATGGGAAGGACAGAAAATTAGGAATGGGAGAAAGAGAAAGAGAGAAAGGGAGGGAAAAGTGGAAAGTAAAGGAGTAAAAGGAATGAAGAAAAAAGAGACCCAGTAAATGAGTCAAGGTTGGAGATTAATCTTGTAGTACCTTGGCATTAAGAATCGAGGTCTTTGCTTCTGGCATCATAAATAACTGCTGTATACAAGATGCCATGTAGCATGTTGCACCAAGATTAATGATTCCAACAAGACCACATGGTGATCGCTCGTTATCATGTGGCCAGTAATGCCAGCCATATGAACTGTGTTTCTTGGTACTACCTGGAAAACAAAACAAACAAAACCACTTCAAAAACTGTTTCTTAACTAATGCATATCTATGAGCAATACTAACAATGAAGGTAGCAGTTCTTTGATGTCTTATTCAAGCCGTTTGACTGCTGCTCTTAAATGGATCCCTTGTCTGATTCATTGAAAACTGAAGCCATTTGAGTGTCATCATAATATATGAATAAAGCACATCACACAGGATGGAGGTGATGTGACCTGAGCATTTTGGTTGGATCTTGCACGATGTGACTAGTTTGAAGAATATTGTCGGTTTCATATTGTCATGGCCTCAATGTTAGCAGGGACCGTGGAGGGGAAGGGACTGTGGAGGGGAAGGGACTGTGAAGGGGAAGGGACTGTGAAGGGGAAGAGACTGTGAAGGGGAAGGGACTGTGAAGGGGAAGGGGCTGTGGAGGGGAAGGGACTGTGGAGGGGAAGGGACTGTGGAGGGGAGGGTGCTGGTAGGGAATGGGCTCTGGTGGGGAAGGGACTGGTTTATAGCCCAATTTTTTTCCCTTTAGCATACTTTTTTTTTTTACCCTGACTTTATAGTAAAGGTTGCTCTATGGTCCTTGGTTAGAAAGTTTATTTACCCTGTAGACGTGAATTGCCGGGTCTATGGTGTTTCATCAGTAGTTTCTGCAACTCAAGGAAGTTTTCTTTGGACTCCTTGGCCATTTCTAACAACAGATCGTATGCTGCACTCCTAGCAGACTGGAGAAAAGAAAAAAAAATGACAGTGAGCTATCATTTTCAGTCAATTTYGGTGTAATGTTCTACTATTTCCAGGGAATTGATTTTTTGTTTCCTCATAGCTATTAAATAAATAAATATTTATTATCATGTCTAATATTTGTCTGGTATTTACCTTGAGTTTACATAACGGCAAGTTCCTGTCATCATAGCAATCGCTGGGCAGATCAAACAGACAAGGCCCAAATGTGTCTCTTAGGAATTCCTAATAGAAATTATAATAAGACGTCATAAATAGTTTTAATATAATGTACCAAATATAGGTTACTCAATAGCTTAAATCTTGAGAAATACTCTAAGTTATACTCACGAGTCCCTTGTCAGAGTACTTAAAGGGCGGATTATGTCGCATAACTGCTGTGTACAGCTTTAACATGCCACACAGTCCTTCTTCTTCCTGACTGCTGTGCCTCTTGGGGCTTGCGTTACTGCAATATTTCATAGAATACAGAACGATACATTAATTAGGGTAATTCTTATTCCCTAACATCAACATGTGCACTTTAGACACATGATAGCATAATTATTTTAGTCACCTTTTGATGATGTACTCAGAAAGTAGGTTAGCGAGAGAATTCAGATCAATAGCAAGGTCCTGATGAGAAAATAAACAAAAACATTTTTTGCCAATGATTTTGAAAAATGTTATAATAACTTGATTTTGAATTTCAATATTTGCTAAAATGTGGATGACAGACGTCCTCTAGCAAACATACATTATACCCCCTCATTTACGATTGTTTTCTGGAAATATGAACTATGTTCCTAAAAAGTTTGGGAATCAAGGATGTGGTAGTGGTAGTACACTCTCCTCTCACTGGGGTCGTTGGGTTCGATTCCTGGACTTGACATCACGTGTGAGTCAGTAGAGAGGGTTAGGTCTCTCCCTCGATTCAAGATTTTTTCTCCAAGCACTCCAGTTTTCCTGCCTCTGAAAAACCTAAGAAGCTAGGGTTCAATTGGTTCTGAGAGTTAGCTGTACCCTTACTTTAAATGGCCCAGTGGACCTTGCAGGGTGTTGATCAAATATGAATAAAGAAAGAAGAAAAGGTGCTTGCTTACCTTGCTGCCTTCCTCCAGCGGTAAGCTATCCACCAGTCGGCAAAGAATGGAGAAGTATTCCTGTGCACAAGGCTCTAGGTTCTTACCATGGCCTGCACTTTGGCTTGAAGTACACTTAGACTGTAAGGACTGAGCTAAAGGCAGGAAATCTAGCAGTGCATCCATTAATTCTATCAAACAAGGGTCTTCCTTGATTAGACTGAGTCTGTAGAGTCCACGACAAGCCTCACATCTTACCATGGGCTGGTAAAAAATGGTTTTCCAAGGTTATTTAAATCCATGTGAACAATAAACTTTTTCCAGGAGAAGTATTATGGTTACTACATTAAAGCCATTTCTCATAAGGGACGGACTGTTATATTTTTGAGGGTGAGGTTGAACAATATATTTTGTGCAGGAATTATTTTTTTTACACCTCATGGCTGTGCAGGAACTTTTTTTGGACATAATTTGGAATGTTTTTCTGGCAGTTTCCTTATGCATGATTTTTTTCCACTCTTTAAAGACTTGATTTTTTGGGGTTTTTGCCCCCCCCCCCCCCCCTAAATATCTAATGGTCTGTCCCTAATATGTGCAAACACAGCTCCTGACAACTGGGTTTCTGGACCACATTGATCAAAAACATTCCTACTAACTTAGATTATCGGAATTTTAATTGAGAAAAACATATGTAAAACATACCTCTCTTGCAAGAAGGACAAGTTGTTTGAGCCAGGATCTGAAGTTCTTTTGATGCAGAAGGCCTTTACTAACATGGGAATCAGTATAGGCCCAAGACACCAACAAGGATATTGCTTGATAAACAACTATTGGGATAAAAACAATGAGAGGCCTTAGGATGTGATCTCTCTAGGACCTCTCTGAAAAACACCTCAGGGATGAGAGCTTCCTGTTTAAACATTGTTATTATTATTTATCTGGGCCAAGCAACTAAAGAAATTTCTCTCTGCTCCCTTGACCAATGATCTGAGAGACAAAATCATTGACTTTCCCTCCCCTCCCCAAACTGGCATTACTTACCCTGCCCTCCCCTGCCTCCTCTGTGTGACCCAGTATGGACTTGAAGGGTAGCCTGGTATGATATTGCTAGTAACCGGTTTAATAGAGGTTCAACTTCTACCATGGACATAAGTTGCTGAAAAGAAGACAAAACAATCATGGTTAATATTTTATTTTTCATTCTATACTGATGCGGTAACAGTAAAAAGTGACAAAATAGGTAAGCAACACAGAATGAAAGAATGGATGGATAAATGAAAAAACAAGAGAATATCTTTGTGAATGAATGAATAAAATAGTGAGTAAACACATGAATAGAGATGAATGGATGGATAAATGGCTGGGAAAATGGATGGATAAATGAATGGAAGGAAGGATAGGAAGATGGATGGAAAGAAGGTTAGGAAGATGGATGGAAGGAATGATAGATGGATGGGAGGAATGATAGGTAGGTGGAAGGGAGGACGGATAAATGACAGGATTGTACTACATCCAAACCAAATGAAGTCCCATTTAAAAAAAGTTCAAGATTGTCAACTTGTAATCTGTCATCCTAAGATGTTTCGGACCACAATGTAAATTACTGACTTCCCAGTAATTGTGTATATCCAATAAAGTTATTATTATTATTATTATTATTATTATTTAACTTACAGGAGATAAACATTTGATGCAAATGGTTTCTTCTTTTTCAGTGCTTTTGTAGCGCACTCTAAACCTTCCATCCCTCTGCTGGAAGTGTTGTATATTCTGTTCACTATCAGACATACTAAAAACCTCATCCTCGTCATCGTCAGCTTTAATAGTCCCAAATTCATAAACAAGCTTTAATACATAAGCAAGACACTCCTCCTGCCATGGAGTCCACAACGGACCACATCGGGTCTCTACGTGACCGGACATAATTATATTGTACAGATGCCGAAGGCCCCCAAATTCTACAAAGAGAGATCCCCACGATGAACTCGTAGCATTCTTCGTATTTTCTTCTTCTGTGTCAGAGGAATCTGAGGACTCACTACTTGATTTTGAATCATTGGGTACGCTCCGATGTCTGTCTTCATAAGAATAGTGTATTAAATCCACTACTTGAAGGCAATACAGTAATTTATGAGGATAATGTGGGTCTAATAGTTCCATCCACGGCACAGAAAATTCCTCATATGAATGTTTCTGTTCAGTATCTGATTTATTAGAATCACTTTCTGGTGTGAGATGCCGTCCAAAATATTTTAACCTGGTTGAGACAGATGGGTTTGTAGGTAAAATACAAAGTAGTTCCCATATTAATTGACACAAGTGTTGTGCATAGTTTTCTTGCTGTATACGGGATTTTTCCTCCAGTGGGGAATGTCCAGACTCATCTGTCAAGTCCATAGGTAGTCTCTGTTCCTGCATTGTAGAATCTGAGCTTGAGGCAACAGGAGTATTTGAGGAATCCATGTCTTTCCATTGTCCAAGTTTTTCCTCGTTTTTAACTTCAGAAGTTTGTTTATCATTTGCACCATTAAGTTTATCTAGTACTTCTAGAAAAGAAAAGAGTTCCTCAAAGTGTTTATCCTGTAGTAAGATCATCATTGGTGTGTTATCCCACTTAGGAGCTGGTAGAGATGATGACGGAATTTGACTGTTGTCGTGGTAACGGTCTCTTCGCATAGCACCAACTGACACAAAGACAAGCTGCAAAGAACAAATGGGAGGATATTATTTTAAAATTTTACTGTACAATGCTTCTTAATATTACAGCAACCCAATTTACTTTATTACATGTCTGCAATATGGAAAGTGCAGAAACTCATTTTCAAATTGTGTGCAATGATGGCCACAGGTTTGTTAAGCACTGGCTATTAAGTACCCCCACCCCCCCCCGATTGGTTCGATTCTATCAGTGTTCAAGATTCATCGATTACCCGGGGGGAGGGGGGGGGGGTACTCCTCCAGAATTTTGGTAGGGGTGTTCCGCNCCCCCCTCACCCTCTCCTTTATGAAGTAATAGGAGAATGAGGTTTTTTTCTGGGGAAGAAAGACAAGTACACCCTACATACCTGCAAGTCCTTAAATCCAACATCAGCAAGTGTCTTCTCATCCAGATCAGGCGTTAACTCATGCCCTTGGGAGATAAGTCTAAAAGGAGGATTAAGTTGCGGAGAGAACGGAGATAGTGGTATGTGTCTTGTGGTGTCTTCCCCTTGCTTTTCGTTTTTTATTTTTTCTTGTAACTGTTTGCACCAGTGTGTTACCTYGGCACGCAACTCTGCCACCAGGTCCGATGAATGCATCTCAAATGTACCCTTCAGGAACACAGAAAATTAGAATTAGGTGTACTGAGGAAGCATTATAATTTGTCGTGTATTGAAGCCTAACTTATTTACCAGATAAGCACTATCCAGCAGACAAAAGTTTTATCCTGCCAATAATAATATAACTTTATCCAGTGGATAACGGTGATAAAGGTTACCTGCTGGATAACAGTTATCTGATTGATTACTAGTGCTTATTTGGGCTTCGGCTTTGACATCTGGCTCCTGAATTTTGTATTTTGATAGGATTTAGAAAGATTATTCCTACCTTGTCAGACAGACCAGCTGGTTGACACATGACCCTGATAGGAAAGTGCTTCTCTGTTGTGTGTTGTATCTTCTGCCGATGACATGATATGCCATGCCCTCCAAGCAACCATAAACGGAGATGGAATGCAAATCTAAAAGAATCAGTAAAGAAATATAAGTATAAAGGCTCCACTATACTACCCATTGTTCTTTGTAACTCTTACAGTAGGAATTATTTCGCTTGACAAAGTTGCATGACAAACACAACACAATCTTATACTTAATCTTATACTCTATATTCTGCCTGGTTATCTCAGTTGGTAAGAGTGTCAGTCTGTTGTGTGGGAGATCGAGGTTCAAGTCTTGACCGGACCAACACTAAGGGTCTTAAAAACCCTGACGACAAGGTTCTGCCTTTGTAATTACATCTAACGGTTACACCTTTACTTGACTTGCATGCATGACCACATTAATGGCAGTCCTGTCTCTAATCAACTAGATGCATTAAAAGAGGACCATGAGTTTATCAGTTACTGTCATGTCCTCCATAAACAAAACTGATTGACTGATTGATTGATGATTGA
>NW_022257947.1:220107-271871 GCF_009602425.1 Actinia tenebrosa | reverse complement strand
TGATTGATTGACTATGTACTGATTAGTATAGTAAATAATAAATAAATTTAATACCTCTTTTTGAATGTCTCAATATGACTTTTTAAGAGTGTTATTCCTCTCTCTATGATCTGCAAGCTTAACTCTTTAGCCTCCTGCACAAAGTTCACCATAATAACCATGATCAATAATCATATTTTTCTAAATAAAAGATTATGTAGTTAAGTGATCAACTTACAAGGGAGTGGTTTGGTTTTGCTGCTTCTCGTATACTAGACATACACCTAGTTATAAACTCTTCCTCTGACTTTAGACTTCCTCCATCAGCTTCAATAAACAGTAAGCAGTATTATCAGCATCAATACTATCATGATTGTCATCGACTTCATTGGTATTGCGATTTTGATCAACAACAGCACCAATATTAGCCTTTCTGAGGTCTAGGGGGAAAATGGGTCAAGTTGGCATTGCAGTGCATTTTGGAGCTGTTTTATGGAATAAAATTGATGCCAGCCTGCCCCAAAGTGCACTACAATGCCAGCTTGACACAGTTTTTTTCTCAACCTTAGAATGTTGCCATCAACATGTGAGTTGCAGAATGTAATCATATCCATGAATCCATGAGTTTTTAATCCAAAATTTGTATCAACAGCATCACCTTTAGCATTATCATCATTATCATGCAGGTTCATTATAACCATTATTGTCATCACCACCACCATTATCATCATCATCATCACCATCATCGCCATTGTCATCACCATCACCATTGTCACAATCATCACCATTATCATCATCTTCACCATCAGCATCATCCTCACCATCATCATCATCTTCTTCTTCACCATCAACATTGTCACAATCATCACCATTATCATCATCTTCACCATCAGCATCATCCTCACCATCATCATCATCTTCTTCACCATCAACATTGTCACAATCATCACCATTATCATCATCGTCACCATCAGCATCATCATCACCATCATCATCATCTTCTTCACCATCACCATTGTCACAATCATCACCATTATCATCATAATCACATCATTACTGTCACATCACTGTCATCATCATCATCATACTATCATTATCATTATAACCATATTGTCAGTCATCAGCAGAATCACCATCATCACCATCTTGAACATGATCATCATCATCATCATCAATATCATAATCATCATTGTCATCATCATCACCATCAACATTATCATCATCACCACCAATACCAACATCCTCTTATCCCAACATCATGATAAACATCCAATCACCATCTTCATAATGATCATCCCATCACCTACCACAACCATAGTAACACATACATTATCATCACCCAGACTTACCATTAATATATAAAGAATTTAAATAATTGATTGCTGCCATACTGACTTCCAGTGACTTGGCTTGTAGTGCTATGTTCCATAACTGATCTATTCCATACACCTTACAAGTATTCTCAGACGCAACACTCGAATTCTCAAACATTTTGTACAACTGTTGTAGTAACGTCAACCCTGTCATTGTGAATGTTTCAGGTGCAATGGACGGCAGCTAGAATAAACAATAACACTAATATCATGATCTTACTACATGTAAGCATCTAAATATTATTACGTGACAAGCGCTTAAAATATGGCCAGTCGGTTATCAGTCATGATCACTGGCTAAATTAGTCTTTTTGGAAATACTTTGTTTCTGGCTCGACGTTACTGGTCAAAATGAATGTCAAGACAAAGATTTGACTGGACAAGTTTCAATTCTGGCCGGATGTCGTCCAATAACTTACTGGGCATTATTTTGAGCCCCAAATGGGTTGCCTGTGTCCCGATCATTCTTTTCCCACTGTTACTCCAATTTCTATTATTCTCAGATCTCACRTAGGAATTCATAATTTTTAGAATGTTACCATTTGTATTACAAGTCCTTATGTCAAGGCATTGCTGGACATGCTTAGATAATGGTTATCTCTAGCACTGGCTTCGTTCCACATGCATCATGTGGTAAGAACATGTGGTAAGCGGTCAGTGCATATTTGAATTATACTTAACTAACAAAGTATAATATTTGTCAAACAAATGAATGAATGAATAGATAAATAAAGAAAAGAAAGAGAAAGTGGGAAAAGAGAGGGATGATGCAATGAACAAATAATTAGGTCTTCGAAAAAAAGACTGATTGAACAAATAATGTTAAAAGGTTGAAGAAATGAAGAAATGGGAGAATGGAGGAAGAAATGGAGAGAGCAGGAAGATAGAAAAGGATGATGTAATGAACAAGTTAGGGTCATGAGTGTACCTTTTCAGTAAAGATGTACTTGAGTGCCTCATTGTTGAGAGCATGAAGATCTTTACTCTGAGCCTGTTGTACAAACCACTCCAATGCCTCATCTGAACACTCACAGTCATTCACTAATGCTGACCATAGCACATCTACTTGCTCTGGAGTTAAACCTGAAAGACAGCATAGTTTTATGATTAAGAGAAGGGGATGCCATGAGTTGATCCAAAGATGGATGGTAGCTAGCAACTTCCCCCCACCCCCATTCACAAATATTTGCTAACTACAGTAAAACCCTGTGTATAAGAACCTAAAATTTAAGAACCTGTCAGGCTGAAATTTCAAAGTAGGTTCTTAATTTCCAAATATAAAGTCAATCTGTTTTATTTTCTTGTAAGTACTCTGTGTGTTACAGTGCTTACACTGTGTCCATGAGATAAGATGCCCACCAATACAAGTACTCTTTTTCTTACCAAAAATTAAGAACCCATTTAAGAACCTAGATAGCCTGATTTCAAGTTAAGCACCATTAATTTATATAAGAACCTGTTCAGGCTGATTTGGAAAAATCTAGGTTCTTATGCGTGGGGTTTTACTGTAATGGAAAACCCAAATGCTTATGTTATAAAGAATTTTTTTAACAACATACCAGATTCAATTACAGATTATATTATTGGAAATAACAGCTACAAAAGACCCTCTTCCCTTAAAAATGACATCTACTTAACATCCATTAAAAAATAGAGACCTTTAAAAAACAATAAAATTCTAATCTTACCAAATTCTGGTTTTGAAAGCTCATTAGAAAATATTGATGACAGRAACTGCAGCCTTGCTTGGACTTCATCCTTGTGACTATACAGAGAACATGATGAGGTTTTCTTGTTGTTGCTGTTGTCCATGTAAAGTACAAGATTCTTGAAGAACAACTCCATGATACCAAGTTCAGAGGTGGCCCATTTTGTCACCCAATGTGGGCCAGAGCTGACATTTACATATTGTTGGAAAGAGCTGAATAATTTAGGAAGGAGCTGAATAGACATGACTACAGATCTAGAAGGAAAAAAAAGCAAAAGAATGGAAAATTTTGTTCTATGAAAATGGCACAAGAATGAAGGTAAATAGATTAATCGGAAAAATGGATAGGTGGGGGAACCAGGAATTTAGGGGGGGAGGAGAGGGTCCAGAAGCATTTCCTGCATTTTAAGGACAAACCATAATATTACCCAAGTTCATTCTACTGAGTACTATATAAAGAATATGATTGGCTTCATGAAGGAGGTTCCATGGAACAAACAGTGACACATCTTCATCAACATCATAAGAATGATTTATTTGCTTTCAGATTTGCATCCATGGTAGCTATGACAGTGGTAGACATTGTAATACCTGTTGTTAGCAAGATTTGCCACACAACCTTCTATGAATTTCATTCTGATTTTCTTCTTTCCTGTGTAGCAAATGAGCTGACAAAGCAACTTCTCTGCCTCCTGAATCAAACCATCTTCCAAGTGGATCTATGTGAAAAGGAGATAAATACCTTTTAGAACACATTTTAATATGTAATCCATAATGGATAGAGAAAGGTAAGTTAACTGTCCATCTGTCTGTCGTCTTCCTTTCACTTCAAGCTTGTCTGTCCACCCACCCATACATTTTTCCATTCATCATTTCTTTATCCTTCTTCCTTCCATCCATCTGTCTGTCTTACCATCCATTTTTCGATCCTTCCAACCCATACATCTTTCTTTCTGTCTGTCTACCCTACCCATCCATCCATCCATTTTTTGATCCTTCCCTCCATACATCTTCCTGTCTGTCTGTCTACCCTACCCATCCATCCATCCCTCCATCTATCCCTCATCCTTCCATCTACCTTTCTGTCTTTTTATCCATCTATCCTTCCATCTATTATTTTTTCACTTTCTGTACATCTCTCTTGGTTGTTAATCAGTCAATGAGTATGACTGCCTCCCTGTGTGCTCAACTGTCTGACTGTTTGCGTATTTCTATCTAAGAATAGACCTCATTCRTGGTGTGACAATGTTACAATGGTAAACCAATGTAACCATTCATAAAACACATCCAAACATCCAAACTATCGTTGGACATGCTACGACCATGGTAATGTCTAGCACCATTTTCRTGCCACATGTATCGTAAGTACCAACATGTGGTTAAGAGGTCAGTGCATTGATCAGTGTGCTGAGATTATGCTATATAAGAACCATGTCGATATTTTTATTATCAAATCATAGCTCAAGGATGCTTATACAACCAACTGAATTTAGATCACATTCTTTCTAATGCAGACCATGAGTTTTTCTTCCGAGTATGGTTTCTTTGTCTGCTCGTAATGCTTGAGAAGATCAAATTTAAAACTCAGACCTTGCATGAGACGCTGAATACAGGAATTGCACCAGAGAACCCAGACTTGAGAGACAGCTACACCACCTTCTATTTCCCTATGACATGGGGTCATCCCCAAACCAATTCAGTGTATAGAAACTTACAGCATTCTCATCTTGTAAGAGATCCCACAGAAGAGTCTCTCCTTTATCACACACGGTATTCAGATCAAATCCTTTCCTGTCCTCTCCATAAGTGTTCTGTATATTCCTCAGCGCTGCAACAGCTTTAAGCTGTGATAGTTCATCTTCTACATCATCACCATCAAAGTCATCAAGATCTCTTCTGTCAGAGAGAGAGCTAGCATGGCTGTTTGTACAACTGTTACTGTCAATATCAGCATCCTCTTCACCTTTGTCCAGATTAGGATAGTCTGCATTAGGGCTGTCAAAGTCAGGCGGGAGGGTTGATTGATGTTCTTCACAGTTGACCTCTTCCATTTCTAGGTCTTGTGGTGGAAGGCTTTAAAGAATAACAATTTTCATGAGATATTACATGTTGCATCGATTTTGTTCTAGAAACATGATTGAATACGGAATAAAGCCATGTATGCATTGAGAGGTTTGTATTGAGATTTTTTTCCGGCGTTATAATAAGTATTCAATACCCAATGTCTATTAAAATAAAACTGAAAGGGATATTACTTATGAATGCAAATAAAATATTAATAAAAATAAAATAAAATAAATGGGATCTAGCAGTGGCATTTCTACAGAGTAGCTATTCATCCACTGTAATTCCAATTGGAATTTAGGAGTTGATTTTTGCGGAGGGAGGAAAGCCGGTGAACCCTGAAAACCCTCGAAGCACAGGAGAGAACCAACAAACAACTCTACTCACATACGACAATGAGCCCAGCAGGACTTGAACCCTAGTCGCATTGGTGAGAGACGAGCGCTCTCACCGCTACGCCACCTGTGCTTCCAATATTCCATATTCATATATTCCATATTCATGAATAAATGGAGGAAAGAAAAAAAGAAAGGAAGGAAGGAAGGAAGGAAAGAAGGAAGGAAGGAGGGAAGAAATAAATTCAGTACTTACTCAGTAAACTTTCTTGGTGAAGATGGCTCTTCAATATCTCTTTGATCACCATCAATACTTATTTCACTCATACTATTGCTTCTACTGCTGCTCTGACTCATGCTTCCTCCATTGTTCCTGAATTTCCTCTGCATTGCAGCAGCAACAGCAGCTGATGTTGCACCTAAAACATAAATAACATGTAAGCATCTGAACGAGGTGGGAATAGGTTGCACGTCTCCTAATCATTAAAATTTGTTCCAATTGTTACTCCTATTTTCTTCCATCCTGAGATCTCACAACCAATGAAAGTGCCTCTATACATTATAATCAATGAATGTTACCATTTGTATTACAAGTCCTTATGTCAAGGCATTGCTAAACATGCTTAGATAATGGTTATCTCTAGCACTGGCTTTGTTCCACATGCATCATATGGTAAGAACATGCGGTAAGCGGTCAGTTCATATTTGGATTATACTTAACTAACGAAGTATATTATGTGTCAAACGAATGAATGAATGAACAAACAAATGAATAAATGGATGGATGGAAGAATGGTGGATGGATGGTAGAAAAGAGAGTATTGTAAGAATGATATTCATTGAACACTTGATTGGGTATGCAGAAAAAATAATAAATGACTAACTGATAAATAGATGAATGGATGGATGGATAAATGGGTGGATAGATGAAGGAATGAAGAGAGAGTGGGAAGAGAGAAATTAAAGCCATACTCACTAGCAGTTATAGGTCCTTGTACCGGGCTGGTCACATGACCCCCTGAAGGTCCTTGTACTACATCTGACGGCCCTGAGCTCCAATAAATCCTCAGCAAAAGTGAAGCCAAGAAGAGAGTTTGCTTCGTGTGCATAGAAGGGTGGAGCTTGGAAGCCAAAGCCAAAAGATACCGAATGGATTGCATTTGGAGCTGTTTGGTGAGGACTGTCAACAAGTCATGGACATAACGACTCGCATGCTTCAGCTGAAAGATATTGATTGAAGTTACTACAAAAATCACCAAACATGACAGTCTTATGACAGTCATGCCCACTTTTGTATGATTGCTACACCCATTATCATCCTAAAATAATAAATCAAATTCCTTACATTACGTCATTATCATTAACATAGTGGGAATATAAACCTTTGTATCTCAATCATGTGACCCTCAAATGACAAAATATTTTTCAAAATCAACTATTCAGTATCTAAAGAATCAATTCTGAAAATATTGTGTAAAGGCTCATAAGCACTGTCTTAAAAGTAACATACTTACCTGTGCAGCGGCCCATATACAGTCCAGGTGTTGGTTGGTTATACAATCTTCTTGGGCCATATAGTTTAGTATTACTTGAGATTGTTTAAGCAGCTACATGGATGGCAAAGAACACATACACAAACTGTGTTAGTGAGACCTTCATTATCATTAACCTTGAAATATAATAAGCTTAATAGAATATAGATTACAGCAAGACTTGTGAAAGCATGGCTTAAAATAACGGCCGGATATCGGACAATGTCTGGCCAGAACTGAGACTTGTCTGGTGAAATTTTTGTATTGCCGGTCATTTTGGCCAGTATTCTTCAGCCCCGTTTACACTAGCAATTTTTTTGCGATTTTTTTGCGATTTTGTTCATAATAATTAATGGTAAAGAATTTACTTGTCAAGTTTTTTTCAGGATACCAAGATTTTCCTAGACGAATGTCTCTTTTGAAGGATGAGACAAAAGATTTCATATTTCCGAAAGTTGCCACAAAAATCACAGCAAAAATCGCCAATGTAAAAGAGGCCTTTGATTGCACACAACGTCATCACAGCCATGTTGGTGCCACTTAACAAAAGATTTCTCATTAGCATCCATTGTTAACCGCACCACAATGGCCGCTATGTTTTTGTCTTTTGACTCTCTTGGAAATGCTTGCAATCCATCAATACTTGATTAATAGTAAAAATTATTGTTTAGCCAGAAATGAGGTATCACTAAGCTAAAACTAATTTGGTCTGTAATCATGACTGGCCACTAATCGGCCTTAATTTTAAGCCCTTTGAAATGCCTTATATCTGCATGTCGCAATATTACTGTTATTTGTTTGAGAGTGTTGATACCCTTTATACTTCATGCTGGTCATACCTCGACATGCAGATTTGGTCCAAATAAGTGTTCAATAATGTTATTATCGACCAGCCATTGAGACAACTCAGCACCAATGCTAAAAAAGGAAAGAAATAGAGCAAAAGATGCCTTTTTATGATACAAAAATGTTACAAGGATATAATAATCCATTTAGTATCTGTGAAATTGGGTTGCCGAGGAGTCCTGTTATCTCAAACCTACTAGTATGACCAAAGAAAAAGTTTGACATTATAGGATTTCAAAATATCCAGGCAGGAGCATAGTCAGAGTGTTCCAAATAGGAGGAGGGGGCACAAATTCAAAAAGCCGTGATTTTGTTGTCCCCTCAGCAATGCTGAACCAAAAAAGGAAGTGAAAATACGAAACCAGATTCTTTAACTTTTTTATCATTCCTTTGGCCTAGGAAGAGGGTGGGGGGTCAGGGGTACCCTAGGACCCACTCTAGATACCCCCCTGTCAAGGTACAAATGTAGCGAGGCAAGGCCATGGGAAACGGCCTCACTACTTACTTTACAGCCTCCCCCACATTATTAGCTTGATATATATCCATGAACATGTGAACTTGATTCTAAAATAACAAAAGGTATAGCCAATAAAAATCAACACAAGATAAATACAGATTTAGAATTGGAATTTAGAAAGGTTGTAGTAGATAAAGATAGCTTACTGCAATCTGACTGAGGCCTGCCAATCTCACTGTTAAAGTGGAAGACGTGAAATACTTGAAAGCCAGGTCCAGACTATCTCTGTAAATGAGATGGAAAAAAAAGGCATGAAGTTTAATAATTCAAATTGCATTGATAGTAAAGAAACGAACTTACATTGTGAAACTATCAAATATAGGCATTGATTCTGAAGGTCCTTTGACTCCATTCCACATTGAATCAGCCATTGCCCAGCCATCTTGTTGCCGTAATTCCTTGTCAGATAGTTGGCATAAATATCTGGTAAAAACAAAAAAAGCAGGTAAAAGTGTGCTTTCTTTGAATAATGTAGTGCTCAATTAAGCTTACTACTATTTTGCATAAACATGCAAACTTGCTAGCTGCGAACTGCAGACTGAAATTTTTTTTCCCGCTGCCGTCAATTGAAACTTATCAGTCAGTACCTTTCATATTTTTGACTGGCGGCAGCGAAAAACCAATTTTCAGCGTGCAGCTCGCAGCTAGCGAGGTCGCATGTTTATGAAAATGGCAGTAAGTGACACTCCTTTAGATAATATTTAAATAGTTATTTTAACAAATATAAATTTCACTTTCTACTAAGCTTTCAGCTGTTAATGGTGAGGCAGGAAGGGACAAGGGTATGAAAAATAATACTGATGTCAATGAGCATACCTAATAACAGGACCTCGAAGTGGAACAATATACTGGACTATTGCCTGGACACTAAACCACACTCGCAACTGAAAAACAGATTAATGATATCATTGATTATAATTAATCATTATTATTGATTATAAGACAGACTCTAGTATAGCTGGGGAGACTACCCCATCTCCATATATCACAATATATAATGCCATATTATCTCCAAGCTCCTGAGAACCAGGGGTCCACAGGACATGGCCGCAAGCTAGATAGGTACCATTCAAGCTTCGCAACATCTCTATAGTTGTACCTTTGCCATCATGTGATGGTACAAAGCCTCTATTTTGCTATAATTACTATTTCTATCAATCAAGAGAAAAAGAAAGAAAGATCACTGTATACCTGGCTAACAATGCTGATAAGTAGATGAGCAATAGGGAAAGGTAACATCTTGTCTCCTGTTGCTTGGAAGGCTTCTTGTATCGCTGCAAGCCCTCCATTGTCACAGAAATATGCAATATTTATCAGCAATGCCTCTGCAACTTCACCAACCTATGAGATAATATGCCATTAGTTGCATCTTTGAGCACACTAAAATATCCTATAAATACATACTACAAAGATAATTTGTATTCTCTGAAGTCCAAAAGAATACTGGTAATGACCTCCAGGTGCAAAGGATCATGGGAATGGTTGGGTATGAAGCCAATTTTTTTAATTGTTGCATTGGTGAGTAATGAATAAAATAAGAACTAGTAATAGCTTTAGAGAATAGTGGAGTTATATTAGGTGTCAAGTAAAACCCTGTGCCCATGTACACTAAGGAAAGTAGGGAAAGGCATCATTTAAATGTTATAGTCGCAAGAAAAAAACTACTTAATGCTCAGGTGATTTGAAAGATATTATTTGAGATCTCAGGATTCTAATGTGAGTTGAGTTGGATTCATTCTAAAGTTCAACATACATGATCAAACTTTATTCATTGTTTTGCCTCYTGAAACACCTGTTTTCGCTCCAGACAATGTACATATTTTCCTCAACTTCTATTCATATAAAATAATAAACTGATTCGATCCTTAAATTTTGAAGATGAGTCCTTGTGATATGTTTTCTTAGCTTTTAAGAAAGTTGCAAAATTAGAAGCAATTTGAGAATACCAGGCTATGAACCTTTTTTTAGAATAAAGCAAGTCTTTTGAAAATGATGAAATATCAATAGAAGAACAATATATAAACCCCCTGCAGCACGTTCACGAATGCACCTCAATTTGGAGGACATAACAATAGGTTTCAATTCTCATGAGACTGAAATTATTTTGTTTTGTCCTCCAAATTGAACTGCTTCAACATCACATGCAAGGAGTCTGTTCTGAAGTTGTTCCCAAACTTAGAAGAAAATAGTTGATAAGCTTTAAGGAAATGAATGAGTAAAAACATATGGTCATCGAGTAAATTGGGAGCAATATTTCTTTATATGTAGTATCTGTAAGAGATTGAAAAGTGATGGACCAATCAAGTAAATGAAAGATCAAAGAATGAATTAATGGATGAATGAATTAGTGAGAGAGAGAGTTAGTGAATGAATGAATGAGTGGCAAAATAAACACAGACAAAACAATACTTTTTATCACACWATGTTCCATTTTAAAGTTCAGTTCTGTGACCATGAATAATACTTCCAGGCCAAGGCTGGAGTTGCCATGCATGATATAAAGTATAGTTTCCATATAAACTCCAATCTCGACTTGGAACTATTATTCGTGGTCACTTAACAGAACTGTTAAAAGGAGTATTGACAAATCTCACACAACAACAGCAAATTTGCTTACACTCATGTCACAGTATTTTGAACAATCTTTTGCTGTTATATCCTGCAAAAAAATAACAAAACCAATGAATGAGTTTTATGGCTAAATATTTAACAAATCCATTCAAGTTTTTTCAAGTTTGTAATAACAAATCGATCAAAATGAGGTATCCATTTATCATAACATTTGACAAGGTCTGGGAATTCTTAGTCAAATAACGACACTTGAAAATTGTTTAGCCGTTCAATAATAATTGGAAACAAAGTTTACGTCAAATAAGACTTGTAAGTGGTTTTTCCAGGAGCAAAATAAGGTGAATGCTTTTTTTTTACAACGGTATTGCATAAACTTCTGACCTTCCCAAAACAATAACTTAAATGAAACAAGTTTGTCCAAACAGTTCAACTAAAATCATCTATAGAATACAAACCTGTCGCACTAGGGGAATCTGTCTCGCTTGGTAAAAGGGAAAATGAATTTGAAAGATTTTAGAGACGGCAAGAAAGAGTTTTTCTTTTTCAATGTCGCTCCAAGGCTCCTGTTGTTCGCCATTGATGTCCTCTGGTTCCAATGACCAAGAGCTTATACTCTCTATTGCACAACCGAGAATAATCTGAAGCTGGTCTTCGAGTCGGGAGAGATTTAGTTGGTCTTTAAAGACGCATCTACATTGCCTAAAATTAAGTACAAATTTGTTTAGCCTTTTATTTTAAAAATTGAAGAAAAAAAATATATTTTTGGTGTTTTTTTTTTCTCGCACGAGGCAAAAGTTGCCAGGAAATACGAATAAAGTGTCTCCCGTCTTACCGTTGTTGCCAGGATAAAATATAAGTAACAACTGTCAAGGTGTCATCTTTGGTAAATTGTGGATCATCTAGTTCATCTGGGAATCATTAAAAAGAGTTTGAAGCAAGCTTGTTAACCGGGTTGTGAGCGGCGACGGCGCAAAAACAGCCGCCATTCCGAGTTCTCACACTGAGATAAAAAATGCAACACTTACACTTTTCGAGCGTTAAAAACAAATCTTTACAGCATTCTGACATCTTTAACGTGTGAAGGGGATTGAGTTGTAAAAACCTTCAAGCAAGGCTGCATTTTTAGTGCTTTTTCAGGAGCATTCCTCTAGTCCTTCTTGCAACAAGAACACGCGCCATTTTGATTTGGCCTCGTTCTGGTGTTCATTTGCTGCTCGACCACAATGCTTTGTGGGATATGAAAACTCTGTTTTGAAAATGTGGATGGGAAAAAATAGAAAAATGTGAAGAGATTGAAATGAGTATTCTATAACGAAAATGTCTTATTTGGTTATTAATGAATATAATGTCAAAAAAAAAAAAAAGAAAAAAAAAAAAGATTAAAAGGTTTTCAATAATATAGTGATGGCACGAATCTGATTATTGATTACAACTTTCTATTAAGTGTGCATCAGTGCCAGAGGAATAAGAATGAAACTGAAGCTTGTGTTCCCACATCGTTCATGTATCAACATGTTCCCTTTTTACAACATGATAGGTAATAAGCCAGCATGTGACTGAGTTTGAAAAAACCCCATTCCAAATTTTAAAAAATCCCCCTTCAATCATCTCCACTGTGTAATAAATATGCACCATCTACTTTGTAATGTAATCTTGCTTAAGTGGGATTCCAATCTCATTTTCCACCCTTTTTTTCCCTACAAAACCCACTTCACTTTTCTTTGTAAACATTTTCATATTTCCATTTTGGTTTTTCCCCATTCCCAGATACCTAAATTCAATTTTCCCAGGGCAAAATAGACAAAAGTCATACTAACATGCRTGGGAAGTAGCTATAAAACAGGAGACAAGACTAAGCTGATATTATTGAGCAATAATGACATCAGTTCCAGACATCAGTGGGTTAATTTTGAAATTGTAAATGATATTTCTACCAAAACCATAAGAGCCAAATTTTTGAATTAACTCCAGCTGTGAAAAGGAGCCACTTAAATTTCCAGAAAGACTGTCCTTGATTGAGAAGACTCAACTGCTGTTTTCAACCAACATTATACTTCTCAATATGTGTTTTTCTTTTTATTGCCTTTTGCATCAGGCAGAAAGCAATTACAGTCCCACACAAAATTAATTACTTGGCCCACCATTTTAACCATTTCATAAAATGATTCGATTCATTATGAGGCAAATTGTGACAAATCATCAATAACTTAGCATGGTAAGAGTGCTATATAATATAAACCAAACATTATATAACTCTACGAGAATTTTGTTTTGCTTTATTTTATCAATTTACACCTGTCTAATAAACATAAAATTCTAAAACCAAATAGCTAATTTTTTGTTTTGCAAATTGAGTCATAAAAAAACCCTGGCTTTTAGCACCCACTGTCATAAGATATTAAGAGGAAGTTCAGATATCTTGAACGCATGAGATTTAATAATATTAATAATCAAGGGAATTTTAAACTCTGTTTTTAGATTTCTTGAGGAAATTAATTTATTATCTGCCTGTACACCGCCAGTACTTGTCTGTCTAAAGATTATGAATGATCTAACTTCAGTTGTCTCAATTCGTTATCCTAATGTATACACTTTGCACTAGAGTTGCTTGTTTGCTACTGGGTTGAGGTGAGCTCAAGAGACACAACAAACTAACAAAACCAGTGCTATAAATGAAGCTTGTATAATTTTGCCATTGAATTTTGCAATTGCCAACTTCCCATTTCCCTTATAAGGAGCAATATTTTGAGTTAATAATTTATTCACACCTTGTATATGCAAGGTGCGAATTAGTCCTCTGCATTGTGGCCTCTGCATTAAGACTCTTATCTCAAGAGAGCTTTATGAGTCTCAATGAGTCTTTGTCTCTTTAGAATGTCTATTAATATTCTTCCAGCAATATTATTATACTCCCGTATAGAGTGAGAAAAAGTATATGTACAGAAGCAGAATGGGATAAAGGAGAAGTGGTCTTTTTGTTTTCAGTTCTTCTTGGATTAAAAGTGATCCTGCACTGTAGGAAGCCCAGACTACACCAAAAGCCTGTGGATAAATGAAAAAATGATATTAGAGTGATAAGATTAGAGTTGCACTTTACATCTAATGTGGACATCCTGCTATCATGAACACTTGTTTTGGCCCAGTGGATTGCATTTATTCTTAAATTAATATGCTTGATAAATAAATCTTTTCTTTTTAAGATAGTGATACAGAGAGTTGTTGCTGAGTCTCCCTAGCCAGAGACTAATGCTTGAGCATACAATACACTCCACACTCACTACCACTACATTTGATACTCCATGCACACATCTCTTATCTCACATGTAGATGTAAGCAGAGGGTTAAAAACTGGAGTACCCAAAAAAAAACCCTCTTAGTGGCAAGGTAGAGAACAAAGCATCAAACAAACTTTATCCACTTGGGCCTCTGCAAAAATACTCCAGTTTTGAGTTCTCTCTTGCTAAGGATTAGCCTCAATTTTATGTAGAATATTCAAGTGTTCCAATGAAGGTCCATGGAATTTCAAAGTGTTTGCATTGTTGAGGTTGTGCATTCCTTTACTTTACCGTTTGGATTCATGAATATTTGGACACTGATTCAAGGCTAATACTGAGTAAGTGAGTATGCAATCAAGGAACACAGAAGTAATTTAGAACTCAAAAATGGTCTATTGAACCTGCAACTCAACCAATACTTTGGGAAAATGTGTTTCATTGCATTTACCTTTATCAGGAACTCAAGCATTGGAAAGTACCGAGCCAATGGTAATGCAAGGGCTGTCAAGACCAGAGGAATAATTGAATAACCAATAACACCAAGACACTGTGAGTAATTTACCTGCACAATGAAAAACAAATGGGAAGAATGGCTGTCATATGGTCTTTAAATATATCAATTTTCATAATGTCGTAGATTGAATTTCAAAGGGGTAAATTTTCTGCAATTTTTTAATCATTTGTTGCAAGACAGTGCTACATATTTAAACATAAAAAATGCAGCTGGTCATCTGAAAATGTCAGGCCAGAATGGAAACTTGTACAGTCAAATACTTGACTTGCTGGCCATTTCACCTAAAGTAACATTCAGCCAAAAATTAATCTGGCCAGTCAACATGACTGCCGACTGACGGGCCGTTATCTTAAGCCCTATACATCAGACCTATGAAGTTTGAGAAATATATTAATATGGATGTACAGAAAAGTATATTCTTGAAGGAATGGGATGGCAGGTCACCTACCTCTCCCCCGAGAACTCTAGCCAACAAGAATATGATCAAAGATCCAGATAACCAGATGGTAATTATCCATGACACCACCTATGAAGAAATATATATTATCAAAAAAATATCAAGCATATTACTGTTGATTAAGATTATAATTCATATATTCTACTATGATATGCTAGGCTTGGGATCAAGGGTGCATAAGTAGCGATGGTAGTGGTAGCAATATTGCTCACTAGCTTCCACCTCTAGGTTGAGTCTCAGGTTAAATTCCCGGGCCTTGTTGTATAAAGCTCTCTTACTGCGGTTTTCCATATTCTGCAAACTCGGTAGTTGCAAGCTGCATGCTGAAATTTGGTTTTTCAATGCCGTCAATCAAAAATAATCAGTTGGTACCTTTTGTGTTCTTGACTGGCATCAGTGAAAAACCAATTTCACAACAAGCCGTTAAAATGTCTTAGTTCGCAAAATATGAAAAACCGCAGTAAGATAATAGCACCACTAAGTATCGTTCAAAAACAATAGACCAATGGGATTTTATGGCAGATTCACTAATATTCATTAGTTTAAGATCTTTAAGATTAAATTTAACATACAGTACCCTAAACTGCCCATACAAAGCCAACATCGCATACAGCAGCACAACAAACAGGGGGCCCCAAAAATCTGGACTGTCACGCAAGACGTCACGCTTAAATCCAAGAGATGGTAGTGGGAACAAAACACAGCGCACTTTGTAGTAGATATCTTGTACATCAATGTCTAACTCCTCCCTAAAAAATCAATTAAAAGAAAATAAAAAATGATTTATGAATATTAATCAAGTTGGAATTTTATATGTTGAAAAAAGGGTGTTTTTGTCTATCCTTTTTTGTCCTTTGGTGTTGAAATTTTAAATATCGAATGACAAACTTTATTTCGTAAATAATGATATTAGATAAACGTATAACCATTGAAGACGTATGACTCAAGTAGACTTGTATCAATTTTGAAATAAAAGTCTAGCAAAACAAATAAGATTGTCTCAGGGGTTTTTTTTCTTTTCACCTTTTATATTGAAAATTATTGTAAATGCATTATAATTTTATTTTAATTTACTCACAACAAAGGTTTGTTGAAATCATTCTCTTCTGCATCGTCCACTTCAAGAAGCCATTCGAAGCCTTTACGACTTAAGATCTGCGAGTATATTGAACTTGGACCTTCACTTTGACCGCTTTTTTTCCCTTCTCCTAACTCGCTGTCCTGCGTTTCGATCGATCCAGTGTACGCACTGGAGTCTTGTGTAACGGGTGAGGTAAAAGCAAATTCATCTGGTTGTGTTTCGTAGGAAAGATCGGCGTTAGAACTTGGGTGATGAAGAGGAACTGAAGTGGCAGCCATCTTGGATATTTTTTACGTGTCCAACAACACTAGGGACTCAGTTTTCCCTTCCCGTTAAACCACAGAAAGCCCAATTCCACGTTTTGACGCCGTGATTCTTAAACTTATCGTTACAGRAAAAAAAATAGTACGAATTACACTCCGACTCATAGCGAAGCATCATAGTTTTATTTTTATAGAATTTAGATGATTTCTTTTTGTTTTTGCTATTTTTTAGGCCCAATCTTTATGACTCTTCGCGCGGGCTACCTGTGTACGAGCGCCCCGGTATCAAGATCTGAAAGGCGCGCGAAAAATTGAAGCGACGTCAGAAAATATTCAAACTTTTCTTCAAACTTTCAACCTTTTATCGCCTTCTTAATACCTGCACCTTTTTAAATTCAATTTTCTATTAACTTTTATTTCTATAAGGAAGTGTTTTTGACAAGTTTAAGCCATAGAATTGCTGAAAATAACGGATTTTTTGATGAGAAAGTTATGAGAATATAAACGTGGTTAACACAAGACTCACGAAGAAGACCTCATTCAACAACCTGATTTATGTTTTTCATCTCATCGCTGGAAGAATTTGGTTAACTTAAAGTCCTGAATATAGCGCAAGGAAGCTTGGAACAGCTGTACCTTGCAAAACATTGGATCACTTCTTGATTATTGTCGTATACGTCAAAAAATCATGGGGATACAAGGTTTATTACCATTATTGAAGCCGATCCATAAAAAAGTGAGCATATCGGAATTTTCTGGCCAAACTGTTGGGATAGATACCTATTGCTGGCTACATAAGGGTGCATATGGATGTGCTATGGACATTGTAGAGGGTAAAAAGACTAAAATGTGAGTACAAGAACTATCTTTACGCACCACTGATTCAGTTAATTAGCATTTCAAAACAGGGCTACGCTTACTTATAATTTATCTTGCTTGATTAGATACCTAAACTACGTACTGAAGAGGCTAGATATGTTGCTGTACCACAATGTTAAACCTTATCTGGTGTTAGACGGTGGAAACTTGCCTTCGAAGGCTAGCAAAGAAGCAGAAAGAAGAAGGTTTGTTTTACTGTTTTAATCCCATGCTGTTATTTCCAATACACCACCGTCTGAACGAGTGATGTGAATATTACCGCCTAAAGGAGGCGGTCATGTTGAATTTTTAAAAATCTTAAAAAGTCATTTTATATTGTTCCCCTCTTGATTACAATATTTATCGAAATCCGTTTTGAAATTCGATAAGGGAAAGTAGAGTTGTGAATTTTTTTAGTTTCCAATTTTCCCGCGAAAAGTTGGCGGAAAATAATACATGCAAAACCATTGKCAAAAATAAACTTCTTCAAACTACTTTTTCGTTTGCTAACATTTTGCCATCATACTTTCAATATTGCAAGTATTAGGAATTGCCCAAAATCCTATGTTTTTAGAATTTTGATTTTTTAAGTATAAATACTTAAAATATTTTTTATAATAACGCTAAAACTGACAATGACATCACAGATATTTTAAAATATCTCTAATAAATGAATTAGCATTTTACTGAAGTGGCACACTTATATAACAGTAATAAATATTTAGAAGTTCACTTTGCTTCTTCTGGTGCTGTAAAATCACTTTTTACTTTTTTGAGTGACATCATCACCTATGGCGTCATCAAAAAACTGATCCCTCAGTAACTCTGGTTCTAATAATTGAATTTATTATTTATATATTATTTATATTATTAATTAAATGGGGAATGTTATTGCCTTTAAAATTATGTATTTTGTTTTAACCCAGTGCTTAAAATTTTTTAATCAAAAATGTAACATTTTATTATGACGTCATACCACACTCTACCCTTAATCAATACACTCTGAAAATTTCATTTCATTATTTCTGAGGAATAAATGAATCGAAATAGCTTTATTGTAGGCATTATGTGGAATATTTTTGAAAATTAGACGGATTTGTTTAAAAATGACACATTTTATCTGATTGTTTTTTATCCCATTTGTGCCAATCTTGATGTGTCATTCGCTTGTCATCCTACACTATTCATTTCCCATTTCAGATAATCCATTCCTATATCATTACATCCATTTCCCATTTGAGACCATGTGTCTTTCCCTCCTTATCCCATGCATTCGTTTCTCATTTCAGATTAAATCATTCATTTGAAATTTTTTTGTTGTTTCAACTAAATCCCTGTTGTATTTTCTCAAGCATAACCAGTAAAGAAAGAAATAATACTTGAGGGAATAACRCATTCCTATGCTACCTTGGTCTTATTATATATCTTTTTTTTTTTCCAGGTCAAGACAAGAAAACAAAGCTAAAGGACTTGCCCTTCTCAGAGCTGGAAATAAATCTCAAGCATGCGAGTGCTTTCAGAAGTGTGTTGATATAACACCTGAAATGGCACTTGAGGTTGTAAAGGTAATTGTTAAGACAAATYGAGTAAGATTAAACTTTATTGCCCTCTTATCCCTAGCATGCATAGCGGCTCTTGGGGGGTTGGGGAGAGAGGGGCTCTTTGGGGGTTGGGGAGCTCTATCTTATCCCCAACTTATTGGAGATCATTTTATTTGAATTAATTAAATTCAGCTAATTAAAAAGGAAAAATAATGGCCAAACATTTGCTTCAAGGAAGGGGTTGCAGGCCTTGGAAATATATTGTGGGATTAGTAATGTTTCAAATACAGTTTAGTTTTTCTTTTCTCAGCAATGTTTTGTATTTTTCTCCAGGCCTGTAGAGAAAGGAACATAGATTATGTAGTTGCTCCATATGAAGCTGATGCGCAACTGGCATACCTCATGAAGACAGGAATAACACAAGCAACAATATCTGAGGATTCCGATCTCTTGGTCTATGGCTGCAACAAAGTAAGATACAGTACCATGTGTAATAATTGCTAATGAGAATAAAAACCTTTGTTCAACCCTCATGATTTTTTCTGAAGCACTTGAATGCAAGGATACATGTGAAAGAATCTATTGTTTTATTCAACATTGTTGCTGCATCAGTAAGGCTCTTCAAGCGTAGGGTAATGGTAGAACACTTTCTCTCAACTCTGGGGTCTTGGGTTCGATTCCTGGACTCAGCATCACAATTGAGAGAATTTGTTAGGTCTTTCCCTTGGTTTGAGGATTTTATCTGGGTTCTCTGGTGTTCTCCTTTCACAAAACCAACCCTCTAAATCCCAATTTTATCTACATTAAGATTATGGTATCATCACTATCAACAGCACAGTTACAATATGTGAACAGCACAATTATCAGCATTGTTCAAAGTTTTATCTAATCAATCCCATATACCAGGTTATCTTCAAAATGGATGAATGTGGTAGGGGTACACTAGTTGATCTTGCCGACCTACCCAAACTTACAGACCTCCGGATGCATGAGTTCACCTTGGAAAAATTCAAGCAGATGTGTATTCTTTCTGGGTGTGACTACTTGCCATCTATCAAGGGTGTTGGCCTTAAAACAGCTAACAAGCTCATGAGGAAACATTCTACTATTGAGAAGGTAGTCACTTGTATACTTCAGGCCTTATGATATGTTGGTGGCTTACCATTCATTACATTAATGATTATTAATAAATTACTTAAAGGCTTACCCTACCATCAATTATTTTCATGGCTGGTAGAAGTGTTTTGATACAATACAGTAAAAACCCGCAAATAAGAACCTAGGATTTTTCAAGTTAGCCTAAACAGGTTCTTATATAATGGTATTTAGTGTTAAATTAGGCTAACTAGGTTCTTAATCAGGTTCTTAACTTTTGTTCAAGAAATAAAATAAGTTTTTTTACAGTAACCATGTGCAGTTATAGTGTTTATAGCATTATTTTGTACAAACTGTGTTATAAATATATTTTTGAAAAGATTGATTCTATTTCTTTCTTCTTTTTTAAAAATAAGAACCTGTTTTAGGATTTTAGCCTAAAATGTTCCTTATGTGAAGGGTGCTTAAAAATGAAATTTTAGCCTAACAGGTTCTTAAATTTTAGGTTCTTATATGCGGGTTTTTACTGTACTAAGAAATTATGGATAGCTTACCAACCAATCAGAGGGCATAATGTTTGTGTATTTGTGGGTCATATAATATTATTATGAGTATAACTTCCATGGCTCAAAATAATAGCTAGTCATATATGTTGCTTGTCCAGCCACACACCTCTTCAGCCAGTCCTCTTGACAGGTACATGTTGATCAGTCAAGTGTTACCAATCATCATGTCAGGTCATTCAACTACATTTATTTATTTGTATTTTCATAAACAGCTTGTCAGAAGCATAAGACTTGAGAACAAGCTCAAGGTACCAGTAGATTATGAGAAGAGCTTCCAGCAAGCATATGAGACTTTTCTGTACCAGCTAGTCTTTGATCCCAGAAGCAGCTCACTTATTCCTCTTACTCCATTACCAGACGGAGTTCTTCCTGGAGATTTGGCCTTTGCTGGACCGTATCCTTTACTTGTGGTGGTTTTATTTGTGGTGTGGTATAACTGTTAGGGGGTAGGTTGGTAATGTTGATGTTTGTAGTTGGCGCTTGTTCCAAAAAAATTTCATGGGGTATTTATCAACAGTGTTTAAGGTTGTGATGGATAGCAGTTATGTTACTGAGAGTAGTAGTGGATGTTGTGGTGGGATGTAGTGTTGGTATTCACTTGATAGTTCAAAATGATGATTTTTGTATGGTATGTATCAATGATGTTAGAGGTCGTAGCAGTTTTACAGTATGTCTTCACTTATGTGGTGTCATGAACAGTCTTAAAACAGACTTGTATAAGTGCTATATAAGTGCTATATAAGTGCTATATAAGCCATATATTATATATTATGTATTGATAGCAGTGATGGTAGTGAGGATGGTTACTCTTATTTCTCATATTCTAATTCTCTCGTGTACTTTTGCATTGATTGTATTTCATTCATTGCACGTACCTCTTTCCACTTTCTAGGCCATGTCTTTGTTTATCTTTAACAGTACTTCAGTATGTTATCTCCAGAAGAAGCCCTTGGTATAGCACTAGGAAATATCAATCCAATAACTCGCAAAATAATGGATGATTATGACCCTGATACCAAMAAGGTAAACAATATTTTATCAACACACATAGATGTTAAATTCTTCTCTCTCCTGGGTACTACATTGCTCACAACCATTATGTCTAGCCTAGTTATCGTAGAATGATAAGTTATACACCGTAGTGAAAATAGTAACTGACGTTTCGGACGTTAGTCCTTCGTCGGAGTCAAACCATTGACTCCAACTAAGGACTAACGTCCGAAACGTCAGTTACTATTTTCACTACGGTGTATAACTTATCATTCTACGATAACTGTTTTATTAGAAACAACAACGCAGTCCACGCTAGTGTTTACTAGCCATCATCTACATATGTCTAGCCTAGTATTGCTTGTCCCCCCACCCCTCTCATCAAAACCACCATGCAATGTCAGATGGGTACCTTACTTCTGCAAAACTCCAAAATTCTGAGTATAAATTTTAAAAAATGTGCAAAAATCTTAATTTATGCCTTTAACTTTGAAAGTCATACAAAATCTATTTTTGCTACAAGTAAGTTTCTCTTTTATTTCTCTGTATTTCTCTTCTCCCAGACTGAACAGCCTCCACCTTCACTCCCGTCCGACACTCCCTCCGCTTGTGCGTTTTCATTTGCAAGCAAAAAGGATCGTCAATCACTCACCCCCAGCTCTCTTGAGTCTCTACATGTGGCAGAGAATAACATGACACTGGAGAAAGAGTCATCCCTTGGACACTGCAGGAGATTCCTACTTCCACCTCTGAAAAAAACCTCCAAAGAAAGTACGTAGTGTACTATTCTCACTGCATAATTAATTAGCACGCAGCAGTATAAATTAACTTCACACACGTCTTGTTGGACTTATTGCATAACTTCGTTCGGAGATTTGGAAGCCGAATTTTGTCCCACACCCCCCTCCCCCCTCTCCCCCCCTCCTCCATCCTAGGCCTGGTGGCGATGGTTTTTATGTCCCTCTAGCTTCCTCGCTTGTTACCTAGTGTCGCGGATCTCGCCCGACTGATCTCGGACGTGATAATGAGTTTTCAGTGAAATTATTTTGATTTAGGGTTTTTGGTTTTACAGTCAACTCTTGTTATTACAGCAGACACCCTCGGGACCATCACTTGGTGCCCATAATAGCCAGCATCCCCAATAGTGAGAATTATATTAATAGCCGTCATTTCTTTGTCAGTACTTTTCGCCGGGGTGTGTCCGCAAGACGAGAGTTGACTGTAGTTAATAATCCAAGTGGCTGAAACATTGTTGGAAATATTCACAACTTTGAAATGTTTTCTTTCATTTCATTACCAGCGTATTAATGCGCACTAGCGGTTTTTGTCATGCTTTCTTCATAGTTCCCCGCGACGTAAAAACAGCTGGTTTTGACAAGTGCAACTTCACGGAACTGTGCGCGCACTTTTCTTCTTTTTATATATATATCTTTTCTTATCCACTTTTTTTCTCAGAAGAAAGAGTTCCAGATGATAAAGACCTCATGAACATGTACACATTTGTAAAACGAAAGGATTCAAGTTCATCGTTGACGAGAAGCCAGACTGTTCATAATGGGTGTGGTATGTCCAGAAAGCCGCGACTAAAGAATCACTTCAAGACAACAACCAGTGACGAATACCTCGTTCCTAGGAAGCCGAGGCTTAAGAATCCCTTTAGGACAAGCATAGAAGAATCTAGTGATAAGGAATCTAATGCCACAGGACAGACAAGCTGGTATAGTAATTTATTCTTAATATACCTCTATATATTAATGTTTTCCCATTTCAGACCACGTGTCATTCCCTAGAGTATTATTTCTTTGTTTAACGGTTTTCTCATGGCTATATTAAACRTTTATTTAAACTCTATTTCCTTGCTCAGCTATTTCGACAACGAAGACGTTAATAATGTAACTGGACAAAAAGATCTGAATACCGATGAGCACAGTACGACTGATACTGATTTATCAGTACGTGACGAGAAAACTTATGATGATTTGGGGGACCCCGCAGTCTCGGCCAAGGAGCTAGACGACGCGCCTTCCTTACCTACCTGGAAATACGAAGAATCTGATATGAATATCTTGCCTGAGGAGGAAAAAGAAAATAGTCCTACACCAGAAAATAGCATTGCGTCAACATTAACCTGCAACACATCTTCATACGATTGTGTGAGTCAAGAAAGAGAAGAGGGAACGGAGCCCATGGAAGACTCTTCCCAACCAATTAACGACTCACAGAGAAGCTGGAAGAGTGATTCATCTATAGACACTACCGTTACGAGTAAGATGAAAAGGATATCGAATATTAACAGCAACGAGAAAAATCCTAAACTCGCGAGCACCCGCAAAAGAACCGCAACTTTAAGCAGTCTACATAAATTCACTTACCAACCCAAAAAAAGAACTAGTGAAGAGCCTATTAGTAGGACAAACGAGTCTGTGGAATCGTTACCTTTGACGCAGGAAGTCATCGATAGTGGGTATCTGTCTGATGAGGAGGAGAGTACAGACGCTGATACACCTAGTGAGAACAGAAAGGATGAGGTGAATGGTCTGTCCATGGAAAAAGAATCAATAACGCCGCTACGATCTTCTAGTGGTAGCGACATGGTAGGTAGTAGTTTAGTTTGGTTTAGTTTATTGGAATTTGCCACAAACATAATACAATTAAATGCACAACATACAAAGCTAAGGGCGGCCGGAGAAGAAAACAGGGCGATAGCCCCAATTGAAATTCAACTCCTTACGTTAATTAAGAAAATATAAAATATGTCTGTTTAAGGCCCAGGTAAAACGCCACACCCCACATGAGCCGAACCCAAAGCGGAACGTACAGTCCCAAAAGTAGCTAAAAGTGACTGAGTGACTCTGTGCTGTCTCGAGCTTAGCCATGTTTAATTCCATAAATATGAGAAGCCTTAGCCGGGGGGGAGGGGGAGGRAAGAGATTCCAGAGTAAAAGTATCGGGTATGCTTGTCGTATCTCTATTAGAGGTCAAAATCAGGATTTTGCATCTCTTAGGATGAAAAATTTGAAATTTATATTTTTAATGTCAGCACCTCCTTAGGGGTTGAAAATCGTCCAGCCCGTATCCTTTAGGGGTATTTTTGAAAWTTTCCGACTAGCGTAACCTGTACTTTTACCCGGCCTCGTTTTAAGGACGACGCTGTACGATTTTCTCGTAGACAAGGGGCTACTGATAGCCTGATATTATTTCTGTCTCAATATTTGTGCTCAATTCTTTTCTTTTAGACTTCCAAAAGATTAATTCAACTTAAAAACAAAACAGCAGGTAAGTTAACCTAATGCAATTGTCCAATTCCATTTTTTTCTCTTTTTCAATCATACGTTGCATTTGACAATTTTGCATTCCCAATTCTTTGCTCAAGAAAATTGAACAGACACAGGAAGCCCAATACATACGCCCGAGTTTACAATCTAACGCTTTAAAAAAGATACTGAGGCTCAAAAACCTTAGTTCCCTCCTTCTTGGACCATTTTTCTTTGTTTGTCTGAGTGTTGTAAAGACACAGGTAGCCCAATACGTGAGGATTGGTGGTGCGATCAGAAGGGCTGAAATCTAGATCCTTTTATTTTGTTTTTGAAACAACATACATAGACTTTATTTATACTCGAATTGATAGAGAAGCTCTAAAAACTAATATCTTCGAGAAATAGCTCCGCGAGGCAAACAAACCCCGAGGACAATTAATTTAATAATTGAGAGGATATTTCTTCATTTCCGTTAACAAACACGTTCCTAACGCAATTCGTATGACAGATTGGAGACCTATTACCTACGAGTCAAGCAAAGCAATTAGAAAGTGGTTGTAGATTATGCTTAATTTAGTTTAGCGCAGACATTTTAATGACTTAACTTCAAACTACACTGTGACACTCACATGGCTTTCTGTCTAAACCAATCAAAAAGCGAGAACGCGCGCGTCATTCATTTGAAGTAAGGAAGTCATTTGAGAGTCTGATCTGAGAAAAAAATGCTAGCCAATCAGAATCGAGAAAATTTGCAACACTTTTTCTTTTGAAACTGGATTTTCAAGCCACAAAATGAAAAAAAAAATTATTGCAATGGTGGCCATGTTCTTCAGTGGTCAAACCCGGAAAGGCGGACACCCCCCGCTTCTCAATGATAGGAAAATTTATTTTTCAAAAACATTTTTTTTCCAGCAGCACGAAGGACAACTGGACTGAGTCGATGCAAATCGTTGGGAATCAGTAAACGAAAGACCAGCACCAAACCAGCTCTTCCTGGAAACGCTAGCTCAACTTTGTTTCATTATTTTGAGTTTAATAAAAACAAACGAGTAAGRTAAGAGAATGAGTTCTTGTCACGTGTTATCCGTAATCCTATGAACTAAGGAGGACTGGAAACAAGGAAATGAGGCCACGAATGACACTATAAATAGACCTTATTTGTCTTGGTGCAATGTTTTTCCATCACAGACCACGTGTCATTCCTAGAGTATCATTTCTTTGTTTAACGGTTACTCATGAGAAGACACAAAAATATAGAAACAACTCGAACAAAAATCGTGTTCTTTAATGAATAACACTTAGTCTTTAATGAAAAAACATCGCATCACGACGAAGAGGGTCTATTTCGCCAGATTCATACGAAAACTCTCTAAAGATTATAAAATATTTTTTGTTGAGCGAGAATTAAACGTGCGCTATCAGTGACAAATGGATTCCACGTCTTGTGATTCACGGAAGTTACGTTTTCTCCTTAGCTGATTGATTCAAAGTGCAACCCATTTAATAGTCAAGCTACCATACTTAGTTTTCCCCTCCTTTCGAAACAAACATTCAGCAAATCAAACAACTGATACTGAACAACCCAAGACAACCCCAACCGAGTGTGGCGGGATCCCTGTGTTGTCTACCTGCATAGCTCCCTTTTTCTGGAATCGTTTGTTTGAATTAGTTGCTAGGTAACCATTCCAAACAAATGGATCAAATTTAGCAGGTGTTTGATTGTAGGTTGATTGTCAGACGTAATGCTTACTAACCTTATTCTACTGCTATGTTTATCGTTTCAGACTAGAGACTTCTTGAGACGAATTCTAATTCTAAAAAGACTAAAAAATTCATTGGTTTTTCCACGATTGACACTGCGGTAAAATCCGTGCGAAAGTAAATATGAATTCTTCTTAAGGTGTGGACAGCGAGGAAATTTGTTTTGCAAGAGCATTTCTATTTTAAGTCATTTTTAAGTCTTTTCTAAATAGTGTCTTATATATTTTTTCACTAAATGTGGAATAAAATGAGGTATATTTTCATTGTCTTTTGGTGATTGAATTCTATGTGAGTGACAATAACAAGGAAATGTGACTATATAAAAAAAGGGAAAGAGAGAGACGAAAAATGATCATATCTTTGAAGCTTTCGCGTTTTGACATGAACGTAATTTTTTCCCTTTCACACTTTGTGCAGTCTTTGGAATATTTTTTGAATTTTGTGAGGCATTCCCAAAAAAACACCCTTGCATCTTATTTCACAATATTTATTTTTTYCTTATTTTTCGAATCTCGATTTTTTTCTAACGCCTTTTCCTAGATATTTTACTATTACCTAAATAAACTTTATTTTAGTATCAATATAGATTTAGCAATAAACTGACTAATTGTGTATATGTGATAACATAAACTTTAAAAGAAAAAAAAATCGTTTTCGTTTCGAATTTAAATTCAAATTTATAAAAAACTTCAATTTATATCCCGCACTTTCGTGTGTTGTGTGTTCACTAACAAGTGAATCATTTTAAGTTACTTTAAACCTTTGAAAATCAATTTTCGTATGAATAGCACAATGTAATAGTCTACTAATTCTCAGGATAAACAAACTACTTCAACTAATGGTTGCAAATGGATCGACCAAATCAAACTGTGTCTCAAAGAAGCTAAGGAAAAAACACTTTAAAATTATCTAAAAGGTTGTTTTTAGTTCGAAGTAACCACTTTTGTGCAAACAAAAGAAGAAACGTATAGCGCTAGCTGAATCACAAGTCTTCTTTTGTTTTTGTTTTTAATTTACACCGATGCAACTTCATAAATTCGGAACTATTATCGTATATTATTGGCGTATATCGTACGTATGAATTAAAAATAAAGTTACTCTCGCAGGAATATGAATTGCTAAAATTTACTTTAAATTCGGCGTATCCTTGCTTTTATCCTTATATATCTTTATATTTATCGAATAAGTTTATTGGTGTCATAAGTTAAAGATGTAGACAAGGTAAATCAAGATAAGATAACTCTTTGTTCGTCGAACTGAAAAATGCATCTTCACATTACTTTTTTTGGGGGCAAACTTGAACACAGAAATATAAATTCTTTGCTCAAATTACCTTAGCGTATCCTTGCTTTCTCATATATTTATGTACAGAAGTTATTCGATCTATTTGTGTTGATTACTAAACTATTGTTAATCTTGGGAGAATGTAGCCGGCTCTTAATTCCATACTACATACAATTAAACGTCCTATTCTCCGTCCCTTTTTTTAGTTTTCCGGTTTTCGCGCTGTTTATCGACAATTTACTGCCATGGGAACAGGGTCGTTAAGAATGGTGAAGGTAGGGTTTGTGACAGCTCACTACACCTCGCTTACCACCAGAGACTTTACACCACAAACATCTCTTCAAGATGGGCTGTCGAAATAAAAAGAGAACAAGTATAATGCTTATAATATCTGGGATTGTTCTCATTGCGGTGGGAATCATAACTGCAAGATTAATAGTCAAATCGATTAAAACGAAAGTGGATGAACGAATTTGTGTCGCGAGTAAAGACGACGAGAATTATGAAAATTGGGTAAGTTTATTAACATCTTCATTATTGTCTTTTGTATATTTTTTAGATAAACTCTAACTGTTTGAGAAAAGGGCTCAGAGATTTGCTAAATTAACTCGCTCACCTTTCTAAAGAGGATTAAGAACTGAATTGAAGATTGGAGTCATTTTCAACCTCTTGACTCATCATCTTCAACGGAAATAAATACTATTACTACGTCAACGTAACTCTGTTTTCCATGTCGAAAAAAATCTGGGTTGCTTTAAATCTTTAATTCTATCATCTAAGAGAAAAATCCCTTCTTTTTCTCAACTATATGAGCAATTCTTAATTGCACAATGGTAAAAAGAATATTAATACAGCTGCATGGCCTTGCAATCCGCTTGAAGCTAGTTTAGTTTAAAGTAGGACGACGGACGACTGTTGATATATTAGCCTTTTGGACTAATTATTTTTTCTTGATGTAAAACGATTCAAATAGTTTAGAAAATAGAAAAAATCGATGTTAAAAGTAACAAACTTGGTGAGAAAAAAAAAMCCAACTAATTGCAAGAACGTCATATAAAAATAACAAAATAACAAATAGATATTAGATATATTTTTTCATTTCGATTCCGAATCCCCGCTTAATTGATGGAAATAACTCTTTTACTATATACCAACAAGAGGTAATATCAAAAAAGGCAGTCTATAACTTCAGAACAGTCAATCAATTACACCTGCTTAAAAATAATCAATCCCTATTAATTTTGTAATTTTTTATTCTTATTTTTATACGACAAAATTTTGAGTTTGAAAACCGGCACCTTATAATGGAGTCCACCATTTATTCGCCATCTTCCTTGATACCAGCGACATGACTTTCTCAACGCTTCGCTTTTGGCTTCTATTTGGACTTGTGTGTGCTAAGGAACATGACCCAATTTATCGACGATTCTTGGCCAAGAAAATCAATTATTTAAACAGCTTTTCTGACTCAGAAACCTTTTCGGAAAGCTCGTGCCACTTAGCCGGAAAAAAAACTGAAAATTTTGCCGTTTATCTTTTTTTCCTGTTGTTTTTAGTTTATCCGGTGCCGGCAGCTGCAAGGGATACGCAGTTTAATTTAAATTTTGCAGTAGCACGCACTATCCTGTACTTTCTTCAGTGCAGAAAGAATTATGAATATTGAAGTATTTATTTACTGAAATACTAAGATTATTTCACACTCTCATTACAAAAAATTTCTCATCAACATCAAGTAGATAAGAGATCAACCCACAAGAGCAAACTGATTAAAACGGCCGTAAGGATGGGTCTCTGAAAATAAACATTTTGACACCTTTTCACGAAAAAACTCGCTAGTTCTAGAACTAGTTTTGGTTAGTTTAATATTTGCATTAGGGTTGTCAAATAAACTAAGTAAAATTTCATGCAACTTTTGCCTATGACAACAGCAACAACATCTGTGATTAGAGCGCGGTTTGACTAAAAATTGAACAGAGGGTCACGGGTTAGAATCCCGCCTGGAGTTCGGAAAATTTTTTCAGAGAAAAACATGCTTGAAGAAACATCTTTATTAGCACTCTGATTGTTAGAAAATTTACAAAATTATGAAATAGCAGAGCTAATCGAGCTAAGTAGCTAGGTCGTCAAACGGGACTAATAAACTAAGATTACAACAGCAGAAGAAGAAAAAAAAAAACACACACACACACACACGAAATACCTAATAATCTTTTGAACATACAGTCAATGTCATTAACGTTGTCCACCGAAAAAAGACATTTACACATTTTGACATTTACACTTTTAGACGTTTAGAGTAAAAGAAATATCACGTGTTTCATTATATATTCTTTGCCTCGTGTGCGTCAACCTGAACTTTAAGGAGGTTGGAAAGTGTTTTGTGCCTTCACATTATTAATTATGAACTAAAAAAAGTAAATGTGGTTATAATATGACAGCAAATAAACCAGGAATGCAAAAGACTATAAACCAAAGATCACAATGAACATGAAAACATGACGTAAGACGGTGCTATGACATCGTCCGAACCCTTGGTGTGCCATCAAAAATGTTCATTTAAAAAATCATAACTCAGGAACCAAATGGTGAAATTTTTTAAAAAGCGGAATATTTAAACTTTGTATCGTAATCTTCTTTTTGGCAAAAAAAAAAAAAAGGAAAAAACCTGTAAGAGGAAATTCGTAAAAATCAATAAAATTTGTTTGGAATAGTTCCCTCTTACAGAATTTTCGAAAACATAAACTAAAGCCATATGCAAAATTTGAAGAAATTTCATTACTGCGTTTTTGATTTTTCTCAGTTTGAATATTAAAAATTTATAGAAGAAATCAAGAAATACCGTTTCGAGCCTCCTTAAATGTAAAATTCAACTCGTGAATTGAAAATCCAATGCCCCGACCATATTTAGTGAGGATTTAAGATGCAGAATGGTATTTCAGCGTTCGAGGAAACACATGATATTTCTTTTAGTCTAAATGTGTAAATGTGTAAATGTGTAGATGTCTTTTTTCGGTGGATAACGTTAATGACATTGACTGTATGCGGAAAGAAAAGAAGAAAAGCATAAATGAAAGAGCATCAGTATTAACTATTAGTTTGATAACAGTGTTTATAGCCTCTTGAAACCATCATGATTCTCCAGGTTAAGTTCACTGAATTCAAATTTTTTTAATCTTAAATTTACCAAAAATTGTTCTTATTTTCGGAAGATAGTATGATTTTTTGCACGCTATATAGTCTATTATTATATGATTGAACTCTGTTAATGTCTTTTAAAAAATCACTAAAAGCAGGCGGAAGTCCATTGGCATAGAAGTGTTATGAGAGAGAAAATGAATATTTTTAAAGACGATCTAAGCAAGATATCAGTCTCCAAATTACCGCTACTTATCTCATAAAAAACAAGATAAAAAATATCAATCTTCAGTCCCTTAGCTATATAAAAATATCGATATAATATTTCAGCACGGCTACCACCACGCAGAAGTTTAGATAATGGTATGCATTGCATTCACAAGTAAACCTCTTAGCTCCTCCAATTAGCATGTATACCTCTGGTTACGCCCTACAAAGTTCTGGTTACGCCCTACACAGTTCTGGTTACGCCTTACACAGTTTTTACGCCTTTGCTCAGTTATTTTAGGATTCATTCTTTAGAGTCTTATGATAGAAATATTCCTTGTAATCTTTTCTATACATTTACGATATATTCATTTATGAGCTTTAGTTTCAGCTATGCTTAATTCTTAGATTTTCTTAGATCATAGATATAGCTCAAGTAATCAGTAGAGCAGAGCAGAGCAGAGCAGAGCAGAGCAGAGCAGAGCAGAGCAGAGCAGAGCAGAGCAGAGCAGAGCAGAGCAGAGCAGAGCAGAGGACATTAGCAATTCCGCGAATACCGTAGTGGTTGCCTTAATTAAGGCTTTTCTTTTCGAATTTATTGTAGGCCAAACCAACTACGCTTCAGACTTCTGTGTACTTCTGGCACATTAAGAACAAACAAGGATTCTTATACAGCAGAGAAACTCCTCAGGTAAACAATACATCACGTGATCATTTCCCGTCAAAAAAATTACACATAAATGTGGTTACTCACGAACTAGGATTTGAAGACTTCCGCTGTGGTTTTGTTTGCGGGCTTACGTGCCCAGTTTAGAAACAGTTTTGTAAAAACGTCCTTTAGTATATAAAAGTTTTAAAACGTTGAATGAATAATATTTTGTTTATTGTTTTAGCTCGAAGAACGAGGCCCGTACGTCTACAGGACAACCAGTGAAAAAATCAAAATAGATTTCGAAAAACAAGGTCAAGTTTCTTACAAAACGTTCACAAAGCAAGCGTTCGATGCAGAAGCAACGAAAGAAAAATGTCCAGAATGCAAAGAGAACGACAACGTAAGAATTGCACTATTTCACTATGACGTCACATTTTTTAAATAAGGGAGACAGAATGGAGAAGAACAATAAGAACTTGGACTAATTTTACACTACAGCGGAATGAATGCGATATGACCGTGAGCGTGACTGATGTAGTGGTGACTGTGGATGTGACGTGACCTTCAGCGTGACTGATGTACCTGTGACTGTCGGAATATGATGTGTCTGTGAGCTTGTCTGAGGCCCCGTCCACACGTATCCGGAAATTTTTGTACCCGCAATTTTTTTTTTTGCGTCCACACGTGTCCGCAAATTTTTGTGTCCGTATCCGTAAATTTTACGAAAACGGATACGTGTGGACGGTGAAAACGATTCGAATACGCTGCGTGTGGACGCGAACATTTTCGTATCCGCAAAAAAAAATTTCCGGATACGTGTGGACGGGGCCTGATACACATGCGACCGTAACCGTGAATGTGATGTGACCTGTAAACGTGGCCGTGACCGTGACTGTGAACGTGTCGGTAAACGTGAATGTGAGCGTGACTGTGACTTTGAACGTGAAAGTGATCGTGAACGTGACCGTGCATGTGACCATGACTGTGGCTGTGAACGTAACCACGAATGTGAACGTGACAATGGGTTAGTACCGTGACATTGTTGAAAATGACCGTGACTGTGAACGTGAACGTGTTGAACATGACCATGACTGTAATCATTTGACTGTGATTAGTTAAGCAATCACCTCATGCTTGTAACTTCTTTGTCATCCATCAGTTACATCACGCATTAATAACTCCTTTCGATGGTTTTCTAGGTTACAGTGCTAAACCTTGCCTACCTGGGCCTAATGCACCAATTCGAAGGGGATTCAAAGTTCAGTACGTTCATGATTCCGCACGTCGTTCAGGGATACATGACCCAACTAGAACTAACACTTGGTAGCCGACAAGCAAGCTTGTCATACCTTGGAAACGTACCAAATACAAGCAACCCCCAGTTAGCTTTCCCAGTGTTTGGCCAGTGGTTACGTTCAATTTCTCTTAAGACTCTACTAGTAGATGACAGACGGGGAGGAAAGAGTTATAATTCTTCAGAAATGGCGGGACTTTACAATGTACTTGTGAACGCTACCCTGGTTTTACCTCCTTYGACATTTAATGCTTCTGCAGCGAATTACACAGCTCAAGGGAACGGTTTGTTGTCGTATCTGGGATACTACGTGAAAGTGAAAACAAGTGCACAAAATCAGGCAAATATAACCAAAACAATGATGGAACTTGAGGCAGAGCAAGTGAGGTTGCGAATAGACGAACTATTATGTCCAAACTCTTTCTCGTGCTTCAAGGTCAAAGATATCGAAACAGCTCAAGCCTTACTGTGGTTTATCACTACACACGTACCATCCTGCGCTATGGCGTCCTTAGATAGCTATAACTATGGCATTCTTGTAACCAGAACACAGAAAGAGTTGGCCCTTGGTTATGTCATGGACAAGCTTAAACTCCCCCCAATGTTTCCAAATGGTATACCTGTTGCTGGGAGTTTGACGAATCATGTCAACATCGACGATGCGAGCGCAAATGCAAAGAAAAAATCAATGTATACTTGTAGCACAGAAAACGTGGACCTCGCTCATACTTATGCAGGTATTTCAATTTATGGCTAAAAGTACCAGTAAGTACCAGTAAGCAGCAGCAGCAGCAGCAGCAGCAGCAGCAGCAGCAGCAGCAGTAGCAGTAGCAGTAGCAGTAGCAGTAGCAGTAGCAGTAGCAGTAGCAGTAGCAGTAGCAGTAGCAGTAGCAGTAGCAGTAGCAGTAGCAGTAACATGCATTACTCGCAACAAAAGCAATAGGAGTAGCAGCAGCAGTGGTAATAGAAGCAGCAGTGGTAGCAATAATAAGTCGACATTTATATTTTTTTAGCATACGACGACAAAACTCAAGTACCTTCCAATATTTATCCCAATGTTCCACCATCGCAGTCCAAGATAGCCGGCAGTTACGACGCGCAGTTTTCCACGGTTCCACAACTCTCTCCGTGTTCTGATAGGTACCCACCAACAAAAAACCACTACGATGTATTCTTTGCAACAATGTATCACCGCTTCAGGATCACTTACGACAAGCTGGTGATCCAGCATGGGGTTGATATGCACCGTTTTCTGTTAGATCAAGAAAATTTGAAGGTGAGTGGTGTACGTATAGAGACATACACACACCTGCTAAAGGTTTAACAAATTTTCGGTGCTTTAATTTAGCTTGGTATTCCCTATGATTTACCACGATATGACGTCAACATTTGATCAAAATGTTATGTACTCACGAGGCGTAGCCGTTTTTTGGTGGTAAAGAAGGTAATTTATTGTACTCCTAAACCACGGGGAGATCAGGCTGCCCAAATCTCCCGAGCCAGGGCTTGATAAAAGCATAAAGCATGTATAAAGCGCTTGAAGGTGCGCCTTTTAAGGCCCTTCAGACTATCAGTGCTCCTTATCGCAATGATTACGGGTATTTAAAACTAAAACTATACACAGAAAAGAGAGTAGTCCGACACAGATGTGGAGATCCCTAGGATCGAACCGTGGACCTCTAGCTCCGAAGGCCGGCGCATTAACCAACTGAGCTATGTCTGGTATGGAGATTAGACAATAACAAATCAGGTGATTGACAGAAGTTAACCCCGTAAAATTTTTTTACTGAATACTATGTCATTTCCTTTGTAATTTCAGCAAAACAATTATTCTATCTTTACGGACGGCATCATTGATTTACGTAATTTGAAAGGGTTTCCAGTATCTACGAGTCTGGCTGGATTTTTGTACGGCGACACGAAGCTCTACCAACAGCTGGGCATGAACAAACCCACTTTCGAAAAATATGGAAGTTTTGTACGTAAGAAAACCTTCTTATTCTTCGCCTTCACGTTACGTCATGCGCCGCCATGTTGGGGATATTTAACAAGAAATTTCTCAATAGCCTTCTTTGTTAATGCCACCAATATGGCCGCCATGTCTCTCTTCATATTTTACTTTTTTGAGAATGCATGTTTGTAGGGTATTTGCACTCTTTTTTTTTACAGAAAAATTACCAATAAAATAATTTTATTGGCGGAATAGAGGACGTAGTCGCTATCATGACTCAACCAAAACATTCATTTCACAAAGGCACAAATGGTTTATTGTGTATAGTTTCTTCGTGTAATGAATGTTCTTGAGTTATATCGACTATTAGTCACTAAGGCTGCGTTCAAAAAGTATCTCCTCCCTCTGCCATACATTATGAACGCAGCTTAAATAGTATTCTTTGTCAGTAACAATTTGGATCTGATTTCATCGTTTTACTGCAAGTRTTCCATTAGGAAAGCTATCTTTTAACTTCTTTAACTAATATAAGTTTCATAATATCTCAAGACATACAGTGATTATCCCCAGAACGTGAAATAGTTATCGACTTTTCTACTATGCGCGCCGAGTATAACAAGAAATTAAAGATTAAAACCGAAATATAAGACCTCGAATCGCTTACCTTTGGGTCACCAAGAAGAAGAAAAACAGCTCTAAAAGAATGGTTTCTGTTGGTTCTCGTCTCTCCTTTCTTCAGCGAATGCTATCTCTCAAAACTTCATGTCAAGATACCAGTGAATATGTAGTTGCCACTGCTTCTGCATTTTTGCTGATGTTGAAATCATAATTCTTGGTTTGCAATCAATTCCAAGAGAGCACAATAACAAAAGGGATGTCCGCCATGTTGGAAGATATAACAAAAGAATTAATTTTAAAATCTTTTGTCAAATTCTTCCAACATGGCGGCTATTGCAAACGAAGAATACCCCAAGAGACACACTGAGTTAGGGCGTATTGTTCTATAATGCATTTTATTCCCTTGAATATTATTATTATATGAATTAACTTGAACAAAGAATGTGGAAAGGAGTGAATTAAATTGAGAATTAAAACAGTACGYACAAAAAAAAGCTCAATTGCATTCATATTATGGAATGCATTTATCATGATAATAGAGAGTTTTAGATTGACTTTTTTTCTCCCCGCAAACGGCAAACGTGACCACGTTTTCATAGTTTTCCTGTATTTTACTTTACCTTTTACAAACTTTCTCACCAAGCGCAAATACTCTTTYGTTTTTCTACTACTTGGACTTTTTTGCGATTCTTTTTCAGTAATTTAAAAGAATTTTTTACTGGTCAACTGACGTTTCACTTTTTCCGTGAACGTAAATCTAAAACTCTCTAATGCTTTCGTACAACGTATTTACTTAAACTTTTGCACCGGCAGCTCTGCTCTGCTATGTGTTATCTTAGAAAGGCTTTGCACCATCTTGTGATGGCAGCCACGGTAGGAGGCAGGAACAATTGAATCTGATCTGATTTACGTGAAATAGAATTCAGTTTCCCCAAAGGAAAAAGACTGTTGTGCCTCCTTTCATGGCTGCCATCACATGATGGCGCAAAGCCTCTATTAACCATGAGCGCATCTCTTGTGTGATCGTCTGTCATTGGTTAACATATAGGTGACATTCAACCAATCAGGGTCCCCAAAGAATAGAGCGCAAAACATCATTTGACTGGTTGTTCTTATTGGTCAATATAGGTTGACATCGAACCAATCACTGGCTGGCCCATGAACCTAAAATTTCGGTTCCAAGTCAACTCAGTCATAACAAAAGGCGTGATCAGCTCACCAAGGCTTGTACCGTTAAACATAACCTTCTATGATATGGAAGAGAAGAAGTTAACCAAGTATTTCCCTATCTATTGGGCAGAGCAAGGAAGGACTCTTACAGAAGCAGATGCAATAGCGCTAGATGATAAGGTATTATTGACACAGTACACAGTCACGGTACGAGACTGACGTCATATCCGCCATGTTGGTTGACTTAAACAAAAGACTTGGTCTTGAATTTTTTTATGACAACCGATATAGCGGCCATTTCCTATGTACTTTTATTTTTAAAATGGAAAGATATGCACACCACCATTCATTTGTTTKTTCATTCATTCATTCATTCATTCTTTTATTCGTTTGTTCATTTATCTTATCGTTTTTTCGTTCGCTTGTTTACTCATTTATTCGTTCGTTCGTTCATTCCTTCATTCATTTTGCTCGTTTGTTTATTCTTTCATTCGTTCTTTCACTCACTCACTGACTCATTCATTCATTCATACATTCTTTTATTCGTTCGTTCGTTTGTTTATCTTATCGTTTTTTCGTTCGCTTGTTTATTCATTTATTCGTTCGTTCGATCATTCCTTCATTCATTTTGCTCGTTCGTTTATTCTTTCATTCGTTCTTTCACTCACTCACTGACTCATTCATTCATTCATTCATTCTTTTATTCGTTCGTTCGTTTATCTTATCGTTTTTTCGTTCGCTTGTTTATTCATTTATTCGTTCGTTCGTTCATTCCTTCATTCATTTTGCTCGTTTGTTTATTCTTTCATTCGTTCTTTCGCTCACTCACTGACTCATTCATTCATTCATTCCTTTTATCATTTCAGCTCGTGAACATAATCCGCGTCGCCTGCAGCGTTACCATAGTAGTGCCAATCATCGGCGGGCTTAGTCTAGTGGCTGGATTCATCCTTGCTATTTTAGCTTATAAAAAAGGATCTCGAGAGTCCAATGCTGTAAGCAGTATTGACAACAGTTAATCTATGTTCTTCAAGATCATGTGACAATTTTCCCGCCATTAACTGATTAATTGTCAAATTAAATACGTAAATCAGTGTCGTAGCCAAGGAAAAAACAGTCTAGTTGGCATTGCAGTGCATTGTGGGACTGTTTTAGGGGGACACATTTCCAAGATGGCGTCCATTTAATTCGTACCCTAAAACAGCCCCAAAATGCAATGCAATACCAACTCAACCCAGTTTTTTTCTTTAACCTCGGAATGGCTGATAGGCCAAGCTCTTGCCCATCATCATACAAATTCGTACAAAATGTGCAAACTTTGGGCTTTAATTTCACGTTTCGTATTTGCCGACTGATTTATTTCAAACTCTTCACTTTTACTAATTTTAACCTGCTTTTTCGAATCATAATATTTTGTTGGATTCGAATTGTATTATTCAAAATATAATATTGACTTTTGTTAAAATTAATCAGAAAACTAACGCAGATAGATATCGACGTTTCGATGACATCCTGTCATCATTATCAAGAAACTAACTGAAAAAATATTTACATTAAGTAAGACTTACTTAGTCGTAATATATTCTCACCTTCATGTCCATCAAAAGGTTCTTCTTCCTGTGATCTGGTTTGAGATGTCAAGAAACAAAATGGCGGAATGATTCTGCATGGAATTTCAAATTCCCGTCCCACAATCCTATGCGGGGGAAAAGCTAGGCTCCAGTCGTTTTCGAACTTCTAGAAGTGTATTCATTAAGACCCTATCAACACTGATGCGTTTTCGTACATTTTGGCTTTGCGTTCACGCTAATTGAAAAGTCTCTCCAATTACAAAGTGGAGACGTTTGAAAATGGAGGCCTAACGTTTTAGGATTCTAGGGGTAAAATTCTGTCCCTTCTTTCTTTCTATTTTTTTCTGGTAGCAAGAAACGAGTGACAGAATTTACCCCTGGGTTCCCGAGGATGGCAAAAACATAGGTTTTTGAAAAAGCTGACGTCATTTACACCTGCACGTCTGTTTCGTCGCATGCGCAGATGATGATATGGCGTATCTGTACTTTTTTATATTTTTAGTGTGGACGGGGCCAAACGCATCCCACATGGAAGGGATTGATCATGACATCTTAGTCCTCATTGATACTATCGATATATCAGGTCTGCTGTTCATAGCAAGGGGTTAATCATCTACGGTCTAGGGGCTGACTAACCTCTCCCTTAGGCTTCGGCYGAGCTTCCTGATCAGTCTATAAATCCTCCCGGGATAGCGGTGCCGGGGTCGAAATCTCCGGCGTAGCCGTAAGTCCATACGACGGTTCAGCACTCGATGTCTGGAAGTATGGTCCTGGTTAATTTCATTTAATCTTTAAATCAAAATGAACTTTAAATAAATCATTTTGGAAAGAACAAGAGGAATAATAAGTGCGCATGCGCACGAAAGATGGCTTCTACCTCCAGCATATATGTCAAAATTGAAGTCCTGCAAAAAATAGAGCCTAAAATTTGGAAAGAAAGATTTTACTGTCTACATTTTGAAATTTAGGTTGGTAAAAAAATCCTGACATCTTGTCAATACTGCGTTGGTGCATGTGGATAATATATGAGACACGTCCCGCTGCCATGGTTACAGTCCCTACATGCAAGAGAATTTTAAGAAATTGATACCCTTTTCCTTTTTTGTTCAATATCAAAAGCAAAAAGAAAATGTTCCAAAAAATCGAACAAACTCAAAATGATGTCAAGTGGTACCAACAGCCAAATAGTACTTCCGAGGTATGTTTCGCTTTTCACACACAGAGGTTCCTAAATCACTGAGCATTATGCATGAAGTCTCACGTTGAAACCTCTGTGCATGACAAAGTTCATGTAAGTCACTGACTGACTTTAGCTGTCGATCAGCTTTGACAATAGTGTCTCAAAAATGTCTTTATCGTCTGCTATTCTAAAAAGTATTTCTTCGATTGGTTTCTCTGCTACGCTCTGTACAGCTAAAAGACTCAACAAAAGTTTCCCGAATCTTGCTGGATGGTTCGGGTGCGTCGAGGTTACGTGACTTGACAGTAAAAGCTGAATCTCGTCTTGAATCTTGTCAACTGTTTCAGCGTCTTTCAGGCCTTTAGTTTCTAAAGCAAAAAAAAAAAAAGGTCGAACTCTATTTTACTCCAAAGTTCAAAGGACTAGACAAAAAAAAAAAATGGGAAAAACAAATTTACTTTAAAAATTCAATGTTATTAGCCTTTGCGAGGTTGGTAAACAACTGGGTCGTATTGGTATTACAGTGCATTGTGGGACTGTTTGAGGAGACATATTTCGAAGATGGCGTCTATTTTGTCCCCTAAAACCGCCCCACAACAAACTGCAATGCCAACTTGACCCAGTTTTTTCTGAACCCCGGAATAATATAGGTACTCAGTGGAAAGATGTCGAGATGGATTGAAATTAAAATGAATATGTTTTGGAACACTTCGGAAAGTCCTGAGAATTTACTCGAGGCCAACGCAATCTTCTTCACCACGAGCATTCCAAAATGTCAAGACAAAACAAAAAATTCGTGTTTTTGGTTACATGCACATTATTAATACCTGGTTTGAAGATAAGGATAGCCTTTAGACAAGCAAGCTCAGTAAGATCGCCGCGAAAAGATCTAAGATGTGTTAATAATTCCTGAACTGTTTTGATTTCTGTGGAGTTTGGTCTCCTAGTGACGTCATTGGCTACGCTAAGACTTCCGGTTTCAAGAGGTAGAGCCCAGTACGCAGCGTCCAACAGAAAGAGCTTCTTCCAGCTTTCCTCGAGTAGGATAATCTGGTCTCGAAAAGGAATTCGCGTGAAACAAGGCAGATTGCGCGCGAAACGTATGGACGCAGTCATCAATCTCATGGCGGCATCTTGGATGTTTTCACTCGAGTTAAAATGAACTGCTTCAACGGCTTTAAGAAGCTCGTGTATGGAGCACATCTGACTAGGTGTCTTGGTCTGCTGATTGGCAGTGCCGTTCAGAAATACTTGGTTTTGGTTCTGCGCATGCGTAGTTGTGATGACTCGACTCCTTAACGACGATAACGATGATGCAATATTCTCTAGCTGAGACTCCCGGGAGGTCGAGGACGTATTCACCAGTAACGTTCTTCTCATATTATGCGGGTCAACTGATGAAGGAGGAGTGTGGCAGTGCGAGTTGGCTAACTGTTGCAGCGATGCCGCTGTTTCCATTGCTGAACTGGTTCTCGATATCTTATTGGTCGGATCTAAGTCACGTGATTCGACGGGATGAGCCTGGATCTCGGGGTTCTCGATTGTTTCGGATTTGATGACGGTGTTTGTGTTCAGCGGTGTGTTGAGGGCTGATAGTGGTTTGTGAACGGCTACACTCTCAACCGTGGTACCTTGACGAGGAGGGGAAAAAGTATATTATTTTAGAAGCCAGTAGATTCTAGTATAGACCGGAAGAAAGACAGACAGACAGACCGAAAGACAGACAGACCGAAAGACAGACAGACCGAAAGACAGACAGACCGAAAGACAGGAAGACAGTCCGATACATACAGATAGACTGAAAGTACTCTTAAGGATATCTAAAGCTAAAGCCACAAGGGCTAGATAGAAGTCTAGCCAAGTGTCTGAGTTCACGAAGGATTATCCGGATCTCAGCTCAAATAGACTCCGCACAAACGAACTTGGACAAATGCACTTGTTCGTAAAAACATGACCCTCCCACGACAATAATCACTGTCCCTCCCCTCCCCTACTATACTACTCACTTTGATTCTCAGGAGTTTCATTGGTTAGCCTAGTGTAGTGCTCTTTATCATCCGTATTCATCGACGAGTTGGAAAAGGTTTCACTGAATGAACCTGTAGCAGTAAGCAGCCTCGACCGCCTAAAAACACCTAGGATAGTGATTAATTACACAATTAGATATTTTTTTCCTGTATGAAAATTATGTACTTATTGGCTGAGTGRGAGGGCCGTACGGGAAAATATTTGGCTCGAGGTGATGCCGTATAAAAGCTAAAAAAGAGAAAGCGCGCGGATTCGAGCGCCATTTTCCCGAATGTTTTTCAAAGAGCGCGCGCCCGGGCAGATACGGGTCATATGATAAATCAAGAGAATATGAAGTAATACTTAATATTCTCTTGGATAAATACTTAATATTCTCTTGGATAAATGTATTTCTGAAAATTAAAGCAAATTTTTAAACGACTATGAAAACCTCATTCAAGCATGCACTGCCGTGACACTGCCGACACCAACGGCATTGTCATTTCCTGATTAATGATCTCGCGCGCTGTAATTGGTTTAAAGGGTGTCGTCAATTCTGTACCGTGACAATAGGGCGGACGTCATGTCTTTTGTCCCTTTATTTTCACATCTCTTCATCTTTTCATTTCCCTCTCATTTCTTTCCCCATCCAATCCTTACCTTCCATACTCATCCCGACCCCCAAACACTTGTGCAGTCGGCAAGACTTGCATTCATTTCGACTGTTCTTGTCAACGTCACATTTGCCATCGCTTTTGCATACCCAGGGTTCGGAACGGCGGGAGGTTCGTTTGAAGAAACCGCTGCAGCCGTCACAGGAATAGACGCCGTAGTGTTTACCAGTGGACTGATCACCACATACTTTACACTCTGTAAGATAAGAAGGAAAAGAAAGTGAAAGGGAGGGAATGGGGATAGAAGAAAGGAAGAATAGGAAAGGGAATGACAAAAGAAGGAGACGAAATTAAACAAAAAGGATAGGAAAAGTAAAAAGGAAAGGAAAGGAAAGAAAAGAAAAGGAAAGAAAAGTTAGAAAGAAAAAGGAAAAGAAAAGTAACGAGGAAAGAAAGGAAAGGTCGAGGGGAGGGATGACCAAAGCTTTCATTTTGAACGAAAAGTCCTAGAAAGGGCGCATCGACCAGAAGACTACAGCACTGTGTCCTCTCAGTGAAACACGAAACGGTAGGAGATCACTTTATATCAACTTAAAGTAAAAATGCCCTTAACCACGTTAACCACGCCGTCAAGACATCAGCAAGAGGTCGAAGACTGAGCAATCGAGATATTATGGACACTATCAACATAAATTGACTCCGATGTTTATCAAATTTGAAAGCGCAATTATGATTGATGTTAGCCACTGGATCTATCTTAGACAATGATATATTCTAGAATATATTTTGAACGACATTTTTCGGTGTGTTAATAAATTAGTTTATCTTCTTCAGACGACATTGGTTGGATTGAAACTAATGGAGATTGCTACTGGGAATATGACCCCGTTTAGAATATGCCATCATAGAGTAAAAAACAAACTTGAGGTTATTAGGAATAAAAGGAAAATAAACTAATTTTTTGTTTGTTTTCGAAGTGGTAAAACTTTGTTGTTATGCGCGTGAGGAAGTCAGGGAGATCGATTCATGATTCAAATTATATTTTGAAGTTTTCATGAATTGAAATTTAAAAAAAAGAATGAAATGGTGGAAAAGTATTCTCCTATTTTTAAATCTAATTATATCTTTTTTATTATTATTGGATGCATACGTTTCAGCTTTTAGATGAATTTTGACATGCAAGTCACTGTTTTGTTGTCATTTCTCGCATAATTACTAGAATAGAATATTTTATATCATCGGCTTGTGTTGAGCTGCCATTCCCAAACATTTATCCAAAATTGACTTCTAAATTTAAACGCCATTTCCTCATCCAAAACTAGCATTCAAGTACATAAAACTTCTGAATTGTGAGTCTTTTTGAACTGTAAAAATCACGAAGTGTCAAAGACTAAAACGAAACGATGTTTTCAGCTGTACAGCTGTTGAAGGTTTGACAAACGACTTATTCTCTTTTCAACTTATGCAAATTTCCAGCCATAGTTAATTCTAGGTGGCTGTTTTTGTAATAAACTCCTTGGACTACAAACATTAACCTCTAAGACAAAACTATCGACCTTATTTGAGTTATCAGACGTGTAGAACACAGGGTTTCCTGTTCAGTCTGATCCAGTTTGAGATAGAATTACCTCAAGACTGCGATGTCGAAACACACAAGACTTGTCTTGTCTTGCGTGTGGCTAACATTTCATTTAGGGGGAAACTAAGCTCGGGTTTTTACGTGAAATTTAAGAAAAATAAAAGCAAATTTTCCTCATCGCAAAAACCAAGGACCAATTGTTTTTTTAAAGTTCATATTTTTTGTGCTGCAATCTTGAATTAACTTTCAATGACCTATCTTCCATACGGTCATGTCGCTGACTTTGAGTCTATTCAACCTTCACAAGTCGCCAAAATCGCCTCGCTTTCTCGACTGAATATTCAATCCTTTTATCGGCTATCCTACTAACCTCGTCCATCTAAAGTCCTTTTACGCTTCTGGGAAATCATTGCCTTTTCATCTGCAGCAGGGATAGCAGGATCCATTTTTCTGGGCGCTTGTAAAGTGTAATGTTTCGAAACCGCAATGCAACTGCCGCCGATATGTTGGACGACAGACTGACTATTGATAGAAGAAGTCGGCGACGATGTGACATGCCTAAGTGACCGCGTGGTGGAAGCGTTGCGTGACATATATTACGATGTTTGTTACAGATGTCAACATCTGGGTTAATAATGACAACTTTTGTTTCAGAAGACAGATTCGAGGATTATATCTGTCAGTGTCGAAAAAGGCTTAAAATTTGAAACCGAAATAATAACAAATGCGTGACATTTTTGTTTCGTATGTAATTTAACCCTGTCGGTACTCAAGCACGAAATGTTTCCATTCATGTCTGACTCTCTTTGTGTCAGAGGCAAAAGACGGCGGTTTTGATGTGGTTGTTTTCTACATGTATGATACTTTCATTTTGCCCCAATTAAATTATTTTCTGCCGTAACGAATGCCTCGAATGCCTTAAAAAAGAACGGCTAAGTTAGGGGAATAACATATGTGTTATAATCCACATTCTGAAAAATATGGTCACATGGAAGAGAAGACATTTTCAAAACAATGAAATAACGGTCTCGTAACTTGGCGGGTACGGCTGAGAGCTGAAGCGATTTACAAGCTAGTTATCATAATACACACTCAAATAGTCAAAAACTCGTACTTAAATTAAGGACTTAACAGGTTTAGCATTTATACAAGCCAAGCCACTTCAACTCCAAGTGACTTGATATTTTGGCGCGTATTGCACTTTTCGTTAATGAGGACTAGTCGGCCATTTCTTTATACATTTGTCGTCAAAATATAATGTGTTCCAACTGCGCATGGGTGGTAAAAATGGCGGGAAGCGGGCGGGAAAATCGCAAAACTCCGCTCCTAATTTTAAAAAATGACATTATTACGCGGTTGGCTAAAAATAAAAACTGTACAACACCAAGTGAAATTTACTTTTGTTATTCGCAATGAGTAAAAAGAAAGAATGTAATATTTAACAAAGAAATATAGTTGACAAATGATAGAAAATGGAATCAACTGATTACAGTCAAACCATCTCAAGCGTGAACACGTAGAGGTCATTAATGACTTTATTTTTGGATTCTTGATTTCATTATTCGATTCGAAGATTCATTAATGAAAACCAATCTTCAATATTCAAAAAATAATAATTTGAAAATTCGACTAACTTGGCTTGTAGGCTCTTATTTATAGYGCAAACAGAAGATAAGTCATTATTATTATTACATATTCCTTGCACAAAAAATTGTTTTTGCATTTCAGTTGCATATATGCTTGGCTTTTGTATATGCCAGGCTTTGAAGATTGGTTTTCAATAATGAATGTTCGAATAGAATAATGAAATCAAGAATCCAAAAATAAAGTCATTAATGATCTCTCCGTGTTCATGCTTGAGGTAGTTTGACTGTAAAACAACAACATATTTTCGCTTCCCTTTTGTTCAAGGAGGCTTTTATCGAGCTAATTTTCTGTTGATGGGGAATGAATCACTGCAACAGAATTAGCGCGTTTTGTTATTGCAAATGCAATAAACATGATTACGGAGGCCAAGATGAAGACGCCACTAGTGGAAGACAGATACACTGTTATTTCACAAGCCATTTGCAAGCTCTGGTAAAACTACAGAGAGAGAAAGAGGCGAAATTAATTGTCAGATATGTGTATATGAGTTAGCTGCTCCTAGTGATGGGTTCTTGATATGGAAACATGATGGCTTACAGGCCCATGCAGCATGGGAGATGGATGCTCCTAGTGATGGATTCTTGATCTGGGAATATGGGTTCATAGACCTATTATAGGAGACGAATGCTCCTAGTAATGGGCTCCAGATATGGGAATATGCTGGCTCACAGACCCGGCGTGGGAGATGGATGCCTCTTAGTAATGACCTTCTTATCTGGGAATATGCTTGCTCACAGACTCAGTATGGGAGATGGATGCTCCTAGTAATGAGGTCCAGATCTGGGAATATGCTTGCTCACAGACCCAGTATGAGAGATAGTGATGCTCCTAGTGATGAGTTACTCGTGTTTCTAGTATTTGGGTTTTATTAAGAAGTTACCTTTTCAATTTCACCTTGCTCAACTGTCCAGCTCTTCTCAGTCCAGTACATAGGTATGTACTTAAATCCGCCTGGCCATGAAGGATTTGTGTACCCAATGTTTATCTTCCTGGTGCGTTTATCAAAAGAATCTAGGATATTCGTTTTAGTCAAAGCGACACTAACTTGTGATCGTATTTTGGCTGCAACGATTTGGCCTGTCAGGGGATCGAAGCCAACCTGACATAAATGAACGAAAAGTCAATAACATATAAGGAAAGGGGGAAGGTGCTAGTAACAACAGGCTGTCTGTATTAAGCAGGTTCATATAAGAGTAGAAGCATATCACTGGGACAAAACAAGTGTCCGTAATAACAGTCGTATTAAGCAGGTTCATATAAGAGTACATGCATATCACTACATGGGACAAAACAAGTGTATGTAATAACAGGGTGGCCGTATTAAGCAGGTTCGTGTGAGAGTAGATGCATATCACTGGGACAAAACAAGTGTCCATAAAAACAAGGTGTCCGTATCCATGTTTCACTTACATGACAACGAGAGCTCTCGATATCAGGATCCGAGATGTTGTGCCTTCTTCTAAAATTCCTTCGAGAGTCAACGAAGTAAGGTAGACTAGTGACACTTGCAAAACCATTTATCAAGGTCACATCTTTGACTCTCGCATGGTCACCAAGAATAGTCCCATTGAAGGTAACATTAGCTAGGTCAGTCTTGTCGAGGTTGAACGTCATACTTGGAACTGAATTACCGGAATTGACGCTCATGCCAGCAAAATACAGATCGTTGACTTGGTATAATTCTGGAAGGAACAGTTTTAAGGTTTTTTGGTTTGTTTGGATGAAGTCGTTCTGGCAAAGAGATATTTTGGCAGCTGGTGGAAGCTGTTTGTCGTAGCTTTTTATTGTTTTAAATGGAGTTTCAACACCCGCCCGAAAGACTCCAGTATGGCCACGGTACTCTAGGATGTTAAAAACGAGAAAATAACTTTGAGACCAATTTATTCATCACTGTCTCATCCTCATCCTCATCGTCACCATCAGCATCATCCTCACCATCATCATCTTCTTCTTCACCATCAACATTGTCACAATCATCACCATTATCATCATCATCAGCATCATCCTCACCATCATCATCATCTTCTTCACCATCAACATTGTCACAATCATCACCATTATCATCATAATCACATCATCATTACCGTCACATCACTGTCATCATCATCATCATCACTATCATTATCATTATCACCTTAACCATCATCAAGACCATCAAGCGCCATCATCATCATATCAATATCATCACATCACCATCACCATCACCACCACCACCACCACCATCACCATCACCATCACCATCACCATCACCATCACCATCACCATCACCATCACCATCACCACCACCATCACCATCACCATCACCACCACCATCACCATCACCATCACCATCACCATCACCATCACCATCACCATCACCATCACCATCACCATCACTATCGTTTGATTACGAATGACGAAATATAAAATGCACCTGCATGCCGAGTACTCTCTCATAAAGCACGCACCTCATCCAATCAAAAAGCGAAATTTCTAACAGCTATTATTTTGTATAGACAAAATTTCAGACTCACCAGCCCAGGTAAATGACTTGTCTTTGCTGGTTGAGCAAGTGTAAAAGGATTTCGTTTCTCCTCTTTCCCGGGTAGCATTTACGTCAACGTCATGAACCAAATACCCCAAGACAGCTATTCCATCGGGGGAATTAGGAAAGATAGGATAGTAAGGGTCAGTATAGCCAAGGGCGAGTTCTTTCTGGCTTCGTTTGGTGAAAACAAAGCTCTTTTCTACGGCGTCGGACATGACCAAAGGCAGGACAGATTCCCCAAAGAAGAAAGAGAGGACATCAATACCATTTGAATCGAGGGGAAAACACTGGGTCTTGCTCGGGCATAAAACATTCGCCATTAGCGAAAAGAGTTCTTTAATATCACTGTCTATTGTTTGGACATCCTCTGGCGAGACGTTGCCTCCTTGTTTTAGTAAGAATAGTCTTGTGTAGTGATACATGTAGATTGAAATTCCACATTTAGAAGTTCTAAAGTTATTATAGCAAATAAAGAAGTTATTACCGTCAGCCCAAGAGAAGAATTGCGGGTCTATGAACGCTTCGTATAAACCTCGCATTTCGGTCTCGTTGTAGTCTCTGCCTCTTTGGATCACAGTGCCTTGAAGTTTCGGGTCTATTGCTATGTTCTTCRCGATGTATTGTCCAACCTCATACGAATATAAAGGATGGGTTGAAGGCATGGGAGAGGGCTGAAAGCGACCTATCTGGGCGTAAGTAGCATTGCGTCCTGTCTTCTTGTCCATCTCTAAAAGAAATCGCTGGAGAACTCCTGGGAGGAAAAATGATGCTATTCTTGTGTCCCATTGCATGGTGAGTAACAGTTCGAAAATTTTTTTGTTCACAACTGTCAACTAAAAATGAATTAATAAATAAAATAAATGAGTAAATAATTTAACATTGCATAGGATGGAATTGCTACGAGGAAGTAGGGTGGTAAGCAAAGGGGTGGGGAAAGACGTTCTCTTAKGGGAGAGGGGTGGGGAAAGACTGTTCTTTTGTGGGGAGGGGTTAAAGGGGTGAAGACATTCTGCTTTTATTTATTGATACCTTGTCATCCTCGTTGCACATAGGACATCTCCGTTTTGTAGCGTCCTTGTCAAATTCTTGTCGTATGAATTCTTTGTACGTAACGCGGCCTTGCTTGTCAAACACAACATCGATTTTCTTGACGGTGGTTTTGTAAACGTACGGTCCCCTTTCAGCTACCTGGAAAGACGATAAAAAAATGAATGATTAAAAGGGATGGACGGATGGCATAGGTGATTTGGATGGATGGATGGATGGATGGATGGATGGATGGATGGATGGATGGATGGATGAAAGATTTGAATGGATGGGATGAATGGATGGATGGATGATGCATGGATGCCGGATGAATGGATGAATGGGATGGGATGGATAAGTTATTCAAATCGTCTATATACAGCGTTACTTGTAATGGTTTTCTAGCCACCGCTTGTAACCTTTTTTTTTCATTTTTTTTTTTTCATTACCTTTGGGATTTTCCTATTATACAACATGTCATCTCCGTTCAAGACCTCCCAGAAGTAAAGCAGTGTTTCGTAAGGAGGAGGGTTGGCCTAGAAGAACAAAAGAAAACATCAATGAAAAAGTAACGCGAGAATCAAGGGTAGAGTTATTGCACTCACCCCCTTTCATCTCTGCAATCTTAGGTTCGATTCCTGGACTCGATTCCTGGACACCACATGTCAGTAGAGTTTGTTAGGGTATCTTCCTTGATTTGAAGGTTTTTTTCCGGATTATCCAGTTTTCCTCCCACCGCAGATTTAACACGCTAAAATTAATTTCGACTTATGGGTTAGCCATGCACCGACTTTGATCCGGATCCGCCAAGGGGTCGTTTCAGGGTTCGATCTGTGAGTTAGTCGTGCCCTGACTTAGATCAGCCCAGAGGTTGTTTCAGGGTTCAAATTGTGAGTTAGTCGTGCCCTGACTTAGATCAGCCTAGAGGTTGTTTCAAGGTTTGAAACAATTTGAAGATCTTTTTGAAGGATAAAGCGATGGTATATAAAGGGCATATTACTGAGAAAGATCTTTCTGTGCGCCGCTACGCCCCGGCTATGGACAGGAGTGAAACAAAAATAGCCCCTGCTCATAGTGTAACACACAAGGGGAAATCAATACAACGAACAATTTTCTTCAACTTACCCATTTGCTGTAATCGGGATGGTCTTTACTGTCGATACAGTAGCGATCCTGTAGGCCTTTTTCAACGCTGCTTGTGATACCCAATCCGATGACGACTCCAACGATTACAAGACACAAACCAATGATTAGAAAAAACGAAGCAATCAAAAAATATAACCCGTAAATTTTGCAACGCATGTCGGCCTAGCCTCGAACTAGCCACCTTAATTTTCACGTATTCTTTACTCCAGAACTCAGTGAAGACTACGGTTAATCTTGCTGTACTGACTGACACCAGCAAATGGCTTTGTGGCAGCGTTTGTACAGTTCTTTTAAGCTGTTCATTCTCTTGTTTTGAAAAAGATGTCCGCTTCCTTTTATTTTTGAACAATACTCAAATTTATAAAATATAAAAGTTTGAAAATATATTTTGTTTTAATTTCCTCAGTTAATGACAAGTAACACCCTTCGTTACTGTTGCTATGACAACACCAAACTACACGAATTTGAATAGAATGAAAAACATTATTTATCTTGCATCGTTTTCACTGCAAGCTGCTAGTCTTCATCAGGCGATGGTGTATGTAACTGAATTTCATATAACCATCCAGTCTACACCATTGCCTGATGAAGACTATAGCGGCTTGTAGTCGAAGCTACAAATGACCCTCAATCGTGAGAGACAAATGAATAGGTATCATTAAAGGGCCCGCAGTGTTATACTGGCGGAAGCCGTGTGCAGTTCCCCTGTAATTCATTTTATTTAGTTTTCGTTTTCATCTATTTCATCAGTTACATTCCAACTAATTTCTCTCCTTTGCACAAAAGGGCGGAGTTAATTTAAAAAAAGAAAAAGAATTTCACAGGCCTTTAAATGTTTTACTCTTTAAATTAACATTTGAAATTTTCGCCAGTTTATAATTAATCAATTTTGAGTTAACCCTTCATAGGATTTCAGTAGAGTTAATTCAGTGAATTTTGTGAATAGTCAGGGAATAGAATCTCATTCGACGTGAGAGAAAACAATAACGAGAAATGAAATGAAAATGGTGGGAAGAAAAAGTGAGAATAAACCTGCTCCTTCTTAATTTCATTGTAAAATATATTATTGAAAAAATGTTTTCTCCGAAGTGGTTGTTCACCGCAGAAAGTTTTTCGATCGAATGTCAGTTAACTGTAACAATTTTACGAGCGCTGGCCATAGTATTAATTTATTATCAGTTAAATGTTAACTAGTAATTTTAGGTTATTTGTCAGTAAACTACTATTTTTTGGCCAATTGTCAGTTAAGGAGGCTCGCAACAGTTTTTCTTGATCGCGCGCGCTCTATAAATGTTAATATTCAAACTGAAAAAAATCAAAAACTGAACGGTGAAATTTCTTCAAATTTTGCATATGGCTTTAGTTTATGTTTTCGAAAACTTAAGGAAAATTTTTAAAAATTCTGTAAGAGGGAACTACTCCAAACAAATTTTATTGATTTTTATTGATTTGTCAAAAAGATTACGATACAAAGTTTAAATATTCCGGTTTTAAAAAAATTTCACCATTTGGTTCATGAGTTATGATTTTTGAAATAAGCATTTTTGATGGCATACCAAGGGTTCTGATGTTG